>CAXITT010000119.1:153866-169309 GCA_964033795.1 Lymnaea stagnalis
ATATATATATACATATATTTTACATGTTTTTAAAGATGTACATTTTATTTGGATTCCATTTATATAAATTTAACGTAAAATAACACAATTTTAGTCTAACATCTCGCAAATGATGGATTGTTTTCTAAATACGCATTATTTACACAAATAAATTTACAAAGAAAACAAATTTTGAAATTAATTTATTTCCCATAAAGAACGAAATATTTTCAAGGCTGAGTTTTTTGTAGCCTAGAAATGTTTGCATACTTCCAGTTTCTAGTAAACTGGCAATATTTCAAAATGGTTGTTAACAAAGAAAGTTTCAATAGATACTATTGAAAAAAAAGAGAGAAAAAAGCTAATGTGTATCATGTTTTCTCATCTTATATGATGATGGTCTGAACTAAAGAAAAATAAATTAAATAAATACTATCGTTTTGTAAATGTTCATTTAGTAATATGTGTGATTAAATATTTGTCTTTAAGGTAATACACAAGATTGGATGTTTTAAAAAGTGACAATATAAATAACAAAATTGTGAATGTGGACACTGCTAGTAGTAGGGAAACTTGACTATCAAGACAAAGTCAGTATTTGACAATTTCTTTATTTGATTAAGAGAATTGTGATCTCATAAAAAACTGCTGAAAAAACTTAAAACATCGGTCTGGTGGAAATTTAAAAAAACAAACATATTTTTGATGTTTTATTTTTGTGGATGATTCTACAAAAGTCGTCTTAATGGGATTCTATATTAGACCTGATATTTTCAATTACCATGATGTGGATTATTCTACACACATCGTATTAAAGGGAATTACTCTATATCACAAATGATATTACAAAAAATCATACATTTATTTTGATCACTTTTGTTTTATACAGCGCAGAACCACAGCCTAGAGCTTGACTAATTGCGCTTCAGATAAAAGTTAGCAATTGCATACAATGATACAGTTACTATTTTAAATTGTTAAAATAATTGAACTAACCAACCAAGTATTATCTACCCATGTTTAGCCATGGAAAGCACACAGCCAAGTATTATCTACCCATGTCTCCATCAAGAGCATCCAACCTTGTATTATCTACCTCGGTCTAGCCATGGAGAGCACCCAACAAGTATTATCTACCCATGTCTAGCCATGGAGAGCACCCACCCAAATATTATCTACCCATGTCTAGCCATGGAGAGCATCCACCCAAGTATTATCTACCCATGTGGAGCCATGGAGAGCATCCACCCAAGTATTATCTACCCATGTGAAGCCATGGAGAGCATCCACCCAAGTATTATCTACCCATGTGGAGCCATTGAGAGCACCCATCCAAGTATTATCTTCCCATGTCTAGCCATGGAGAGCATCCACCCAAGTATTTTCTACCCAAGTGGAGCCATGGAGAGCACCCACCCAAGTATTATCTACCCATGTCTAGCCATGGAGAGCATCCACCCAAGTATTTTCTACCCATGTGGAGCCATGAAGAGCACCCACCTAAGTATTATCTACCCATGTCTAGCCATGGAGAGCATCCACCCAAATATTATCTACCCATGTGGAGCCATGGAGAGCACCCACCCAAGCATTATCTACCCATGTGGAGCCATGGAGAGTATCCACCCAAGTATTATCTACCCATGTGGAGCCATGGAGAGCACCCGACCAAGTATTATCTACCCATGTGGAGCCATGGAGAGCATCCACCCAAGTATTATTTTCCCATGTCTAGCCATGGAGAGCATCCACCCAAGTATTATCTACCCATGTGGAGCCATGGAGAGCATCCACCCAAGTATTATCTACCCATGTGGAGCCATGGAGAGCACCCACCCAAGTATTATCTACCCATGTGGAGCCATGGAGAGCACCCACCCAAGTATTATCTACCCATGTGGAGCCATGGAGAGCACCCACCCAAGTATTATCTACCCATGTGGAGCCATGGAGAGCATCCACCCAAGTATTATCTACCGATGTCTAGCCATGATGATCATCCACCCAAGTATTATCTACCCATGGCTATCCATGGAGAGCATCCACCCAAGTATTATCTACCCATGTCTAGCCATGGAGAGCATCCACAAAGTATTAACTACCCATGTCTAGCAATGGAGAGCACCCACCCAAGTATTATCTACCCATGTCTAGCCCTGGAGAGCATCCACCCAAGTATTATCTACCATTGTCTAGCCATGGAGAGCACCCAACCATGTATTATCTAATCATGTCTATCCATGGAGAGCATCCAACCAAGTATTATCTACCCATGTCTAGCCATGGAGAGCATCCACCCAAGTAATATCTACCCATGTCGAGCCATGGAGAGCACCCACCCAAGTATTATCTACCCATGTCTATCCATGGAGAGCACCCACCCAAGTAATATCTACCCATGTCTAGCCATGTAGAGCACCCACCCAAGTATTATCTACCCATGTTTAGCCATGGAGAGCACCCACCCAAGTATTATTTTCCCATGTCTAGCAATGGAGAGCACCCACCCAAGTATTATCTACCCATGTCTAGCCATGGAGAGCACCCTCCCAAGTATTATCTTCCGATGTCTAGCCATGGAGAGCATCCACCCATGTATTATCTACCCATGTGGAGTCATGGAGAGCACCAACCCAAGTATTATCTTCCCATGTCTAGCCATGGAGAGCATCCACCCAAGTATTATCTACCCATGTATAGCCATGGAGAGCACCCACCCAAGTATTATCTACCCATGTCTATTCATGGAGAGCATCCACCCAAGTATTATCTACCCATGTCTAGCCATGGAGAGCATCCACCCAAGTATTATCTACACATGTCTAGCCATGGAGAGCATCCACCCAAGTATTATCTACCCATGTCTAGCCATTGAGAGCACCTACCCAAGTATTATCTACCCATGTCTATCCATGGAGAGCATCCACCCAAGTATTATCTACCCATGTCTAGCCATGGAGAGCATCCACCCATGTATTATCTACACATGTCTAGCCATGGAGAGCACCCACCCAAATATTATCTACCCATGTGTATCCATGGAGAGCATCCACCCAAGTATTATCTACCCATGTCTATCCATGGAGAGCATCCACCCAAGTATTATCTACCCATGTGGAGCCATGGAGCGCATCCACCCAAGTATTATCTACCCATGTGGAGCCATGGAGAGCATCCACCCAAGTATTATCTACCCATGTCTAGCCATGGAGAGCACCCACCCAAGTATTATCTACCCATGTGCAGCCATGGCCAGCACCGAGAAGCATCGAGTGTTGTTTATCATAGTGGGGTAAGGATGAGTCGTTGGAGTCCAATTTGAAGCGATGTGCCTTAAGGCAGTTTTGATGGCTGTTATTGCTAATGTGCAATGGGAGACAATTCAATTGTGTTGGGCAACATAAAAAGAAAGATTACTCACCATATGTTTCATGCTGTGTTTTTGGGAACAGAAAGAATCAACATGTCTGCGGAGGGACAAATATTTTGAAGGTTTGAATAAACAGAAAGAAGCTCGATAACATAGCAAGGTCAGGAACCAAAGAAACATTTCTTAAAGAGAACCGACATCTTGCAGTCAAAATGTGCCAGTATAGGAAGAAAATCCAGTGACAGTAGTGCTCCTGTGACATGATCACATTTGTTTGCCTTTAGAACTTCCTCAGCAGCTGAGTTTTGAACTTGCTGCAGTTTTAATGTGAAATGACAGAAATGGGTTATAACAGTCAAGTCGAGAGAGAAGAATACCATAGACTACTGTTTGTTGTGCCAACGGTGAGGTAGTGGCGGGTGGAGCTGATCTGGCGGATATCGGTGTACTCATGGCGACAGCTGTATAGAATATGAATATTATGGAAAAACGTTGTTAGAAAGAATGTAACAAAGAGTCCATAAATATTACCACCGTGTGGATGATTCAAAATACGTCATATTAATGGGATTCTCTATATCAGACATGATATTATCAATTACCATTGTGTTGATGAGTCTACAAACAACGTCTCAACTGGACTCTCTTTATTCAATGAGTATTATGTTTTTTTTAATGACAAACTGCTAAGTATCATTACGTTTTATTGATACGAGGCAAATGACTAAACTAAAAGTAAAATAGTTTAATTAATCTTTACTTTCTGTAAAATTGCATTTATTTTTATTTTATTTTACTATTTTTGTGAAGTTAACACACAATTTAAGGTTTTAAAATATGATCAAATAAGTATAAAATGTTTCAATGTGGACACTGCTAATATGGCCACTTAAATAACAAACACTTGAATGTGGACTCTGCTAATACGATCATACAAATAACACTGGTATGTCCAGGGTATGATAAAAACTGTTGTTATGAGTAAATCACTGTTCTTATGTTTGGTAAGAAAAATATGTTTTGCTTAGTGATTTCATGTTAAGCTGAATCTATTGTGTGAGAGTGTTGTGACGTATTTGTGTAAAGGGAAATGACGCGTTAGTTTTGGTTGTTGATAGAAGACATGGTTGGCCGTTGTGTGCCATTCATGGCGTAGCTTGTTTCTGTATCTGAGGATTCGCCTGATTAGAGCGTTTAAATATAACATTGATTAGTTACGAGTTGTATTGTTGAAGTACATTGATTAGTTACGAGTTGTATTGTTGAAGTACATTGATTAGTTACGAGTTGTATTGTTGAAGTACATTTATTATTTACGAGTTGTATTGTTGAAGTACATTGATTAGTTACGAGTTGTATTGTTGCAGTACATTTATTAGTTACGAGTTGTATTGTTGAAGTACATTGATCCGTCAGGACAATTATGGCATTGAACTCATATCAATATATTCAGTGTTTACTGTGTTGTCTGTTGCACTGGTCTATATGATGAAGTAAGAGACTAGGATGTCCCACGGGTGAACATCTGGCTTCGAAGGGTGGATGAACACATGACCCTAAGAGCTACATTTAGACAATAGTTGCTACCTCGACTAAAAACGGGATCTTGGTATGTATGGATATGATTGTTAATTACACTCAAGATTAAGTGATGTGTATATTTTGATATGTTTGCTAACTTGACTCGAGAAAGGATCTTCGTATATGTGTCAATGGTTCCTGCTCTTGAGAAACGCGTATCAAAGGAAACTAGGTGGCGTCCAGTTGGGGTTTGCCTCTTTGTCGCTTTGTAGACTATAGGAAAGTACTTCTGTTACGAAGGATATTACCAAGGCTGACTGCATGAATTTTTAACGCAAAGGGAGTAGTAACGTCATAACATGATTAAATGTTGCTGTTGAAGGATATGAGGCTTGGGTTCTGGTTAAAACACATGCAGATGATTTTAGCTATGCGGCCGTGAGAAAGACACTCCTAGGCGACCGTTTCGTCGCAACTTATCGTCTCGACCGAACGGCTCCATGGATGGTGGTGGGGGGGGGGAGGGCTAACACGAAACCTTCGCTCCGGATTGGAAGCAAACTCACGTAGAACCTTTGCGAAAGTTGCATGTGAACCCTTAAACCCTTAAACACAGCATTTAGGTCAACCTAGTGCCCCCGGGCCAGGAGCGAGGTTCCTTGCGTTCCTGATCGCAATCTTTGTATAGGTTGATATGGTTGCCAACTTGACTCATGACCGGGTATTTCGTATATTTTATATGTTTGCGAACTTGACGTTCTTGAAGTTATTAAAGTTGCAAGTGTTTTTCCCCATCTTTTATTGCCTCGTTAAAGTGGATTATGTTTTACCACATCCTGCTCTACGAAAAATGGTACTTTGGCCTTCCTTTTTTTTTTTTGTCGAATGTTCTTTTATTTTATTTATGTCAAGTGCGCCCTAATTACCCCCCATTATTTCATTTTCAACTCATTTAGGTCAATTACTTCCCTTCATCGATTGCTCGTTTATAGGAAGTTTGTTATACATTTAACATAACGCTGATTTATTATTAATGCGTTTAACATAACGTTGATTTGGTTGTCATACATTTAACATAACGCTGATTTAGTGGGAATACATTTAACATAACGCTGATTTAGTGGGAATACATTTAACATAACGCTGATTTATTGGGAATAAATTTAATATAACATTGATTTAGGCGAAATGCAGTTAACATAACGTTGATTTAATTTAATATGACATTGATTTCGTAGTAATACACGTAGTAATACATTAATCTTTCTTTAATTGATTGATAATACATTTAACATAACATTGATATAGTGATAATTCATTTAATTTCCATTCATTTAGTGGTAATAGATTTAACATAATATAGATTTAGTGGTAATGTATTTAATATAACTTGATTTAGTGGTAATACATTTAATATAACTTTGATTTAGTGGTAATATATTAACTTAAATTGTATAAAGGTAATGAATTAAACACATGTATATTATGTGGTAACACACTTAACACAATTTTGATTTAGTTGTAAAGGAGTTAACTCAAATTGTATTACGTGGTAATACATTTAAAACAACTTTAAGAACGTGGTAATACATTTAGCTCAACATCTACGTTAAAACATTTTTTTTTTTCAACAATGTGCTTAATGATAATTCTCATTATCGCATTTTCTTAATCTAAAACTCATGTCTGAAGTAATTACTATGTATTTTACATGCAAATTATGAAAGTTGTATAATATATATATATATATATATATATATATATATCTTTATTGCATGAGATTGTCATTAAATCATGAGTCTTTTAAAGAGTGTTAGTTTATGCTGTGATATTATATTCAAAGTTTTAATTCATTCTGATAATGATTATTACTATGTATTTTACATGCAAATTATGAAAGTTGTATAATATATATATATATATATATATATATATATATATCTTTATTGCATGAGATTGTCATTAAATCATGAGTCTTTTAAAGAGTGTTAGTTTATGCTGTGATATTCTATTCAAAGGTTTAATTCATTCTGATAATGATTATTGCATGTGAAATTAAACAAGAACAAAGAAAAAACAAAAGAAACGCTGAAATACCCTTGTTACGTCACTACATTAATTTCTTTTAGGATTATTTACTTTAAAGAAACTATTTCATTTTAAATTTGCTTTTTATTCAAGGCTTACTTGCTGACTGACTGGCTGGCTAACTAGCTGACTGCTGGCTGACTGGCTGGATAGTTCACTGACAAACTGACTAACTGGCTGACTGACCGGCTGGCTGTCTGACTTACTGCCTTGCTGACTGACTTGCTGGATCGCTCATTAGCCAACTTACTAGCCTCAGTGACAGGCTGATGTTTGACTGACTGGTTGACTTGCTGACTTACTGACTGAATGGGAAACTCACTGGTTTACTGGATGTGTGTACGTTAATAAATTTAAAATGTTAACATTTTACCTGACATCTACATATAAAGAATAACAATGAACAATTCTTAGCTTTACTGAATCAGAGTAAATGCTAGCATCCATCCGTCCCTATGTGTCGATAGTGTGGACTTCGAAAGACGAATTCACTAGCCATATGATTGCTTTTCTCCTATTATAATCTGGTTCCCGAAAGCAAATCGTCCCTCTCCACAGGAACAACATGTGGATGATACTGCTTGGCACCAGTGATGTCAAAGGTGTTGTCAGACTATTTCATGGTTCTGTGTTATCTACCTGCTGGATTTCATTTACAGGTTTGAATTCAGAGTTTCCGTTTTTTAGATGATTTTGCATCCAAGGCTAACGAATCCCATCCACACGGGGTGCAGGAGATATTTTAGCTTGGCTGGGCTTCGGTGGTGATTGAACTCCAGACTAGCAATTTGAGCTAGCTCAGTTTCGACAATTCAGCTAACCAGCACCCAAGGTCACATCTATAAAGCAAATCAAACGGATACTATTGAATGGAAGTCATTTTTCAATAGAAGAACAAGAACACTGCTATCATTAGCCCAAAGTTTGTTTAAGCCACTCATGTAAGATTTCTGAAAACGCAGTTCAATACTTAGAGAAAAGCTGATGAAATCAGCAACCTATGACATAAAACAAGACACGGATTTATCATCTCTTGAAGAGGAGGATGTGTTGAAACTTTAACAATTCCCATGAGGTGTCACTAAACAACTTAAAGAACGATCAATTGCGTCAAGTTAGCAAAGAAATACAAAAATACGAAAAATCCATCTTGAGTCAAGTTGACAAACATATGAAAATATTTTAAAAATCTGATCCTAAGTAGAGTTTCATCCTATCAGGACATAGAAAGATCCCGATCCTAAGTAGAGTTTCATCCTATCAGGACATAGAAAGATCCCGATCTTAAGTTAAGTTATCAAACATGTCAAAAATCTAAAAAATCTGATCCTAAGTAGAGTTTCATCCTATCAGGACATAGAAAGATCCCGATCTTAAGTTAAGTTATCAAACATGTCAAAAATCTAAAAAATCTGATCATGAGTCAAATTAACAACCACATCAAAACATACGAAAACCCTATCAGGACCCGTAAAAAAGACTACACAAAATGAACTAATGTATGTATTATATTTAGAGAAAGATGAATTATCTTCATTTAATTAGATGTTTTGATTTCAATGTGTCATGTGTTACCTCATTCCAGACATAGGAGGAAGATGTGAAGTCATTGTTATTGTATTGTCACGAGAAATTCTCTTTGTAGTCAATCTATGAGTCCCGTGTATCTTGAATTGACCTTTGAGTGGCCATGTTATTTTGCTTGTAGCTAGTCATTAAACATGTAGACACAAAGCTGAACAGACGTGTTTGGTTTACATTTGTTCAACAGAGTTGTGTAAATATACACATTGCCTTGTTAGCATTTTTCGTTAGAACTAGCTGTGTCCACATTCACATGTTTGTTATGTATATGGTAATAGTTTTTTAACATTGACTTGTGTGTTAACCCCACAAAAATACGCAAAGACAAATAAAACTAAATGAAATTTTAAAGAAAGAAAATATTAATTGAACTGTTTTCTTTAGTTTAGTCCTTTGCTTTGTATCCTAAAAAAATAAAGATCCTAGCAGTTTGTCATTGAAAGAAATAAAAGTAATACTAAGTAAATGCATAGAGTCAAGTTGAGATGTCGTTAGTAGACTCATCCACAAAATAGTAATTGATGTAGAGAGTCCCATTAATACAACTTTTGTTGATTAAGCAACATAATGGTCATATGTATGAATTCTTAGTTATTTTTTTTTTCTAACAAAATGTATCCAAAATAATCATATTCCATGCATAATAAATAATAATAATAATAATAATAATAATAATAAAGTTTATTTCAAAAACACGCTTCATTCCCAAAGGCTCGAAGCGTGGTCCAAAGTCAACAAAAAAAAACAACAAATCTATAATTTACCACATTTAAAACAAATGCAACACTACAAAAACTAATTACAAGCATACCAAGTCAAAGTCTGTCTACCAATTTCAACCATAAGCAATAGAGTCAATATGCATTAACTGGAAGATACGGTAGACAATCATCCCAGAAGCTGTTTGCGAAATAGATGTGTCTTTAGATCGGTTCTTTAAGCACTCCAATGTCTGGTTGTTTCTGAGATCGACTGGCAGGGCTTTCCAAATTGTTGGACCAGCAAATGCGAAAGTGCGCTTTTCGTAACTCTCAAGGCGAACACGTTGAGTTGAGAGTTTGCCACTATCGAATGAGCGGAGTTGTCTAGTGGGTACATAAGGCGTCAGCAGCTCTTTCAGATAGGACGACACAAGGTCATGTAGGCAGCGGTAGCACAAAGTTGCAATTTTGTACTCTATGCGAGCACGGACCGGCAGCCAATGCAAAGCTCTCAGAAGAGTTTTAGCATCGTCGAACTTGCGTTTGCGAAGAACGATGCGAGCCGAGTCACCTGTCAAATGAGCTTCATCTTCTACTACCTCACAGTTAGCGCAACAAAAACCGTAGCCTATTCTTGTTCTCTATCATTGTCTATAACAAATCTCTTCTTTCAGATTCACCAAAACATTTTTTTTTTAAACTGCAGAAAGCTCAAAACTCAGCTGCTAGGTTACTTCTAAAGACAAAGAAGACTAGATCACGTGACTGCACTACTCGACTCACTTCATTGGCTCCCTATAAAGACACGCATACGTTACATTTTTTTTTTCCTGTCACATCTTTTTATCTGGTTCCTGCCATTCATGTTTTACACAAGTTTTTTCAGTCTATTTAACATTCGATAGCTTCGTTCCTCCGAAGACACGCGTATTCTTTCTATCCCCAGAACATGCACAAAAACATATATTTTGAACGATATTTCTCTCTCTATGCCCCTAAACTATGGAATACTCTCCCATTTCCCATTACACATCCGAAATATAACGACCATCACAGCCTTGCAAACTGTCCTTGAGCTCATCTCTTCGAAACACTACTATACCCAATGATTCTCAACCAACTCTAAACTATAAAAAACGCTCTATGCTCCTCAAGGCTTTCCATGGCTAGACATGGGTAGATAATACGTGGGTGGTTGCTTTCCATGGCTAGAAATGGGTAGATGGTACTTGCGTGGGTGCTGTCCATGGCTAGACATGGGTAGATAGTACTTGCGTGGATGCTTTCCATGGCTAGACATGGGTAGATAGTACTTGCGTGGTTGCTGTCCATGGCTTGACATGGGTAGATAGTACTTGCGTGGTTGCTTTCCATGGCAAGACATGGGTAGATAGTACTTGGCGTGGTTGCTGTCCATGGCTTGACATGGGTAGATAGTACTTGCGTGGTTGCTTTCCATGGCTAGACATGGGTAGATACTACTTGGCGTGGTTGCTTTCCATGGCTAGACATGGGTAAATAGTACTTGCATGGGTGCTGTCCATGGCTAGACATGGGAGATAGTACTTGCGTGGTTGCTTTCCATGGCTAGACAAGAGTAGATAGTACTTGCGTGGTTGCTGTCCATGGCTTGACATGGGAGATAGTACTTGCGTGGTTGCTTTCCATGGCTAGACATGGGTAGATAGTACTTGGCGTTGTTGCTGTCCATGGCTTGACAGGTGTAGATTGTACTTGCGTGGGTGCTGTTCATGGCTAGACAGGTGTAGATAGTACTTGCGTGGTTGCGTTCCATGGCTAGACAGGTGTAGATAGTACTTGCGTGGGTGCTTTCCATGGCTAGACAGATGTAGATAGTACTTGTGTGGGTGCTGTCCATGGCTAGACAGGTGTAGATAGTACTTGCGTGTGTGCTGTCCATGGCTAGACAGGTGTAGATAGTACGTGGGTGGGTGCTGTCCATGGCTAGACAGGTGTAGATAGTACGTGGGTGGGTGAAGTCAAACTTTTAACCAATTGTTTTTAAATGTAGTTTGTATTGAAATTTCTAAGTTTAATGTGAAGCGTATTTAGCCTAGGCTTGGTCTGGAGTACTGCGCTATATGAAACTACTTTAATAATAAAACATAAAATAGCATGTCTGGTAATACGAGTCCCAATAGTATGCGCTTTGTAAAATTATCAATACCATGGTAATTGATAATATCATGTCTGATAGAGAGATTAACACTAACACGATTTTTGTAGAATCATCCACACAAACAAATATTGATAATATTTAATTTTTATTCCGACCAGGCCAATGACCAACGTATTGCTTCATTTTGTTAGCAGATCACAATCCTCTCAACGTCATAAATAACTTGTCATGTAGTGAGCATGTCTTGTTTGTCAGTTTTTCCGACCATTAGCAGTGTCACAATTTTGTTATTTATATTGTCATATTTTTAAAATATCCAATCTTGTGTAAACTCACCAAAATATATATTTACACATATTCCCCAAATAACAAATGTACCAAATCAGATGATTGAATTCATTGTTTTTCTTTAGTTCAGACCGTTGCCATGTTGGATAACAGGACAAGATACCAATTAGCTTTTATTTTTTATATTGTTTAATGAGGTCGATTGTTACTTTCTTGCTTTTTCCAAGAACATTTTGAAACATTGCCACATGACAAGAAACTTGCTGTATTGAAACATTTCTAAGGTAAGAGAAACGCAAAGCCTTGAGCATAGTTGGTTCTTTCTGTAAAATAAGTTAATTTTGACATTTGTTTTATGTTTATATAAATAACGTGTGGTAAATAATACTTAAATAGACAACAAATAACCATTAACGAATTATTAAAATTAAAATGTGTTATATTACTTTTAAGTTCATCCACATAAATGTTACAATTGTTTATATAATTTCATTTAGATATATACAATATACCACGTTTTTATACTTTTGAATGGTGTGCTTTATATTAAACAAGACAAATAATATCTATCACCATTTGTCGACGAAACAAAATCAAACTTAATATAACGATTTGTTCTTTTCTCTGTGGATTTGTTTATTTTTACCATCGTTTTAATTGAGCGAGGGTCTGAAATAAATATGGCCCCCATGTTATTGCCTAAGATGTCATAAAAATAATTTTAAATTTGTTATATTAATATACAAACAGTGGAGCAGTCAAGTAGTCACGTTTCTTTTTCCTTTACCTAGATGGACTTTGAGCAAATGAGCAATTTATCATCAATGGGACTTTTCCACACCCCCCTCCCCCGGTGTTATTACGTCACTTATATTACGCCATGTTACCAAGAACATATTGAATCATATTATCATAATTAAATATTCATCCTAGTTTACAGATACACATAAATATATTTAAATCCATTAAAATAGAGCTAATTTGAAAAAAAAAAGTTGTTTGTTCCAATAAGTGTTGAAAAAGAACGAAGAGGAAATATCAGTGTCAAAATGTTTATAAATGAGACAACGACGAAGAAATATGAGTGTCAAAATGTTTATGAATGTCTAATTTCATTTTTTTAAAAACAACAAACAAAAAACTCTACTTTTTCTGATATGCAGACTCAAAAATTATTCAACATTTTCCTGACAAAATATGTAAGCATTTCTAAAAAATAATTTAAAAGATATTAGGTGACAAAGAAACAATTTTGTGCTCATCTCTATACTGTAGAAATATAAATGTAGACATACGCATATCTTTATATAAGAGACAAACACAAAGTACGTTCATGAAAAATTGTCTTTTCAAACACTATTAATAGAATAATCTATTTCGCAAAGCATTACTGTTAAAACACATTAGAATCTTAATGACAAATAAACACATTTAAGAGGTAGAGGGAGACAATTGTTGCCCCACTTTAATTATGGTGAATGTTTGAGATGCAGGATTTTCATTGACATTGTCTCCCTAAACGTAGGGATCGAAATCATCTGGAATAACCTTTTTTTTTTTTTTTTTTTTTTTTTTTAAAATGATTCAATACATATATACATATACAGAGTAAAAATAAAATAATGACAGGCAAATTTTCTTAAGTTGGAACTAAAAAATTTTTTTTTTTTTTTTTTTTTTTCAAAATGATTCAATACATATATACATATACAGAGTAAAACTAAAATAATGACAGGCAAATTTTCTGAAGTTGGAACTAAACAATATGTTAACATTATAATAGAGTGTACTAAATTAAACATTTGTGTAAATTACTAATTTTTTAACATGATGTCTAAATGAGTTGGAATGATAAACTATGAATGTATTAATTGTCATAATATTTCTTAATATATGTTTTGAATTATGTTTTGTATTTTAAATCTAAAAAGTGTTTCTAATGTAATGTCTGTGTAATTATGTTTGTGGAAAAAAGCCTTAAGTCTGTGGTGCCATACATTTGTTCTGTATTGTGAAAGTAATATCAGACTTATTGTGTGTTGTTTCTTGTTTATTGATGCTGGTATTGTGTTTAATGTTATAGCTCTGTCTATATCTACAGGTTGAACTGTACCTGCTTGTATGATTTGTTTAAGTGTAGATTTAGTCTGCAATATTGTGTTGCATGTCAGATATAAATGTTGTTCTGTCTCACAGAGTGGACATTCCATGTTCCTAACCCTGTCCTTGTATGGTCTTGACGATACTGATGTCATGTTGTATATGAGTCTATATGTTATTTCTTTGTCTTTATTTTCGATTTCTTTAATCTGTGTATTTTTAAATGTATTCTTAGTGTTTATTGTTCCATAAACATGTGTCCATTTTATCCTATTGTAGAGTGGTGTTGCTTGTTTCTTTATTAAATGTGTGTAAATTTCGTTAGTTGTCTTGTGTATAAGTGTTTCGTTGCCTTTTAATGCTTGAATGCATGCCATATGAAAATCCGATTGTTTTCTTCCCATATAATCGGGTGTGTTGTTAACAATTTTTAATAACTGCCCTAGCCTTATATCAATGTAATAATGTGTAAATAAATTTTCCTCCTTCTTTCTAATGGCTTGTCCTATAAATTTAATTCTAAGTGCTTTCAGTTTTGTTTGTATGTCTTGTAAATTAATCCCCCCTTCTAGTTAAGATTGGATTAAAGTTGTATTTTTAATGTTTTGTATTGTTCCTTGAAATATGTAATTCCTGATGTGTAAGTTTATTTGTCTTAAAATGGTTGGTGGAGGTCCCCATATGTTCCCTGTGTATATTGTTTTAGGAATTACATATGTGTTTATGAATGTGCTCCGGCCAAAAATTGAC
Organism: Lymnaea stagnalis; assembly: GCA_964033795.1. Lineage (NCBI taxonomy): Eukaryota > Metazoa > Mollusca > Gastropoda > Lymnaeidae > Lymnaea > Lymnaea stagnalis. Next base: position 168,388 of record CAXITT010000119.1, read on the forward strand.
TGTGCTGTGTATTTATGTCTGTCAATTATCTTTTTTATTGATTTTTCAATGTTTTGCCATGTTTCTGTGTTAGTTTGAGTCTGTTTGTTTGAAAAATAAATGCCATATATCCTAAGACCATCTTTCCTTACGATTTCTAAAGGGAAATCTAGTCTATCTTTCCACTTACCTATCCCCATAATTTCAGATTTAGTTACGTTTATTTTAGACCCACTACCTATTCCAAATTCTTGAAATATTGATATAATTTTTTTAAATAGACTTATTATCAATAGGAAAAAAATATGTGTCATCTGCATATGCAATGACTTTTGTTTCATTACCTGCAGGGATCCTTACTCCTTTAATACTCTTCTCCCTTCTAATGCTCTCTAACAAATGTTCAAAGGATAGGATATAAAGGTAAGGGGAAAGGGGACACCCTTGTCTAACTGATCTGTCAATTTTAATGTCTTTAGAAAGTGTGTTGTTAATTATAAGATTACTAATGAGGGACTTGTATACAATTTTAACCCATTTACAAAAATAATAGTTTGTTGTGTTGTAATATTTTGTGTAGGTTTTATGGTCTACCCTATCAAAGGCTTTTTCTTGGTCTAGAGATAATATGCAAGTTTGGATGTTTTTGTCATTTGAATATTGAATAAGGTCTCTAATGAAATGATTGTGGTTCTGGATGTCCCTACCTTTGATGCCGCATTGTTGGTTTATATGTATTAAAGTATTTAAATGTGGTTTTAATTTATTTGCTAGAGTTTTTGTGGGAATTTTATAGTCTGTGTTAAGTAAAGATATGGGTCTGTAATTTTTAAGTTGTGTTCGGTCTGTATCTTTTTTTGGTAAAAGCGTTACGTATGAAGTATTCATTGAAAGTGGTAACTCATTGTTGATGTAAGCTTCTTCTAGTGTGGCATGTAAAATT
>CAXITT010000119.1:169560-188394 GCA_964033795.1 Lymnaea stagnalis
AAAAAGTTGTGTGTAGTATTTTTCAAATGTGCTTACGATATTTGGCGTCTCAGTGTGTGTTTCCCCTTTCGTGTCAACGATCTGTCCTATCAGTCTACTTTTTTGTATGTTTTGTTCTATTGTTAGAAAGATCTTTGTAGGTGCCTCTTTGTTGTTAGTGAAAGTTCTACTCCTAACATGTGCCCCATTGTATTTATTTTTATAAATTTTTTCTAGTTCTTCTTCAAATGCTTGTATTTGGGGGCTGAATGGGTTTGTTGCTTTCTCTGATGGTATGAGTATTTCTAATTCTTTTTCTCTTTCTCTGAGTTGTCTGTGTAAGCTTGTTGCAAAGTTTTGTGTGATATGTTTGATGGTGGATTTTAAAAGTTCCCAGTGTTGTCCTATGTCTGTTTTGGGTAGTGTGCTATATTGTTTTAATACGTTATTAATGAGATCTGTGTACTGATTGTTTTCTAAAAGTGAATTGTTAAATTTCCAATGTGGGGATTTTTTATGATGTTTGATCTTGTTGTATTTATTTTAATTTTCACTCCTTTGTGAGTATCTTAGTGTTTGTACTAGTGTGTTGTAAAATAATGTTTTTTCTGTGTGCTGTGAAGGGGCATATATATTGACCAGTGTGTATGTGTCTCTTGTGTCTGTAATATTGAGTATGACCGTTCTCTCTTCGCTATCCCTGTCTTTGTGAGTTATATCCCATCTATCTGATGTCTTTACTATTCCTACCCCTTTACAATGTCTGCCTAAACTGAAATGACTGTTTTTCATGCCTAAAGATTTTGTATATCTTTGTGCGTCATCGTCTGTGTTTATATTTGTCTCTTGTAAAAAATAAAATTGCATTTGTGTTTTTTGACAATATTAATTATGTGTTGTTCCTTGTTTCTGCAACTTCTTATGTTTAATGAGAAAATTATTAGTTGTGTTGTCCCCATCATTGTTAGTGGTGTATTGATGTTAGTGAAAATTAACTTTGTAAATTTATGTTTAAAATCTTTTAAAATAAAATTGTCAATTTTTTTTTAAATTTTAAAAGTCCGAAGTATAATTAGATTCATCTTCAGAAGACGTGTCGTCTTGTCATCTTCAGAAGACGTGTCGTCTTGTCATCTTCAGAAGACGTGTCGTCTTCAGTAAAATCTGGAACGTCCCCAGGGAAAAGGTTACATTTGAACACTTTCTTCTTCACCCCGTTGTTTTGCCCGTCACAAGGTCGCTTTTTTGTTCCCAGTCTTGTAGGAGACGTTGTATTAGGAGAGGTTGCGAAGCCTCTGGCCGGGTTTCTCAGTTGTGTTGGAGATTTTGTCAAAGACGGCGATGTTGTTCCCTTTGTCAATGCATCCACATATGTGCGGCCCTGCTCGGAATGTTTGCTTTTCTTTACAGTTTTCTTTTTCCTATGCTCGATTGTCTGCCATTCATTTCCTTCATTTTTCTCTCCCTCCACGGCTGCTGTGGTTATTGTTTTCTCTCCCTCGGTCACGATGTCTGCCTCGGTTGTAAGGCTCACTACTTCGGCGACGAAGTCTGCCATGGTTGTAGGGTTCTCTCCCTCGTTGATCACTTTTTGTATGTTACCAGGGGACAACCCGTCTGTATTACCTTCGTCGATTATTAATCGGCCTGGTGAGTCTGTCATGTCATGTTCCTGTGAAGGCTTTCCTTTTCGAACTTGTCTGCATTTGCTGGTCCAGTGGTCCAAAGAGGCACAATGGAAGCATGTGTCGAGGGTATGAGAATCACTGTTGTTCTGTGTAGAGCGTTGTTTTCATGTTTGATAGGGAAAAGATATTAGTTAGAGATTTTATGTGCAGCCGTATCGTTTGTGTGAGAGTGTTGTGACGTAATTGTGTAATGGGAAGTGACGCGTTAGTTTTCGTTGTGGTTAGAGAAGATAGATGGCGGATGTGCTACATTGACTGTTGTGAATTGAATACTGCTAAGTGTTGTGTTGAGAGAATTGATGGCGGATATACTGGCAGAAGTGTTTGGATTGGTATATTGATTAATATTTGGTTGGGGTGATTGTATTATCAAATTCTGAAATTATACATCAAGTCTTGTTCATGAGTAGTGTTAAAAAACTTGTGTGTACAACAAACCAGTTGATGTTTGTTGCATTGGTGACTGTTGCTGTATGATGTACTGCTGAACGGAATGAAGGGAAAGACTTGGTCATACAGAAGAATCGCTTCGCGACATTGGGGGCTTGCCCGAACTAATCAAAGGCTGCCAGGTATCATCCTCGTCCAATCATAGAATCATCCTGTCTGAAGCTGTGAAGTGTCAGGCCCGTCCGAATTACCATCCCTGTCCGGGGCTGGGCAGTATCATCTCCGCCGAAGCTGTGTGTCGCCGCCAGAAGCTTTGTGTCGCCCGCTCGGAACCTATGTGTTGCCGCCAGAAGCTTTGTGTCGCCCGCCCGAACCTGTGTGTCGCCCGCCCGAAGCTGTGTGTCGCCGCCCGAAGCTGTGTGTCACTGTCCGACACGGAAGTATCAACTTCTACGGGGCTGTGAACATCGACCGTCCGTTGTGTGAGGCATCCTGGCACATCTGTCTGAGGCTGTGTGTCGCTTGTCGGAAGTCGTCTGAGGTGCTCGTCGTGTGTCTCCTGTCCCAGCTGAAGCAACCGTCCAATGATGTGACCCGCTGATTGGTGTGTTCCACTGAGCTTTACACCACTGTTGCTGAACACCTCGGTAGCTATTCAACGCTGTTGCTGTACACCTCTGTGGCTATTCAACGCTGTTGCAGTACACCGCTGCTGACGTATCCTGCCGCTGTGTCCCCCTGATTGCTGTGTCCTGCTGTTTGCTGCGCTTCGCTGATAACTCTATCCTGCTGGTTGCTGTACACAGCGGTACCTGGCACGAAGCAAACCACCTACGACCAGATCGTCATGTGCCGCATCTAGATCATCTAGATCATCACCGCACCACCTAAAAAGATCGTAACTGTGCCGCCACCAGAACATCGCCACACCTACAACCGGAGCGCCTCTGCATCTACCACCAGTGCCTGCTACCGGGTCAACAAAGTTGGCCCAATTAGACACTATTACCTAAAACTGTGACATTCTTATATTGTGTGTGACGAGGTAAAGTACAGGTCAAGTCAAGCACAGTTAAGTAACATGTTAAGTACATAAGTATTATTTTTATAGTTATTTAAGATTTTAGTATTTATCTTATATTGACAAAAGCTGTACAGTATTTGAACATATAAATTTGTAGGGGTAAATAATTATAAATGGAAACAAGAAGCAAAGCTAAGAGAACCATATCGGAAATAATAGCCGAAATTCGGGGGGTGGGAGAAAAGGACCTCAGATTTACGGGACAGGAGTTAGATACATATGTAAGGGACCAATGGGGGAAAATACAAGAAGAGGAGCGAGAAGAAAAAAGGAGAAGGGAAGAGCGAGAATATGAACCTAAGAAATTAAAAATAGAAACAAATAAAAAAAATTGAATTAGACAAAATAAACAATGGGGTTACACTACGTAATGTTGACCAAATAAGACCCAACAAAAACGATCACTTATGCCTCCCTGAATACGACAGCGACATGGAACTGGACGACTACATTGTAAACTGTGAATACATTGCCAGACAAAACGGGGAAACAAAAGAAAAAATCAGTAGTCAAGAATTGTATGACAGTGACAATGACGATGGTGAGGGAGTAGAATGGGATAGCGCTAGAATAGACGGGATAATTAGTATTAACTGTGATAATCCTTACACTAGAGAGAATAGGTATAGGTAGAGGTCGTGGAAGGAAGCACATGATAGCCTTTACAGAGCAGAAGTAGAAACTAAGAAGAATCAGTTCAGATGGGATAATAAGCTTAAAACTTGGGGAAAACTTACAGACGGGGATAAGGTAGAAACTGAGGAAGGCGTTTGTGTCAGAGTGTTGTGACGTAATTTTGTAGTGGGAAGTGACGCGTTAGTTTTAGCTGTTGTGAGAGAAGAGAGATGGCGGTTGTTGTGCTGAGAGAATTGATGGCGGATATACTGAAAGAAGTGTTTGGATTGGTATATTGATTAATATTTGGTTGAAGTGATTTTATGATCAAATTCTGAAATTATACATAGTCTTGTTCATCGAGTAGTGTTGAAAAAAACTTTTGTGTACAACAAACCGGTTGATGTTTGTTACATTGGTGACTGTTGCTGTATGATGTACTGCTGAACAGAATGAAGTTAAAGACTTGGCCATACAGAAGAAACGCTTCTCGACACCATTTATATCCAAAATCTTAGAAAAAGTCGTTCTCCGCCAACTCCTGGATCACCTCATTCAATGTGACATGTTTGAACCTTTCCAGTCAGCATAAAGAGCGCATCACTCCACTGAGACAGCCCTGTTGCGCGTCACAAACGACTTTCTGTCGTGTTGTGATAAGGGCCAGGTATCTATTTTGTCTTTACTCGATCTATTGACAGCTTTCGATACGCTTGACCATGGCATACTGCCCTAGCGTCTGCAAAAAACGTTCGGTCTCAAATATACCGTCCTGAGTTGGTTCCGATCATATCTCACAAATCGGATCCAGTCAGTTATTTCAAACGGCTTGACCTCGAAGAAATCTAATATCGAATTCGGAGTACCCCAGGGCTCGGTTGTGGGCCAGATGCATTTCACACTGTACATTCTGCCCCTGGGTGCAGAGCTCAAACAGTTTGATATGCAATATCACATGTTCCAGTCTTATTTTTTTTACAAGAATATATTCTTTTTCCCCAATTGCCTCTAAATCTTTGACGAAAAACTCACCCCTTCCTCGATAACATTAACATTTGCAATCTCACCCCACCCCCGATAACATTAACATTGCCAATCTCACCCCTCCCTCCATAACATTAACATTGCCAATCTCACCCCTCCCTCCATAACATTAAAATTGTCAATCTCACCCCTCGCTCCATAACATTAACATTGTTAAGCTCACCCCTCCCTCCATAAAATTAACATTGTCAATCTCACCCCTCCCTCCATAACATTAACATTGTCAATCTCACACCTTCCCCGATAACATTAACTTGCCAATCTCACCCCATCCACCATAACATTAACATTGTCAATCTCACCCCTCCGTCCATAACATTAACATTGTCAATCTCAACACTCCCTCCATAACATTAACATTGCCAATCTCACCCCTCACTCCATAACATTAACATTGCCAATCTCACCCCTCACTCCATAACATTAACATTGCCAATCTCACCCCTCCCTCCATAACATTAACATTTTCAATCTCACCCCTCCCTCCATAACATTAACATTGGCAATCTCAACCCACCTCCGATAACATTAACATTGCCAAACCCACATACAAACACTTTCCATAATATCCAAATCCCCAAAACTAAATACCAAATTTTCTACAACTGTTCTCCTTAATCCCATCATTGTAATGGTTAGTCCTATAGCGTGTACCATCAAATAAATTGCAACATTATGCGTATGGTTAAAGGCTTTTAATAAGTAATTGCCACCATATGTAATTGATAAGGTCCACTATCCAACAAGACCACACCATTGATAAGGTCGACTATCCAATAAGACCACACCATTGATAAGGTCGACTATCCAATAAGACCACACGATTGATAAGGTCGACTATCCAATAAGACCACACAATTGATAAGGTCGACTATCCAATAAGATCACACCATTGATAAGGTCGACTATCCAATAAGACCACACCATTGATAAGGTCGACTATCCAATAAGATCACACCATTGGTAAGGTCGACTATCCAATAAGATCACACCATTGATAAGGTCAACTATCCAATAAGACCAAACACTTGATAAGGTCGACTATCCAATAAGACCACACCATTGATAAGGTCGACTATCCAACAAGATCACACCATTGATAAGGTCGACTATCCAATAAGACCACACCATTGATAAGGTCGACTATCCAATAAGATCACACCATTGATAAGGTCGACTATCCAATAAGATCACACCATTGATAAGGTCGACTATCCAATAAGATCACACCATTGATAAGGTCAACTATCCAATAAGATCACACCATTGATAAGGTCGACTATCCAATAAGACCACACGATTGATAAGGTGGACTATCCAATAAGACCACACCATTGATAAGGTCGACTATCCAACAAGATCACACCATTGTTAAGGTCGACTATTCAATAAGATCACACCATTGATAAGGTCGACTATCCAATAAGACCACACCATTGATAAGGTCGACTATCCAATAAGACCACACCATTGATAAGGTCGACTATCCAATAAGATCACACCATTGACAAGCTCGACTATCCAATAAGATCACACAATTGATAAGGTCGACTATCCAATAAGACCACACCATTGATAAGGTCGACTATCCAATAAGATCACACCTTTGATAAGGTCGAATATCCAATAAGACCACACCATTGATAAGGTCGACTATCCAATAAGACCACACCATTGATAAGGTCGACTATCCAATAAGATCACACCATTGATAAGGTCGACTATCCAATAAGATCACACCATTGATAAGGTCGACTATCCAATAAGACCACACCATTGATAAGGTCGACTATCCAATAAGACCACACCATTGATAAGGTCGACTATCCAATAAGATCACACCATTGATAAGGTCGACTATCCAATAAGACCACACCATTGATAAGGTCGACTATCCAATAAGACCACACCATTGATAAGGTCGACTATCCAATAAGATCACACCATTGATAAGGTCGACTATCCAATAAGACCACACCATTGATAAGGTCGACTATCCAATAAGATCACACCATTGATAAGGTCGACTATCCAATAAGACCACACCATTGATAAGGTCGACTATCCAATAAGATCACACCATTGATAAGGTCGACTATCCAATAAGACCACACCATTGATAAGGTCGACTATCCAATAAGATCACACCATTGATAAGGTCGACTATCCAATAAGACCACACCATTGATAAGGTCGACTATCCAATAAGATCACACCATTGATAAGGTCGACTATCCAATAAGACCACACCATTGATAAGGTCGACTATCCAATAAGATCACACCATTGATAAGGTCGACTATCCAATAAGACCACACCATTGATAAGGTCGACTATCCAATAAGATCACACCATTGATAAGGTCGACTATCCAATAAGACCACACCATTGATAAGGTCGACTATCCAATAAGACCACACCATTGATAAGGTCGACTATCCAATAAGATCACACCAATGATAAGGTCGACTATCCAATAAGATCACACCATTGATAAGGTCGACTATCCAATAAGATCACACCTATTCGCTTATACATTGTCCAGCAGTGATCGTTTTCATTGAAATGTCAGGAGATCTTGGTCGCATAACTTCTACGATACTTTTACACATGTTGAACAATCTGAGTGCTGGGGAAATGTTTATATCCAAACTTGATCTGTGTATGAATAAGTTTGTTTAATAAATTGAAACTGTGAAATAAGTATAATCAACAAGGCTTTGACAAACTTAATGCCAATAAAAAAAACAAAAATATGTACATTTTTAAAAGTCCCTATGTTATTTTCATAAGTGCACAAACATATGCCTCTTCTTATTACAACACTAGTGAATTTGAAATACAAAAAAAAATATATATATATTATTCTGGTCTAAAATATTAATTAACGTATTATTTTAAAAAAAAATGTAACTTTCTCAAATATGCGATTAAAATAAAGATATATATTTTTTAAGTAAACCATACAAAGTTGTGCAGTTCCTTGCAACGATAATTTAATTCATTTCTTTGATGCTAAATTATTTCACTTTATGAAAGAATGACAGCTATAAAGTGTGTGCAGTTCGTAGACGGGAAAGTAGTGCATATATTCGCTAAGTAAAAATAACGTATCTTAAACTTATGAATCTTTCATTGTAAAAATACAAACAATGAAAATTCATTTTTAACTCATCTATAAATAAAATTATGCAAACGTTTATGTCCCAAAGAAAAACCGGTAACAAAAAATATCTGAATGTTTTAACTGGACAAAATGGAGCTGATTTTGTTTCCCTTTGTGAGTCATATGGATTGACCGGCATTGGTGAAGTTTTCAGTTTTGAGGGTTGGAGATCTAGAGTTAGGATAGTAGGTCTAGTATCGGGTAAAAGTCTAGTGTAAACATAGTAAGTCTAGTGTTCGGGTAGTACGTCTAGTGTTAGGGTAGTAGGCCTAGTGTTGTGGTAGAAGGTCTAGTAATAGGGTAGTAGGTCTAGAATTAGGGTAGTAGGTCTTGTTTTGGGGTAGTAGGTCTAGTATTGGGGTAGTAGGGCTATTGTTAGTGTAGTAGGTCTAGTGTTAGTGTTGCAGGTCTAGTGTTTGGGTAGTAAATGTAGTATTCGGTAGTAGGTCTAATGTTGGGTTGCTGAGCTAGTTTTAGGGTAGAAGGTCTAGTGTTAGGATAATAGGTCTAGTGGGGGTAGTAGGTCTTGTGTTGGGGTAGAAGGTCTAGTAATAGGGTAGTAAGTCTAGAATTAGGGTAGTTGGTCTTGTTTTGGGGTAGTAGGTCTAGTGTTGGGGTAGTAGGAAAATTGTTAGTGTAGTATGTCTAGTGTTAGTGTGGTAGGTCTAGTGTTAGTGTAGTAAATGTAGTATTGGGGTAGTAGGTCTAATGTTGGGTTGTAGAGCTAGTGTTAGGGTAATAGGTCTAGTGGGGGGTAGAAGGTCTTGTGTTGGGTAGTAGGTCTTGTTTTGGGGTAGTAAGTCTAGTGTTAGGGTAGTAGGTCTAGTGTTGGGGTTGTAGGTCTAGTGTTGGGATAGTAGGTCAAGTCTCGGAGTAGTAGGTCTAGTGTTGGTGTAATGGTTCTAGTTTTGGGGTAGTAGGTGTAGTGTTGGGGTAGTAGGTCTAGTGTACGGGTAGTAGGTCTAGTGTTACGGTAGTAGATCTAGAGTTGGGGTTGTAGGTCTAGTGTTACGGTAGTAGATCTAGAGATGGGTTTGTAGGTCTAGTGTTGTGGTAATAGGTCTAGTATTCGGGTAGTAGGTCTAGAGTTACGGTAGGAGGTCTAGAGTTTGGGTTGTAGGTCTAGTTTGGGTTAATATGTCTATTGTGGGTGGGTTGTAGTTCTAATGTTACGGTAGTAGATCTAGTGTTGTGGTAGTAGGTCTAGTTTTGTGGTAGTAGGTCATTTGTTGGGATGGTAGGTCTAGTGTTGCAGTAGTAGGTCTAGTATTCGGGTATTACGTCTAGTTTTGGGATGGTAGGTCTAGTGTTGGGGTAGTAGGTCTATTGTTGGGGTGGTAGGTCTAGTATTGGGTTAGTAGGTCTAATGTTATTTTAGTAGGTCTAATGGTACGGTACTAGGTCTAGAGTTAGGGTAGAAGGTCAATATTTGTATAGTAGGTCTAGTGTTTGGGTAGTAGGTCTAGTGTTGGGGTAGTAGGTCTTATGTTGTGGTTGTAGACCTAGTGTTGGGGTAGTAGGACTAGTGCTGTGGTGGTAGGTTTTGGGTTGGAGTAGTAGGTCTAGTGTTGGATATTAGGTCTATTATTATGATAGTAGGTCTATTGCAAGGTTAGAAGGTCTAATGTTGTGGTGGTAGGTCTAGTGTTTGAGCAGTAGGTCTAGTTTTGAGATAGTATGTCTAGTGTTGGAGTTGTAGTTCTAGTGTTTGGATAGTAGATGTAGTGTTGGGGTAGTAGTTCTGATGTGGGTTGTTTGTCGATTCTGGTGGATAGTTTCTCGGATCTTTAGTGCCACTAGTTTGAAGTATGTAGTTTTTAAATGTGGAATTATGCTGTTTGGAGTTGTGGTAGCACATTTAGTGTTGATTTCGTGTTAGTTTTTTGCAGTAAAATGTAAGATGTGTGTGTTGAAATTTGTCAGATTTATGTTGTTTAATGTTATGGTAGATTATAATGTGTATAATTGGTGTAGTTAGTTTAGTTAGTTTTTAAAGATGTGTTGTAAAGTGTGTGTTATGCAGTTTGAAGCTGTGTTAATTCTTGAGTCTCAGAAACTAACGCTACAATAATCAAACATCTCACCACACATGACCAGCTAATCTCACCTTTTTAACACCCACCCAAACGCGACAACATACCACCACACTTAAAGACCTGCCACCACACTCAAAGTCCTTACCCCATGCTCAAAGACCTACCACCACAATCAAAGACCTACCCCCACACTCAAAGACCTACCCCCACACTGAAATACCTACCCCCACACTCAAAGACATATCCCCACTGTAAAAGACGTACCACCACACTCAAAGACCTAACCCACACTCAAGCACCTACCCCTATACTCAAAGACATACCCCCACACTCAAAGACCTACCCCCACACTCAAAGACCTACACCACATTCAAAGACCTACCTCCTTACTTAAAGACCTGCCTCCATTCTCATAGACCTACCCCCACACTCACAAACCTACCCCCCTCTCAAAGACCTACCCACTCACTAGTTAACTTTTTCCACACAAGACCATCTTACACATACAAGAAGAACTTTCCCGCACACAAGACAAGACTTGTATGATATATCTACTCATATAGCAACAATGGAATTTTAACTCTAAAACCTTATCATCTGTGTCGATTAAAAAAATTGGCATTTTCATGAACGTGATAGACTCCTAAAATATTTATTAGCAAATAGGTGTGGTCTGGTTCACTAGCAAATATCATCACTTGGATATATGTCACAGAAGGGTTGGTATGTCTGTGTAATCCTATTCAGTGCTTATTCACACTCTAATGCATTCTCTATAGAAGTCAGAATGCCCTGGGGTAACTACATTCATTTTGCACGCCACTGAACTAGATTAATTTTCCAATGACACACAGCTTTTAAACCGCATTTTTTCTTTCACAAACTATTTCAGAGGAATAAAAAGACAATAATACGCACCAAACGCGCTTGCAAAATGTCATTGTATTTAGAATCTCACTAAGGGAAGTTATCGGGAGTATTTTTTTTTCGTGAAATCCTATTTCCTTATCTTATGTGTTTAGTTAAAGTTGTCGGTGTGGTTAATTTATCCATTACACACATAATACCAAGCACATTTATTGTTTGTAAGGGGGCAGCGTGATTAAGGTCATCTGATCTAAGGGTAGCATTTGTAGTGGGTGCGGCAATCTATGGTGTGCGTGTAGCTTGTATGAATCGGGAGTAAGTGGGTTGATGCTAGAATAAATGGTTTAGTGTCGGGTATGTCTACTGTTAGGGAGTAGGTTTTAGGGTGTGGTAGTAGTTGTTAAGTTGTGGGATATGTTTACTGGTGTGGGGCAATTTTTTAGGGTGTGGTAGCAGTTTTAAGTTGTAGGATATGTCTATTGGTGCGGTGCAGGTTGTCGAATGTGGTAGTAGTTGGTAAGATGTAGGGTGTATCGTCAGGTTAGTTGCTAGCTTGTAATATATTGGGGTAAGTAGACGAATCTCTGAACAATTTTTAGATGAATGGAAATTTGAATGGTATTTAGGTATGTCTTTTGTGTTGGAGTGTTTGGGGGATGATCTATTTTATAAGTAGCTCTCCGAGAATGAAGAAAACAATGCATCATGTTCTCATTTGTTAATGTACCATAAACATATTAGTTGTTTGTATAACATTTATTGTAAACATCCCATGAACACATTACAGTTCCATTAACATAAATATCATCATATTGTTGTACCTAGCAATATGACGTATGTACTTTGACATATCATTGAAAACCCACCTAGTAATAGTCAGAGCTTATTTTCTTGTAAAACTATCAAAAATGATTTATAATATTTGAATAATACAATACACCAGTCTACATCCGGACACATATACATTATTGAGTCATGCACTACGCAACTCTTCAATCAGGCACATATACATGATCGAGTCATGCACTACACAATTCTTCAATCAGACACATATACATTATCGAGTCATGCACTACGCAACTCTTCAATCAGACACATATACATTATCGAGTCATGCACTACGCAACTCTTCAATCAGGCACATATACATGATCGAGTCATGCACTACACAACTCTTCAATCAGACACATATACATTATCGAGTCATGCACTACGCAACTCTTCAATCAGGCACACATACATGATCGAGTCATGCACTACGCAACTCTTCAATCAGGCACATATACATGATCGAGTCATGCACTACGCAACTCTTCAATCAGGCACATATACATGATCGAGTCATGCAATACGCAACTCTTCAATCAGGCACATATACATTATCGAGTCATACACTACGCAACTCTTCAATCAGACACATATACATGATCGAGTAATACACTACGCATCTCTTCAATTAGACACATATACATGATCGAGTCATACACTACGCAACTCTTCAATCAGGCACATATACATGATCGAGTCATATACTACACAACTCTTCAATCAGACACATACACATTATCGAGTCATACACTACGCAACTCTTCAATCAGACACATATACATGATCGAGTCATACACTACGCATCTCTTCAATCAGACACATATACATGATCGAGTCATACACTACGCAACTCTTCAATCAGGCACATATACATGATCGAGTCATACACTACACAACTCTTCAATCAGACACATATACATTATCGAGTCATGCACAATGCAACTCTTCAATCCGACACATATACATTATCGAGTCATGCACTACGAAACTCTTCAATCAGGCACATATACATGATCGAGTCATGCACTACGCAATTCTTCAATCAGACACATATACATGATCGAGTCATGCACTACGCAACTCTTCAATCAGACACATATACATTATCGAGTCATGCACTACACAACTCTTTAATCAGGCACATATACATGATCGAGTCATGCACTACGCAACTCTTTAATCAGGCACATATACATGATCGAGTCATGCACTACACAACTCTTTAATCAGGCACATATACATGATCGAGTCATGCACTACGCAACTCTTTAATCAGGCACATATACATGATCGAGTCATGCACTACACAACTCTTTAATCAGGCACATATACATGATCGAGTCATGCACTACGCAACTCTTTAATCAGGCACATATACATGATCGAGTCATGCACTACACAACTCTTTAATCAGGCACATATACATGATCGAGTCATGCACTACGCAACTCTTTAATCAGGCACATATACATTATCGAGTCATGCACTACGCAATTCTTCAATCAGGCACATATACATGATCGAGTCATGCACTACACAACTCTTTAATCAGGCACATATGCATGATCGAGTCATGCACTACGCAATTCTTCAATCAGGCACATATACATTATCGAGTCATGCACTACCCAACTCTTCAATCAGGCACATATACATTATTGAATAATGCACTACGCAACTCTTCAATCAGGCACATATACATGATCGAGTCATGCACTACGCAACTCTTCAATCAGGCACATATACATTATTGAATAATGCACTACGCAACTCTTCAATCAGGCACATATACATTATTGAGTCATGCACTACGCAACTCTTCAATCAGGCACATATACATTATCGAGTCATGCACTACGCAACTCTTCAATCAGGCACATATACATTATCGAGTCATGCACTACGCAACTCTTCAATCAGACACATATACATTATCCAGTCATGCACTACACAACTCTTCAATCGGGCACATACATTATTGTGATTAAGGTAATCTGATGTTAGGGTAGCATTTGTAGTGAGTGCGGCAATTTATGGTGTAACATTAAGGTCGTGTGAATTGATAAAGAGAAAAAACCGACAGTGGTATTAGATGGATGTTGATAATAAAATTAGCGTGACTTTTGGCCAGAAATCCACACATTTTGATGACGTCATCGCTTAAAACAAAAATAACTTATAAAATGTCCTAAATAACATGTGTGAATTTATTTTACAAAGTGATAAAGACAACGTTAAACCCCAGGGCTATCTGACTACTATAGAGAATAAAAAGTGCCCTGGAAAACATTACCGCACATCTATATGACTACTATAGAGAATAAAAGTGCCCTGGAAGACATTACCCCACAGCTATATGACTACTATAGAGAAAAAGTGCCCTGGATGAAGTTACCCCACAGCTATATGACTACTATAGAGAATAAATAGTGCCCTAGAAGACATTATCCCACAGCTATATGACTAATATAGAGAATACAAATATCCCTGAAAGACATTAACCCACAGATATCTGACTGCTATAGAGAATACAAATTGCCCTTGAAGACATTATCCCACAGCTATATGACTACTATAGAGAATAAAATGTGCCCTGGAAGACATTACCCCACAGCTATATGACTACTATATAGAATACAATCCAACACATACATATCGCTTAACATCCTAAGAAAATAATAAATATTGGCATCAACATTATATTTTAGGACCGCCTTACCATTTTTAAAGGATAAAAAAATGACTTGGGGGGTGGGATGGATAGGGCTTAAAACTGGCGTTATTGATTTGTAGAGAGGCTAGATTAGCCCCGTAATTGGGACAACATAAATCATAGCAAGTTGTTCGTTGATCATAGCATCAATGGCACCACCCATCCAGCTCGTAATATCAGAACTGTGCCGAGCATATAAACCTCTCATTCCATCTATCTCTAATGCACAGTAGCTCAGTTTTGCATAGTGACGGTTGGCAGTGAACATTGAGATATTTATTATTGCCATCTGTTCCGTTGATCTAGTAGATGTATATTGAACTGACTTAGCTATCAATCAAATAATTTCTTATCTCATTAGTTCTGTTGATCTACTAGATGTAGATTGAAATGACTTAGCTAACAATCAAATAATTTCTTTCCTCATAGATGTGTCCCAAATACGGGCATTAAATTGTTTATTGTAAAAGATAAAAAAATCTGTAGATATCTTTAAAGAAATTTGTTGTTTAAATTTGTTTCCTCTTTCTGTTTGCATCATGGACAAGAGAACTTTCTTCATTGTTACAGTGTTTTTGATTTCAACAGGTAAGTTATGAACTGAGTCTGTCCCTACTATACTTCTTTTAATTATACATACACAAATTAAAATTTTTGTTGGATATTTTATAAAGTCAACATTCAATCTTAGATGTCAACTCCCCCCCCCTCCTCCCCGATCAAATAAATCTTTATGTTAACCTTAAACCATTTTTTTTTTGTGTCTTTGGAATTGGTCAAATATTGTTTTCATGAAACTCGGAAATCTTTAGAATGCTTTAACTACATGAAGAATATGAGAACGTTTTTGACTGTGAGAATGCAGAGATATAAAACTATTTATAGAGAGATGAAGACACAGGGAGTTAGAGAGTGAAGATAAACAATGTGACAAATAATTTGGCAGTGATAATATAGCAATACAGAGAGATTAAAGAGAGATATCGATGAACGTAGATTCAGAAAGTTCGTGAGTGAGACAGAGAGATAGAAAGAAAGAATTTATAAGTTTAGTAAATAATCTCGTTAAAGATCCAAAGATTTCTTTAAACAAACAACCTTGAACCTAAAATGTTGATGATGTGAGTTCAATAATGCAACTGTTGATCTTTTTCTTTAGTTTGCTTGACAAACATTGAAGATTTCGACTGTTCCGGAAAGGAATACAACATTGCTCTGGTCTACGATTGTCGCTACAGTTTGCAGCTACAACAAGATTTCTTCAAGCAATTTCTGAACAGTTTTAAACCATTCCAATTTTATATCAATGTTATTCTTATGACATACGGAAGATCTAATTTACTTACATTAAATAAATTAACTCGAGAACACATGACTTGGAAAAAATTTGAGGAGGCTACATTACAAGTAAACACATCGTCTTGTCCCCAACATCTTCCTCTAAAGACTTTATTCAATAACACGAGAGATGCTTTAAGTGGAGTTAGCAAAACGGTAATAAAGTTGGCCATTTTTGTGTTGTCTGAAAATTTGACTGAATTCGAGAACATCTCAGTGTTACGTGAGTTGGAGAATGAACAAGGTCTAAATGTTGATGTCAAGAGATTGTTTATACGGGCACAGCCACCGGTAGAACTTGAGGTGAATAATCGAACGTTACTATATACAAGTAGTTTAACAAATAAGAAAGCTATTGTAAAGACAATCATCCAGCATATTTGCAATTCGTGCAGTGAAGATGACCGTGATATGATCAAGTTGGACGGCAACTGTTATCATGCTTTGCCCTTTCAAAAGGAGTTGAGATCATGGGAAGCACCATTGCTATGCTGGGAACATTTTCCTTATACAGACTTGGTTTCATTCAGTTCGAAATGGGAATATGAACAGTTCATATCACGATGGAACATTCTTTTAGAAAATATTACTCATGATTGTCGGAAAAATGTAATGTTATATGATGATGATATTGATTGCAATACAACATTGGTGAAGGGAAAACAAGAAATTACTTTTGACGCTTTCATCGGTCTCACAGGTTGGGTCAGTAGTACCTCTAAATTTTACAAATGGAATGATGAAAATCCACTGGTATTTGATCCACCTTGGGGCTCACGCATTGAGGGTGAATCCTGTGTTTACATGTCACAAAACTACTATTATACTGGTGACAAATTAACAACGGGAAAACTTGTGTGGAATGAAATGGATTGTGGGAAAAGAAAGAGAAGAGGTTTTGTTATATGTGAATCACACAGGCCTGTTGTGAAGGAACTATCATTAAACTTTAATGACTTCAAACCCAAGAAATTAGAGTACAAAGTCCATTTACTTTACACAAGTTATTCCCATTTATTGTTCTACCTTATAAACAACCAATTCGAAAATGTAATAGATGCCCTAATTGGGCAAATCATGTCAGTAAACTTTATTCAGAAAGAATGCATTAATATCTGCCAGAAATATAAAGAGAGTAATGAGACATACATGAGTAAAAATATTGAAACCACCAGTGAAATGGTTATATCAATACCAAGCAGAAGCAACTCTTGTGAAATAAATCAAATTGATTGTCCAATGTTACCTTTAAAAAGCTACAATCGCATGTGCAGAATATTTAGAGAAACCGAAAGAAAGATGAAACTGTTAAATAGCAGCAGCTTTACTAATACGTATCTGAGAGATCCAGACAGATCTGTCGTTAAATGTTTGTATGAAATAGTTAATGCAGAAGGTAGATATGTTCCTCCAGGCACTACCCACTTACAAGACTGTGAACAGTTTGTATGTCCACCAGGATTTATTAAGTGTCCGGATTCATACTGTATTCCTGTGTACCTTGTTGATGACGTCACTAAACATTGTCCACACGGAGAAGATGAAGGTTTCATTACCTATCAAACAAAATTGTGTGACGCAAAACTCAAGTTTACACTAAGAAATATTTGTTTGCAACAAGAAATGTGTGAGGCAAATGGTCAATGTATAAACACTACTAATAACTTTGTCTGTCAAGTACCATGTGACACTGGTTATGTCTGTGCGTCAAATATCGTAAGGAAAGATATCAGTAATGACACTACATTTTATATCAATTTTTTTGAGACCACAGTTGAAATACATGAGACTTTAGGCGTGTTTATTTTTACCCCACGAATCTACTATTTTTTTCAGTTCTTCAAACTTGTAGAAGTAGATCTAAGTATCTGTGGAATACGTGATCTCGACAATGTCATTTAAAGTCTGGACAGTTCAGATGTCATTTTCTTAGATGTAAGTCGTAATTCTATGTGTGGACACAACAACCTTTCTGTTATAAATAAAATGGAGAATTTACAGAAGTTAAATATGTCATTTAACAAGCATTTAGAACTTGATGAGAACTTCATTTTCCCGTTACATTTACAGGTTCTAGATTTGTCTCACACGAAATGTGGCTCTGGTGTAATCAAATATTTGGTTAATTTGACTTATTTAAAGATTTTAGAACTACGTAACGTTGATCCAATAGATTTAAGTCTAACAGAAAATGTACAGCTGGACATACTTGATGTACGTGGTACAGAGCTAATTAATATAAAAGATGGCTACTTAAGTTGGTTGTCTATTCATACATCCTTGTACACAGATGACTTTAGAATTTGTTGTGAAGTCGTTAGAGGAAAGACTATAGCGGAAGATAAATGCCATGCACCACGTGACGCCATCTCCACGTGCAAAGATCTTATTGGTGACCCACACAAACGAGTCATCCTATGGGTGGTTGGTATTTTATCACTTCTTGGAAACATGGTGGTTGTGATTTATAGGATAGTTTGGGACAGAGCTGTCTTTAACAAGGCATACGGACTTTTTGTTGTTTGCCTAGGAGTGTCTGATTTTATCATGGGCGTCTACTTGTTAATAATAGCTGGGGCAGATTTGTTTTACCGGAACATGTATGTTTTGAAAGATTTCAACTGGAGACATAGTGAAATATGTAAATTAGCTGGCATTCTGTCGACATTCTCCAGTGAGACTTCTACGATGTTCATTTGTCTCATTACACTTGACAGGTATTTGGTCATCAATTATCCGTTTGGTCAACACAGATTTTCAAAGACTGGGAAAATAGCCTCCCTTTTTTTGACACTGATTATAGGTGTCGTAGTTTCAGTGATTCCAGTTCTGTTTCCTGGCTGGGAGATTTATTCCTCTAATGGGATGTGCTTGGCGCTTCCTTTCAGTTCTGGTAGACACACGGGATGGGAATATTCAGCCATCTTGTTTGTCGGCCTCAATTTCTTTCTCTTTATTCTTATAGCCATCGGCCAGCTGGCAATATTCCTAGCCATCACCTCGTATAAACATGATTCCTTCTGTGGAACAAGAGATGATTTAAGAAAAACTCAGGAACTGTCTATTGCCAAACAGTTATTTCTTGT
>CAXITT010000119.1:188566-217111 GCA_964033795.1 Lymnaea stagnalis
CCAGTTCTGTTTCCTGGCTGGGAGATTTATTCCTCTAATGGGATGTGCTTGGCGCTTCCTTTCAGTTCTGGTAGACACACGGGATGGGAATATTCAGCCATCTTGTTTGTCGGCCTCAATTTCTTTCTCTTTATTCTTATAGCCATCGGCCAGCTGGCAATATTCCTAGCCATCACCTCGTATAAACATGATTCCTTCTGTGGAACAAGAGATGATTTAAGAAAAACTCAGGAACTGTCTATTGCCAAACAGTTATTTATTGTGGCCTTTTCAGACTTTTGCTGCTGGTTTCCCATAGGAATTATGGGTATCATGTCTCTGAACGGCTTTCAGTTTAATCTTGACGTCTACGCTTGGTCAGCGGTTCTCATTCTGCCAGTAAACTCAGCCATCAATCCAATAATCTACACGTTGCCAGCTATTTTAAGAAAAATTAAATCTGGTCAACTGGTGTCTAAACAGACGTCACTCACCTCATAATAGCGTAGGTTAAACCAAAATTTTACATTTCACACACTTCATGATATTGCAGTATTGAACCAAGTGTTACATATCACTCGGCTCCTAACATCGTCTGTTAAACCTATTGTAATATTTCACTGACAACATTTGTTTTTTTTATCATCAAGAAAATCAGTTCAATATTTTCTGTGGCAAGAAGTAAATTTTAGCTTTAAACAAAACAATGATACATTAAGGTCAATGACATACATTCAGTAGTGCATTTTCGGTACATGTTAAACTATATGAATGGCGAATGTTTAAAAAAGATTAATTAGACACGAACAATTTATTTCAAATTTAAACAAAACAATGATACATTAAGGTCAATGACATACATTCAGTAGTGCATTTTCGGTACATGTTAAACTATATGAATGGCGAATGTTTAAAAAAGATTAATTAGACACGAACAATTTATTTCAATATAACAATATATGTTAAGCGTTAAAAATAGTTCTATATACTTCACAAATAAACTGTTCGGCACATTGCTTCATCAGTACAACAACAAAGCATTTAAATAGGCTTTAGCTGTGTTTATCACACTGTTTAATGTCATTTTAGCTCAAACGGGATCATATTTTCGTCATATAAAATAGTTTTCCATTCAAAGTTTAATATATTTACTTCTCTGTTTATATTTGACATTTTTTTTAATGTTATTTTAATACAACTATTCTCAAGTGTTTCAAGATGAAAATATATAAGTGGGTTTTTTTCAGATTTAAACAAAATAAATTCGTTGTGAATTTAGTAGAAGTAATCCTCATACCTTCATCCTGCTTGTTTATAACAAGAAAAAAATCATTGAACATTTAGTGGATTATTTAATCTTTCCTTGTTTAATAAAGATATTCATTTTTAACACTCCTTATGAATTAAAACCATTTTATGAATATGTTATATGTAAATGAAATGTGAACTGTATCCTCTCATTTACTTATTCTATGTATTATCATTGAATTCAAAAGGTTCTAACTGATTAACCTCAATTATATTTTTTATCATATAATTAACTTGTTCTATTTGAACAATCTCATTTACCCATTATTGTATTATCATTGAATACATGTATCATTAAATCTATTGATAGTTATAAAATAATGTTAACTGTGTCATCACATTTACATATTCTATGTATTAATATTGAATTAAATTGTTCTTACTGAATCATCTCATTTATATATTATGTGTATTGACATAAAATAATTTGTTCTTATTGTGCAATCTCATTTGTATAGGATATGTATTATAATATAATGTAATTGATTTAATTGTATAATCTAAATTAAATGTTATCCTTGTTTTCATTGAATGAACTTTTTATAAATGTAAATGTATTTAGGAAATGGCATTAGCTATCCTTCCAGCAAGTAACAATCTGTTTATGCCTTTCCCAATGCTCCCCCCCCCCTCGCCACATAAGACATGTTGCCTTCGCACCCCATATAAGCCATGCCCTCGAAATAAGCACCCTATAAGCCATGCCCTATCGAAAGCATCCCACAGAAGTCATGCCCTCCCCAAAGCATCCCACTTAAGCCCCATTACCAAGTAAAGAATCGAAACGTGAGATATGCCTTCGCCAGGACAGCCAACGCCAGTACCCACTCGATCAGGTACCCACAGAGGAGATACAAGCTCAAGAACATCCGGTCAGCCGGTGACAAAGCTCTTGTAGGGTCACCAGTCGACTTACCAGTAGAGATAGTATATTTATGTTATGAAATCTGCCCTCTACCATAACGGGATTTCTACTTCGCCACAAGCCGCTTGGACACTAAGGTTGTCCAGGATCCCATTCAACAATTGCTGTGTAATTAGAATTATCGGCTAGAGGACACCAATACTCACCTCATGTCTCAAATCCCTTAATGGAAACATTTAATCATGTTTCCCTTTTTGTTTTTGTCTTTTAAATCCAAACTGCAGATTATCTAAATGAACAGTCGCATGTATATATTTAATAATAATCATTTAAATAAATTGAACTAACTGTACGATCTTGATTTAAAATAACATGCATGATCATTAAAGGACATTGAATCTTCATTTTTCATTGTAGTGAGTCAAGTTCAAGGCTTAAATGAAAATGTGTGTATTGTTTCTGTGTTGCTTTTAAATACTTATATATATTTAAGAATGTGTTAATGTATTTATGTGTTAATATTTAGATGTGTTAATATATGGATGTGCTATCTTATGAATGTCTTAATATAGTGATATGCTAAACATAAATAAATATGTATTGAAATATTTTTTTTCCATTTAAATTCTTAAATTATGTTAAAAATTATATAACATTTGAACGTATTTGAAAATATTTGGTTAAAAATTTAATTTAATTTTACATATATTTATCATTTAGTCTTATAATATCATAAATGATAATTCTTTTGGTATGGATCTTAAGAATTGCTGTATCAGATATTTTGTTGGAAAAAAGCGACAATTTATTGAACAAAAATACTTAAATGAAATGGTATACTTCCTGATAAAATAATGACTTGACTTCTTTATTATGGGAACAGTTTATCTGCTTTAAAATGACCTTTATTGGGACTAGCTGAAGTAGACTACTTCAAATAACGTAATACAGTTTGTTTCACGAAAAAACATACACGTAGAGTTCTTTACATAATACGAAGACATTTAATAACACATCTAGTAACATGCTATTTAAGAATGCATAGAAAGATAAAGTTATTTAATTGATACAAACAGATTTTTCAACACATTTAATCACTTTCTGAGGTAAAGTATTGATACAAAATCTAAGTTTTCTTAAAGACGGCTGTTTTACTTTTATTGCTAATGTGCAGCATACATCAATATATATGATATGATATATATATACATCTTTTACTGACAATGTGCAGCATACATCAATATATATGATATGATATATATATACATCTTTTACTGAAAATGTGCAGCATACATCAGTATATATGATATGATATTTAGACATCTTTCATTGGCAATGTGCAGCATACATCAATATTTATGATATGATATTTAGACATCTTTCATTGGCAATGTGCAGCATACATCAATATATATATGATATGATATATAGACATCTTTCATTTGCAATGTGCAGCATACATCAATATATAGAAAAGTACCAACATGTTACCATTGTCAGAAAAATGTTATTATTGACACAAAATTTGCAATTATACAACAATATGTTTTGTAGTGGACATCACACATTATAGACCAATGTTCATCATAATGGACATCACAAAGTATAGATCAATCTCTACCATAGTGGACATCAAAATATTTAGACCCATCTGCATTATATTTGACATCACAAAGTATAGACCAAGCTGCATTAAAGTGGACATAAAACAGTATAGACCAATGTTCACCATAGTGGCTATCACAAAGTATAGACCAATCTGTATTATAGTGGACATCAAACATTATAGACCAATGTTTACTATGGTGTACATCACACAATTTAGAACACTATGTACTATATTGGACATAAAAAATATTTACACACTATTTTCTTATAGGCTCACATCTTCATTTAGATACAATGTCAATGACGTCATTGTAAATGAAAAGGCTTTAAAAGCAAAAACTGCATTCTTGAGTGTATTTAATAGAAAGTTTGTTCTTCATATGATTCTCTCTTTCCTTCTGATTGTGTATGACTTAATTTAGTCATCAAACAACCTAATTGATTTTTTTCTTAATATGCAACAAGTATTTATTAAATTTATATCAATTTAGAAAAAGAAATATTTTGTCATACTTGAGGTATGCCATAGACTCTTTGAAAAGGTTACATAATTAAGTGACACATAACATAACAAATAACAACTCAGTAACATAAGTATATGGTCATACATATGTATCACATACACACAATGAAATGTTAGCTACTTTTATCTTAAACAAAATAACAATTAACAACTCGTTAGTATCTTTCTGGAGTATTAAAGGAGGTGTGCCATAAATTCAATGAAAATGTTGGCTACTCATGTCTCTAAAAGAAAATAACAACAACTACCAACTCATTGGTATCATTATGTATTTATAGATAAGTATGCTATAGACTCAATGAAAATGTTGGCTACTCATGTCTCTAAAAGAAAATAACAACAACTACCAACTAATTGGTATCATTATGTACTCAGAGATAAGTATGCTATAGACTCAATGAAAATGTTAGCTAATCACGTGTTACATGAAATAAAAACTTACAAATCAGAGTTATCATTTATTATGTGAACATAAATAATAATCACAAAAATGTGTTGTGGTAATCACAATAAAGATGTTTATTGATAAGACAAATATTTTCACAATTTCCGCAACAAGGATTTTTTGCCCCCTGTGTATAATACATTGTTAATACTTTATGAGTTCTAAAACATTTGTGGGGGGCATATCATAATTAATTTATTTTTAAAATACCTCAATTAATATGTTTCTTTGGTAATTTTTTGGGTATCGATTTAAGTCATTGAACAGTATATGAAATTAAATTATGAGATATATCAAGCCTGGATTTGTCAAGTTTAGATATATCCAGTTCGGATATGTGGAGTGTGGATATGTCAAGCTTGGATATGTGGAGCGTTGAGATGTCAAGCTTGGATATGTGGCATGTTGATATATCGAGCTTGATTATGTCAAGTGTTAATACTTACGATCCTGTATGATTAACTCTCTCTCTCATTGACATCGCCAATGGGTTCAAAAGTCATAACCTCATTAAATCTAAACACAAATTCTATTACAAGAATAGTCTAAACTTTAATAACAGTTATTGATCATCTTGTCATACCATCTTTACAATGTATTTTCCAACACTTTGGACTATGACGATCACAACGATCTGAAAAATGTTAAAATCAGAAGCTAAAAGTGTAAACAAATACGGCCCTGGTTCTGTTCATCACTTCCCTTGTTCTTTAAACGCTGTCCTGGTCATGTTAGCACTGCCCTGGTTCGGTTTAACACTGTCCTGGTTCTTTTTGACTCTGCCTTGTTCATATTAGCACTGCCGTGGTACTGTTTAACCATGTCCTAGTCTTTTTAACACTGTCTTGATTCTGTTATTACTGTTCCTGATCTATTTAACAATTCCCAGTTCCCATTTAACACATTTCTAGTTCTGTATAATACTAACCTGGTCCTGTTTAACAATGTCCTGTTTCTATTAAACACTGCATTTTTTTTATTAGCACTGACCTGTTTCAGGTTAACACTGTCCTGTTTCGGTTTTTCACAGTCCTGTTAATGTTTAACTTTGTCCTTGTTCTGTTTAAATATGTCCTGGTTCTTTCTAACACTGTCCTGTTCCTGTTAAGAGTGTCCTAAATATGTTTTAAAACAATCATGTTTCTGCCTAAAACTATTCTGGTTCTGTTTATCATTGTC
Source organism: Lymnaea stagnalis (assembly GCA_964033795.1). Lineage (NCBI taxonomy): Eukaryota > Metazoa > Mollusca > Gastropoda > Lymnaeidae > Lymnaea > Lymnaea stagnalis. The sequence continues at coordinate 194,474 of CAXITT010000119.1, forward strand.
CTGGTTCTTTGTTACACAAAGTTGATTCTTTTTAAAACTGTCTTAGTCTTGTTCAACACGGTCCTGATAATATTTAATACTTTTATGTTTTTGTTTGATACCGTCCTATTACTCTCTATCACTGTCCTGGTTCTGCTAACATTGTCCAGCGTCTGTACAACACAATTCTGTTTCTGTGTATTACTGTCATGGTTCTGTTTAACACTGTTCTGATTCTGTTTTACACTGGCATAGTCTTGTTTAACACTTTTCTGTTTCTGTTAAATATTAATCTGGTACTTTTAAACGCCATCGTACTTCCGTTTTACAATGTTTTGTTTCTGTTTAACACAGTCCTTGTGTTCTTATTAGACCTTTCCGTCTAACTAACTTACTTAAGAAAATCAGCGAACACTGAGCCGTGGCTCATATGGTCTCCCACAACGCACCACCGCGCCAACCAAACCGGCCATCAATCACTCCCCTAGTGGTCTTTATTCCGATCGGGCCGCGAAGCGGCACGCCAGGGACGTTCCGTCCCTAAGACCGCCACACCCGACTTCCACTCGATTGGCCGCTATGTATGGCAGCCCCAGAGAAGAAACACCTGGCCAGCCGGGTTGCCGTGAGCAACCGGGCCGGGCTTTCTAGGGGTTTAGGGTGGATATTTTTAACGTCTCTAAAGTCCCCCCCCTTACCACCCCAGGGGGGGGGGGACCGTGTAATTGTTTAGACCGACGCCCTATAGTAGGGTTTGTATGGTTATTCTGCGGCGTGACTAATTCACACCGTAGATGGGAGAGAGAGGTTGTTAGCAGTGCCCTCAAGACTGCATAGTTAGAATCATCGGTGAAAGGTTGCCATACGCCTTCACCTCATATCCATACGGCAACTGTAATCATGTCCCAACCTGTTTCTGCGTTTAATAATATATTTCGACTGCACTTGCGCGTGCAATCGTGCTCGTTCTGACGCAGTCTCCGTGCGTTACCTTTGCCTTTCAGCGCAGGTCCCCTACACGGTGATACTGTCCCCCGGGTAACGTTTCAGGGGGTTCGTGGCAAACGCCTCTTTATCGACATGCCATTAATGGGACGGACATGCCGACGAGAGCACCGGGATGACATCTTTCCGTCTTCGGGAGACGATAGATTATCTTTATTGCTTGCAGCTATTGGTGTGGCTGGTGAGACCAATCCTCGAATGGAAGTCTCTGTTACATTTCCCACACACGAATGCGGTGGAGCAGTATTTACCGGCCAATGCAATTGATATATATAAGGGACACGCAATATTTTTGTTGGTTTCAATTAGCATGTGAAAAATAGTGCAGACAAACCGTGTTGTGTGTTTGTGTACTCGTCTCCCAAATTTCAGATATGATAAATGTAAATGTATTACGACTTGTAACAATTTCATTGTTGAAGAGTACAAATGTGTATTTAGTAACTCAGAAGTATTTTTCATAAATGAAACTAACTCGTTGTTAGCAAACTTATATTGAATAAATTGTAACTTTTAATTTTTACAGATAAACAACGTTTAGATGTTTTTTTTCTTGTTTATTTACCAAAGCAATAATTTATTATGTATGTTAATTTTCATTTTTTTTTTAAATTTTAATTTGAAGATAAAACAAAATCTTCTGCAATTAGGATGAGATAATAGAATATCGGACACAATCTTTTTACTATTAAGATAATACAATAGAACATTTGACAAAATCGTTTGACTTTTAGGATGATATTATAGTACGTTGGACCTAATCTTTTGACTATTATGATGATATAATAAAATATTTTACACGTGTACTGAAACGTTTAATACTTTGATTTTCTTTGAGGATCAGGTTTGTACAAGATAACTGGACTGAATTAATTTGATAGTTTTAACTTATACAACGAACTTATTATAACCAGAGAACGTAACATGTGTAGATTAAAACTATCATCAGATGAACGAACTGATGAAAGAGCTGTACAAGTTTGGATACAAAATATCAGCTGATCCAACGATCCAAACCAGCAATTGAATAATTTAATGTATATAAAAGTCACCAGACAGCCATGTAGTTCTACGCGTCTGACATTATCAAAGACATTCAAATACATAGACGCTACTGACATTTCGTCCAAACAGTTTGTTAAAAATGTATGAACGATTAGGCGTGGTTGTGTTATCTCATTAACTCTAATGACTGCAACATGACGTCATACACTTGTATAGAAACAACCACGCACAATATTGTGTAGTTAGTAAAATGTGTTGTCAGACTTACGATGATAATGAATTGGCTGAAAACAATGTGGACACTTTAAGAGACATTGTAGGTGACGTTGTGGTATGTTTGAGGTTGGTGAGGTAGTAATATTGTTGGGCCTAGTAAGGTCGATTAAAAAGATCAATTTGCTGTGACTTGGTCATCTAGGCAAGGATTCTTAAACGTGGTGCAGTGTCATGCCATATTTTGATTTCCAAACACTTCCTAAAGACTCCGAATTGATCTCATAAGATATTTCTTGCAAACATAGCCAACAACAAAATGGTTTAAAAAAAGCTTTCAAACCTAATTTTCTGAATATTCCCGCACCGTCTTACACCACGACTCTAAATCATCCGATGGTGTTGCAGACACCATTTTAACATAACTTAGACTAAATGGGACGAAAGAGCGAAATAATCTATGTTGATTAATGAGAAATATTACACATTATTTATCTCTTTATTGTACACAATGAAAAACGTCAATCCTGGTAACACATTTCCCAAAGACCATGCAACTGTGTGACAAAATAACATCAATAATTTATTATTACGTTCATATGTCTATGCTTAGTTTAAAAACACACACAAAACAATAAGAACAGCTCGATAAGTTAGTGCAAACTTTAATGATTGATCACTGACCGTATTCCCCATCTACCAGACATATCTCACGTACCGTAGTTAATGATTAACTTTATAATGGTCTATTACTGACCCTATTTCCTACACACAAGACATGGCTCACATAGTTAATTATTAACTTTATAATGGTATATTACTGACCCTATATCCTAAACACAAGACATGGCTCACATAGTTAATTATTAACATTATAATGGTATATTACTGACCCTATATCCTACATACAAGACATTGCTCACATAGTTAATTATTAACATTATAATGATATATTACTGACCCTATATCCTACACACAAGACATGGCTCACATAGTTAATTATTAACATTATAATGGTATATTACTGACCCTATATCCTACACACAAGACAAGGCTCACATAGTTAATTATTAACATTATAATGGTATATTACTGACCCTATATCCTAGACACAAGACAAGGCTCACATAGTTAATTATTAACATTATAATGGCATATTACTGACCCTATTTCTTACATACAAGACATTGCTCACATAGTTAATTATTAACATTATAATGATATATTACTGACCCTCTATCCTACACACAAGACATGGCTCACATAGTTAATTATTAACATTATAATGGTATATTACTGACCCTTTATCCTACACACAAGACAAGGCTCACATAGTTAATTATTAACATTATAATGGTATATTACTGACCCTATATCCTAGACACAAGACAAGGCTCACGTAGTTAATTATTAACATTATAATGGTATATTACTGACCCTATTTCTTACATACAAGACATGGCTCACATAGTTAATTATTAACATTATAATGGTATATTACTGACCCTATATCCTACACACAAGACAAGGCTCACATAGTTAATTATTAACATTATAATGGTATATTACTGACCCTATATCCTACACACAAGACAAGGCTCACATAGTTAATTATTAACATTATAATGGTATATTACTGACCCTATATACTGACCCTATATCCTACACACAAGACAAGGCTCACATAGTTAATTATTAACATTATAATGGTATATTACTGACCCTATTTCCTACATACAAGACATGGCTCACATAGTTAATTATTAACATTATAATGGTATATTACTGACCATATTTCCTACATACAAGACATGGCTCACATAGTTAATTATTAACATTATAATGGTATAGTACTGACCCTATATCCTACACACAAGACAAGGCTCACATAGTTAATTATTAACATTATAATGGTATATTACTGACCCTATTTCCTACATACAAGACATGGCTCACATAGTTAATTATTAACATTATAATGGTATATTACTGACCATATTTCCTACATACAAGACATGGCTCACATAGTTAATTATTAACATTATAATGGTATATTACTGACCCTATTTCCTACATACAAGACATGGCTCACATAGTTAATTATTAACATTATAATGGTATATTACTGACCCTATATCCTAGACACAAGACAAGGCTCACATAGTTAATTATTAACATTATAATGGTATATTACTGACTCTATATCCTAGACACAAGACAAGGCTCACATAGTTCATTATTAACATTATAATGGTATATTACTGACCCTATTTCTTACATACAAGACATTGCTCACATAGTTAATTATTAACATTATAATGGTATATTACTGACCCTATATGCTACACACAAGACAAGGCTCACATAGTTAATTATTAACATTATAATGGTATATTACTGACCCTATATCCTACACACAAGACAAGGCTCACATAGTTAATTATTAACATTATAATGGTATATTACTGACCCTATATCCTACACACAAGACAAGGCTCACATAGTTAATTATTAACATTATAATGGTATATTACTGACCCTATTTCCTACATACAAGACATGGCTCACATAGTTACTTACTTATTTCAATGCTCTATCACTGACCATGTTTTAGTATGCAATGCAATAAAGGTTCAGCTAAAAATTATTCCCATTGTGATAAAACATTCACGGATGTCGGCCTTTTGGTTTATAACAAGGAGAATTATTTTATTAAGGAAAACATTCCAACTATGAAACATATATGTATACCAGTCGACACGCGACATAGCATACGTCACAGAATTGCTCATAGATGAGTGAAGACTTCGAGAAAGACACAGGTGTCCAAACGGGGTGGTTTTGAGGATGCAACTGTGATTGCGTGAATAGATGGAAATCTGGAAAGAGCTACATACAACTGTCCGTAAATGAAGACCGGTTTTAGTAGATAAAGGCAAATCTTTTTGGAACTTTGTCCCTGTGCCTTATTAATTGTCATTGCAAAGGATAATCTAAGAGGAAATTGTCGCCGGGTAAAAGTAAAAGGGTAAATTTGAATCTAATGTTGTGAGGGAAATCCAGGAAATAAGGACAGTTTTTGCGGTAGCAGCTGCAATAGTTCGACTCTCTAGCACCAGGAACAGAAACATTGCAAATCCCATCTACATGCATAGGAGCCAAAATGATCAATAAATTGATCGTGGGCCCTTAAGATATAGAAGAAGAAGAAGACATTGCGGTGAATGTTAGTAACAGCAGTCTACTGCCATTAAAGAGAACTCTTGCTGGCATGAGGTTTCTGAGAAGCATGACAACTGAACCAATTTTAATTTTGTGTGGAGGCATGCCAGTGGGAGTAAGACTGTTAAGAAATTCTTCGGGGAATGACAGTTGATCTGCGGGATCTTCTGTGACGATGGATTCAACACTGGTGAAATCTACTTCGTTGGTAAGGATAAGTTTCAAGACTTCTTCATTAAGATGTAGGGAGTCTTCGTTGTGGACAATTAATATAGCTCGCGTACTGAGTTGTTCCGGAGTGACGTTTAAGAAGTCGATGATACCATAAGTTGTTAAACGGGATTAGAATTGAAAGGAAAACAATATGAAAGTTATTTAACAAGTGTTCCATTTTTTCCGTCTCCTACATCGAGGAGCCATTTGATGAAATCTTGATTGTGAGGAAGAGCGCTCATATTTGTTTTCAGTGTAAGGACATGCATGTTACGCCAAAAAGGATGTTTGTTAATGCAACTGGCGACAGTAAATGCTCGGGAGCCACGCATAATTATGCGGAGGATTTGTCGGAAATCCCCACCCAATAGTATTGTTTTGCCTCCAAATGGCTGCGTGTCACCTGTGAGGTAACGAAAGAGCCTTTTAACTGTCTGGAATGCATATGCAAGTGTCATTGAGGCTTCGTCCAACATTATCAATTTGGATTTGAGAAGATGTGAGCGTGGAGTGACGTAAGTTTGATGTTGCATGTGGAAGTCTCGATCAGCTTTAAGAGTATTTTAAAAAACGGAATGTGCAGTAGTCCACCTGGTAACAATGTTGCAGCTATTCCTGTCAATGCTACGGTTGTAGGAATGTCTCCCCTACCTTTGATGGTATGAATTTGGGTTTTGTAGACGAAAGTTTTGCCTTTTCCTGCCGGACCATCTAAGAAGAAGCATTTTTGTCGCTGATGGAAATGGCTGTATGCAACGTATAAAACAGTGTCAACAGCATGTTTTTGTTCTGAATTGAGTTTGTTGCAGTGTTCCGTAGCGAGAGACTGTTCAGCATGAGCGTTGAAGGTGATCGATGAATGACACAATGGAAGAATGTCAATGTCGGGTAGTTGTAATATTTGGAGGCTCATGACTTTTAGTTGCAGCATGTAATTGATTCCCGCGAGAGTATACATGTTAGCGGTGTCTGTCGAATGTTCACATCACAAACGATATATTGTTACGATAAGATATCTTTATTGCATAACTAACCTACATCTTGAACTGCAATTACTCACAAGACCACAATACGCAATAATAATACGTCATATTCCTTTTGGCGTAATACGTCACATAATATCAAACATTTACTAACATTATATTCCATCTAGTAAAGTTACTTAACAAAACATGGACTCAAGTAACGCACATTTAAAAGAATACCTATTGTTTGCTACACCCCTTCCCCCATGATACGTCACTGTACATTTGTTATCTTTTTGTTTTGATGCTTTTGTTTTCGGTTGGAAAATATCAATTATTTGTAAGTCGGCATGTCAGCAACAGAGATTATTACTTTTTCCTCTTCATTGTCTTATTTATAAACTTTTTGAAACTCGTTTCTTCTCTTCCTTGTCTTATTTATAGACATTTTGACACTGATATTTCCACTTCGCTGTCTTTCATAACTTAGTGGGCCACACACCGTTGATTTCTAAAACAACGAGTTTTTTTTAATGGATTTAAAAATAGATATACCTCTAAACTAGGAGGCAGACTTAACCTGGGGATTGTGAATAACAATGTGTTTGGGGAATACAATTATATATATATAAGAATGAGCTAGAGTCAAATAACGCTTAAAGGGACATATGATTTAAGTACTTTCGTATTCCTAAAAACGATCATAGTTATTTTCTATTATTTTAATGAAAATCGAATAAATTTAAATGCGCAAAACATATGACAAATCCACTTTTATATTATTAATTGCCTTTTCGGTGCCTTGTTAAACATTGCGAAACAAAATTGAAATTATTTTTTGTTCAAATAAACACGAACATGTCGTCACTACTCCAATTGTTTGTTTGTATCAGCAACTCTAAGTTTCTTTCATTCATTAAACGCATGTGATCAAATCGATAATGTGTATTTCTCTTCCTTAAAGGTAAAAATAATAAATATAAATGATTACATTAAAATTGTTATGCAAACACACACAGTTTTAAATTTGTGTTTTTAACATTGAATACGTTTTTTTAAGTACCAAACAAATACTTTTATTATATTTAAAAGGTACTTAACCTTTAAATCTACCTTTTATGCGAAAATGACTTTTGTAAACCAATCAGTGCAGCGGTTGTCCACAACCAAGAAGTATGCACTGATGCACTATTACTGACACACAAAATAGCCACTCTATAAAGTGCAACAAAATATTTCTTTGACTAAGTACGTGTTTGCATGCTCTTTTTTACAAATCAACATTGATGACCAATTATGAAAATCAATGATGTTACAGACACGTTAAAAAATGAAAATAAGTCTAGCCATTCGGTGAACATTGTATTTTGATAACTCGGAATGAGTTATGTTTTCCTTTGAATAAATACAAATATTCTTTTGTTTTTAATTTTTTTTAAAAATAACTAAATAAATCAACCTTAAGTGTGTGCATATTGTATTGAGTGTAATAATATTTTTCTATTACAAAATAACACTAAGTCTGTTACAGAAATGAAGAATTCTCTTTTTTTTTAAAATATTTCCTGATAAAAGAAAAGGAACAGTTTTGTTAAATTTCTAATTGTCACAGATCAAATATTCACATAGCAATTTTGTGTCTTAAAAATTATGTATTGTTTTGTAAAATTTAGAAATAACAGGAAGTGAGGGAATTATGGGGAAAATAGATAGAGAGAAGAGTTAACGGTTTTTCAAAGAGGACTACAGTTTCAATGTAGCTCATGCTACGATAATTTACTAAATATAGTTATTTTTACAGTATCGTAATGATGAAGCAGAGGAAATACACGAAGAATGACATTTTACTCTGATTGACAGAGATACTATTTTATTGTGAGTTAATTGTGATTCCATAAACTTCGTGATGCTAAGAGAATGAGTCCTCAAATGGTTTTGTGGCAGTTATGAAAATTGTGAAGTGATACATTATATCAAATTCTCCTAATATATATATTTTTTTTTTAAAAAATTGCAGCTCGGTATATATAGTAATTGAAATACATTTGTAATTAAATTTTCAATGTTTTGAAAAAAAAACTGTTTAGATTTGTGACACTAAAAGTTGTAGTGTAAGCCCATTAAAAAAAAATTAATTAAAAAAAAAAAAAAACTCTTTTAAACTACAATATTTCTCTAGCATTTAAATATACACTTAATGAACTCTAAAGTGACAATGATGACATAATTAGTGATCATTTAATTTATTTGGCTATTTTAGTTTATGTTTATTAAAAAAAAAGTGGTTAAGTGTCACGAAAAGCGATCAGCAGAGAAATACAGTATGGCAGAAAAAAAACAACTTCTTAAAATGTTTAATGATATAAATAAAGTTAATATCATTAATTAGATACTTCTTTTGAAACAAATAATTGTGATGAATTTTCATTAATAAAGTTAGAAATTATTGCAAAGTTCCTGCCATTATTATCTCGATAAGGTGAAATTTATTTTTGTCATAAATTTAAACTTTGGTATATATTTTAATAAAATGAATAAAAATCTTAAATATCCCCAGATATCTGTTTACTACATTATGGGGAGTGTGGATTGGATACATTCATTTGGCCAGAGACAGCACACGTTATGCTTAAGAATAAAAAAAATAATTCCATTAGTAATAAATAACTCTTTTAAGGTAAACCTCTATTGTGTGTGTGTGGAGGGGTATAATGTGTTCAATGTTGTTTGTATTTCAAAAACTTTAAATCAAAAGATATTGGAATGGTCAAAACTGTACAACAAATTACTAAAAATATATTGTTTTTTTTTTTTTACCTATAATGACATTTAGTTCAAGGGCGTTGACAAACCAAAGGTAAATTTTTTGTAAGTTTAGCCGAATGACAAAAACCTAATTATTTTACACATAAAAATGTTTTGTTTAAAACATAGCCAAATAATGTGTAAGTTTAAGTTTTTTTTTTTTTTTGGTGAGTATACAAAACTTCTAGTTTTTAAGTTACTTACCTAAAAAAAAAAATGTTTAAAGTTGAAACATACCAATAGGCAGGTATAAAGTATAGCAGTAGTGGGTATACAGCACAGCACAATGCCTAAATATATCATACATGGTTACAGGGCAATACATTCTTGTTTATAATTTTTATTTTTAATTTCCACATGGCCAATGACATTTATGCATCAGTTTTGTTAGCAGATCACAATCATTTCAACGTCATAAAGAAAGTGGTCTTTTGGTGAACTTGTCTTGTTAGTCACTTTTCATACAACGAGCAGTGAATCAATGTCATAAAGATGATATTTCAGTGAAAATGCCTTATCAGTCACTTTTTTTCTACAACAAGCAGTATACACATCAGACGTTGGTCATTTATATTGTGTCATTGTTTTAATTTACTTTAAATCTTGTATCGCCTCTTCAAACAAAAATGTATTTACAATATTATCAAAAGCAAATTTACAGAAATGAAATATAAATCGAATTATTTTTCTTAAGTTGAACACTTTGCCAAGTAGGTTGAAAAGACATGATGCAAAGTAACAGTTTATCATTTTGAAAAAGCAATGGGAAATAGTTGAAATTCCTTCTTTTAAAAAAACTTTTGAATCATGTACAGAAAATAAAACATTTGAAGAATTATTATTTTTTTTTTCAAAATTACATGATACTTAAAGCAAAGACATTAATGTTTTCGGGTCGGATGTATAATTTTAAAGTGTTAGCTTTATATGTAAAATTAATTAAAGTAATCAATGCGTTGTTAGACTGTAAACAATCATATATGAAGTATAAACATATGTGTTATTATTATTTAAATTCATACAAAATAGTCAATAAAAATTCAGTATTAAAAAAACAAAAACAAACAACTAATCACATATATAATATATTTCTTTTTGAATTGCAATTTAGCTGTGCTACAATCAATTTAATATATTACATAAATAATAGTTAATTTTTATGGTATATCGATTAATGTTTCAATATCTTTGGGTCTTTACATAAATTAAAAAGCTTATCCAGGGAAACAACTGTAAAGTCTCTTTAAACGCTGTATTTGGTATAATTAAGAACAAGTGAAAAACAATATTTATGTTTTGTTATATTTATAACAAAGTATAATAGTTTCAAAATAAATATTATCCATATAATTTAAAAATATTAGCTTTTAAATTTATATTTATATCACACTATTTTTTAATGAAATAATCGCTTTGTTCATTGAAATTTTATTTCATAAAATTATGCTTACTTACATTTTTTTCTCTGCATTTCTAAGTGGTTAATCTACTTAAATTCAATCCTTATCAATAGGGATACAGCTTCAAAGAACAACAATCATGCTCAACGATCAGATTAGAGAAAAAAACATTATTGCCGCCCACCCATCTCATCAGCCACATAAATGACACTCATTGTTAAACAAAACATAATTGTAATAATGATATCGTTATCAATTAACACGCTGCCATTGTGTTTAATTTGTCATTTGTATTCACGTACCTTGTGTTTGTCGGTTACATGCATCTACGTATTGTCTTTATTTTTGTACGTCTTGTTTTTGTGACCAACTAACTAATCTCCTTTTGTTTGAATACTTACAGCTTTTAGAAGGGAAATATATCATTTGTTTATGTCCGATTCCCATCCACAAACAGGCTCTTTAGTTGTGAAATTAGGCATTTCTACAAATTTTGACACTCACTTCTTCCCTGTTTTCTGTTAACTGTCAGTGGACCATCTGTCACTGATTTCTTCTGATGTTTTCTTGTTAGTTGATTATTAATAAATATGTTACATCTGTTAACTTTCAGGCAAATATAGCTATCAAGATGTCAACCAATATGGCAAGGGAATAAATATACATTTAGGAATGTAAAAGTAGATGGACTAATAACACCAGGGTAGACGAAAATATTTGCTCTACGAGAAATTGCTTATATCGTCGAAAAAATAACGCACTTCTTTGAAATAAAAGAAGGGTTTATGGAAAGAATTTTCTATTCCACTTGTATAATAATAATAATAATAATAATACATTTTATTAGGAAACCACGCTTTATCTCCAAAGGCTCGAGGCGCGGTACATGGTCTAGTTTATTAAAAGAGAAATGAAACAATCTATGATATGCCACGTTGAAATACAAAATGCAACATTACAAAAACTATATACGAGAATACCAATTCAAAGTCTTGCATACCTTGCAACCATAAACAGAACAAGCCAATACACATCTAGGAGATAATAGCTAGATAGACAACATCACACGAGCAGGTGTTTTCGAAATAGATATGTTTTCATATTAGTTTTGAAAGACTCCAGTGTCTGGCTGTTTCTGATAGCGACAAGAAGGGTGTTCTAAATTTTGGGGCTGGCAAATGCGAAAGTATTATCTTCGTAATTCTCTAGATGGACACATGGTATCGAGAGTTTGCCACCATCAGGTGAGCAGATGAAGCGGGATTTTCAAATAAACTTTAATATTATTATTATTATTAAATATGTGTCATGTATCAGTTTTTTAGTGTAGCTATATGTAGCTGACCGTATATGGCGAATGTCTTACTGTTGATGGTGTACTTATATGTGGCTGAACTAATATGTCTACATTCTTTGTGTTAGTAGTGTAGCTATATGCGGTTTAACATATCTGGCGAATGTCTCAGAGTTGGTTGTGTAGCTATATGTCGTTGACCATATATGGCGAATGTCTCAGTGTTTCTGGTATAGCTATATGTTGCTGAACATATATGGTGAACGTCTTAGTGTTCGTTTGTATATATATATCGCTTAACATATATTGCATATGTCTTAGTGTTGTTGATGTAGCTATATGTGGCTGAAAATATAAATCGAATGTCTCCGTTTGGGTGATGTGTATATTCTGATGGTTTATATGAATGGCGTGTGCTTCTGTATGGCTACAAATGAGTAAACATGTATGTTGATGACTTGATGTGTGGCTACATGTTGGTGAAACAAAAGGTGACGTGTGTTACGTGGCTATGTGTGGTTGAACTCATATGATGATGTCTTGATGTGTGTTATGTGGCTACGTGTGGTTGAACATATATTGTGATGCCTTTTGGGATTATCTATATAATGAGTGACTCATTGTTACATAAGGCAACATGGGGGTGAAGATAGATCATGTCTGTCTCAGTTTGGGTGATGCAGCAATATGTTAGTTAATCTAAATTATGTGTGCCTCAGTATGTGATGTTGCTACGCATGGGTAAACATATATGGTGAGGGTGTGTGCCGTAGTATGTGATGTTGCTACGCATGGCTAAACATAAATGTTGAGAGTGTGTGCCGCAGTGTGTGATGTTGCTACGCATGGGTAAACATATAGGCTGAGTGTGTGTGCTGCAGTATAAGATGTTGTTACGCATGGGTAAACATATAAGGTGAGTGTGTGTGCCGCAGTGTGTGTTTTTTCTACGCATGGGTTAACATATATGGTAAGTGTGTGTGTTGATGCTTGGAAAAGTTGAAAAAAATTTGAGAAAAGTGTGTCACAATTTTTGCCGTGACGAACGTTTTGCCTTTTCCTGCATTACCATCTAAGAAGAAGCATGTTTGTCGCTGATGGGAATGTCTGTATGCAGGGTATAAAACAGTGTCAACAGCGTGTTTTTGTTCTATGTTGAGTTTGTTGCAGTGTTCCGTATCGAGGGACTGTTCAGCATGAGCGTCGAAGTAGGGCGATGAATGAGACAATGGAAGAATGTCGATGACGGCTAGTTGTAATTTTTGGAGGTTCAGGCCATGTGAATGCAGCATGTTATTAATTCCCGAGAGAGTATACTTGTAAGCGGTGTGTGTCGAATGTTCACTTCACAATCTATGTATTGTTACAATAACATATATTTATTATACAGCCAATCTACATCTTCAACTGCAATTACTCACATGACCACAATACGCAATAATAATACGTCATCGCCCTTTTCGTGCAATGCGTCACAAAATATCAAACATTCACTAACAATATCTTCCCACCTAGTAAAGTTACTTGACAAAACATAAACTCAAGTAACGCACATTTTAAAGAATCCCTTTTTTGCTAAACCCCTTCCCCCCCATGATAGGTCACTGCATACTTTTTATTTTACGCACAGGAATTAAATTAATATTCTCATGTCCCAACCATTTTTTAAAGCGAATATTTTTTACAAAATACTTAAATTGAGACGATTTCATTTCCGAAAAGAAAATATCACGCACCGAACGCTATGACGTTTATATATATATATTATATATAGCGTAGTTATCGGGAATTATATTTTGCTCACTATTAAACTTATTATTGAACCACACTTTGAAAGTAAGCGATGTTGTGTTTTTTTTACAGATTTTTGTTTCTGATCAGTAGCAATGGGGATCAGCTCAGTCTTTTCATCATTCAATTTGATCTTGTTTATGATCATCTAGTGCTTAACTGACTCCACTGTCTTCTTATTCGTACTAAGAAGTTGAGGAAACTGAGAGGGGATCACGGATTGATGAAGTTGTGTATCGTACGCAAACATGTGATACATCATGTCAAATTGCTTGATCACTGCACCCAGTGGCTGAACGTATAATGTGAAAAGCATCGGGCCTAAGACAGAACCCTGGATTAGTCCGAATTCAATTATAGATTGCTTCGAGGTAAAGCCGTTTGAAATAACTGACTGGAACCGATTTGTCATATACGAGTGAAAGCATCTCAGGACGGTATCTGTGAGACCGAACGTTTTTTGCAGACGCTGGAGCAGTATGCCGTGGTCAAGCGTATCGAAAGCTGCCGATAAATCGAGTAAAGACAAAATGGATACCTGGCCATCATCACAAGACGAAAGAAGTTCATTTGTGACAAGCACAAGGGCTGTCTCAGTAGAGTGATGCGCCATGTATGCTGACTGGAAAGGTTCAAACAAGTCACATTGAATAAGGTGATCCAGGAGTTGGCGGAGAACGACTTTTTCTAAGATGTTGGATATAAATGGTAGATTTGAGATGGGGCGATAATTTTCCATCACATTTGGGTCAAGATTTGCTTTCGTTAACAGCGGCGTTACTATTGCCTCTTTAAAAGTTGATGGAACAATACCCGTTGTCATATTCCTACATCTGGGGCCGGGGGCCCCATTTGATTTTTTCTTATCTATTCCAATAAAAGGCAAAGCACTCATACAATCATCACTAGTTTTACAACTTCCCCAGTAGAAAGAAGCCTGAATGTTTGAATGCTTATTCCTTACGGCCTACATGATAGAAGCCTGAATGTTTGAATGATTATTCCTTACGACATACATGATAGAAGCCTGAATGTTTGAATGCTTAGTCCTTATGTCCTACATGATAGAAGCCTGAATGTTTGAATGCTTATTCCTTATGGCCTACATGATAGAAGCCTGAATGTTGGAATGCTTATTCCTTACGGCCTACATGATAGAAGCCTGAATGTTTGAATGCTTATTCCTTACGGCCTACATGATAGAAGCCTCAATGTTTGAATGCTTATTCCTTACGGCCTACATGATAGAAGCCTCAATGTTTGAATGCTTATTCCTTATGGCCTACATGATAGAAGCCTGAATGTTTGAATGCTTATTCCTTACGGCCTACATGATAGAAGCCTGAATGTTTGAATGCTTATTCCTTACGGCCTACAAAATAGAAGATGCAAATTTTGCAGGCTTATTCGTTACGGCCTACTTACAAATGTTAGGCATGTTTCATTTCAAAACTCTATACCGTTTGGGACCAGGGGCCCAAAATGTCATTTATTTCTAATATGAGCTTTATCAATAAAATGATCAACAAATACTTTTACATGAATAGCTGGATCTTGAACAAACTTAAAATACATACATTTGATTATCCATACTCAAATACCGAAGTTAATTAACACATAACATCCATCCACATGGGGCCGGGTAACCTTTTGACAGGGTTGTTAATATTGCAATATTGTATTGGTATTGGTAGTATTGCCAATACTTTTTGAAGTATTGGGACGATATTGCAATACTTCTTGAAATTTGATATTGGTATTGGTATTGCCAATAATTATTTTTGATATTGGTATTGATTTTTAATCAATACTAAAAGATATATTCAATAAATTCTCTACAACATTGGTTTTGAATAAAGCTGAATATAGTATTTTTTTTCTTTGGTGTCGCCATCTTGCGAGTGACATTGCCAAACAACTTTTGAATGAGACTGATCAATGAAATGAATGATAATAGAAATCAAATCATATATGATATCTTTGGCAATGAGCATTGACCAGTGACTTACCAAGGCTCGATTTAGGCTTAGGCACTTTAGGCAACGTGCCTAGGGCCTACAAACGAAAATGACAGTCATTTGCTTCATTCATCCATTCATCCATCCATCCATCCATTCATTCATTCACAATAATATGTGTACAGTATACATATTAAAAATCTTGTTGCTTAAGGACGTTAAGGTATGCCGACTTATTTAATATGTTGTCAAAGACTTTTGAATACTTTGAGGAAAACTGATGAAGCAAGTGTTAACTATTGAACACAATTTTGTTAAAAATACATTGTCTAAATTAGCCAAAAATGTTGTTATCGTTTATCGATGTAAGTGATATAGAGCGATGAATTACGTATTTGCGTTTTATTCGTCGAATGACACAAATATTGGTATTGGTAAGGCAATAATAAATAAATATTTTTATTGGTATTGCAATACTGGTTTTAAAAATGTATTGGTATTGGTATTGCCAATAGATTTTACAGGCAGTATTGGTATTGATATTGCCAATAGATTTTACAGGCAGTATTGGTATTGATATTGACAATAGATTTTACAGGCAGTATTGGTATTGATATTGCCAATAGATTTTACAGGCAGTATTGGTATTGATATTGCCAATAGAATTTACAGGCCGTATTGGTATTGTTATTGCCAATAGATTTTACAGGCAGTATTGGTATTGATATTGCCAATAGATTTTACAGGCAGTATTGGTATTGATATTGCCAATAGATTTTACAGGCAGTATTGGTATTGAATAACGGTTATCTAAATACAGGCAGTATTGGTATTGATATTGCCAATAGATTTTACAGGCAGTATTGGTATTGATATTGCCAATAGATTTTACAGGCAGTATTGGTATTGATATTGCCAATAGATTTTACAGGCAGTATTGGTATTGATATTGCCAATAGATTTTACAGGCAGTATTGGTATTGGTATTGCCAATAGATTTTACAGGCAGTATTGGTATTGATATTGCCAATAGATTTTACAGGCAGTATTGGTATTGATATTGCCAATAGATTTTACAGGCCGTATTGGTATTGATATTGCCAATAGATTTTACAGACCGTATTGGTATTGGTATTGCCAATAGATTTTACAGGCAATATTGGTATTGATATTGCCAATAGATTTTACAGGCAGTATTGGTATTGATATTGCCAATAGATTTTACAGGCAGTATTGGTATTGATATTGCCAATAGATCTTACAGGCAGTATTGGTATTGATATTGCCAACAGATTTTACAGGCAGTATTGGTATTGATATTGCCAATAGATTTTACAGGCAGTATTGGTATTGATATTGCCAATAGATTTTACAGGCAGTATTGGTATTGATATTGCCAATAGATTTTACAGGCAGTATTGGTATTGGTATTGCCAATAGATTTTACAGGCAGTATTGGTATTGATATTGCCAATAGATTTTACAGGCAGTATTGGTATTGATATTGCCAATAGATTTTACAGGCAGTATTGGTATTGATATTGCCAATAGATTTTACAGCCAGTATTGGTATTGATATTGCCAATAGATTTTACAGCCAGTATTGGTATTGGTATTGCCAATAGATTTTACAGCCAGTATTGGTATTGGTATTGCCAATAGATTTTACAGGCAGTATTGGTATTGATATTGCCAATAATTTTTTTTTCGTATTGTTAACAACCCGGCCTTTTGATTTGTCCATATAGAAGCCATAGAAATATCAATATACTTAGTAATCCGACATGAAGAGATGGATCTTACCAAACTTCGTACACAAAATCTTGATTATCAATATTTAAATACTTAAGGGTACTAAACTCAGAATATTCCTAACTATGTGGCCCAGGGACCCATTTCATTTTTTGTCCTAATATGAGTTATATCAATAAAATGATCAACAAATACTGCTACATAAATAGCTGGATCTTGACTAAATTTAAATACATACACTTGATTATCCATACTCAAATAACGAAGTGTTATTAACAAATAATATTCATGCCTTTTGGGCCTGGGACCCATTTACTTTTTCTTAATATAAGAGATATAAATATAAATATGCTTAATAATCTAAAATTAATAAAGGGATCTTGACCAAACTTCGTACACAAACTCTTTATTATCCATATTCAAATACTGAAGGGTACTAAACTCATAATATTCCTACCTCTGTGGCCGGGGGCTCAATATCATATTTTTTATCTATACTAATAAAAGGCAAAGCCCTCACTGACTCATTACTAATTCTCCAACTTCTCAGAAGATAGAAGCCTGAAATTGGGCAGACTTATTCCTTAGGGCTTACTTACAAAAGTTAGGTAGCTTTCATTTCGAAACTCTATACCGATTTTCGCCGGGGGCCTTTAAAGTCATTTTTTTCCAATATGAGATGAGCTATATAAATAAAATGATCAACAACTACTGCTACATGAATAGCTGGATCTTGACCAAACTTAAAATACATAAATTTGAGTATGCATATTCAAATACAGAAGAGTAAATAACACATAATATCCATCACTCTGGGGCAGGGTTCCCATTTCATTTTTTCTTAAACTTTGTTCTTTTCCCTCCATATATGAGCTATAAAAATAAAATTACTAAAACATACATTTACATGAATAGATGGATCTTGACCAAGCTTAAAATGCATACATTTTATGATCCATATTCAAATACCGAAGGGTACTTAACACATAATATCCATCCCTCTGGGGCCGGCGGTTCATTTCATTTGTCCTTATATAAGCCTTATAAACATAAATATGCTAAGTACTCCGAAATGAATAGATGGATCTTGACCAAACTTAGTAAACATACTCTTGATTATCAATATTCAAATACGTAAGGAAAATAAACTTATAATATTCATAACTCTGGGACCGGGGGTCTCATTTCATTTTTTCTAATGTAAGCAATATGAACATTATTAGGGTTAGACAACGCAATAGGTTTTATGCAGGTCCGTCTTACGAACATAGGGGGCCTGTGGGCACAGCAGTGCACTGGGGCCCCAAGCAACACACCACACCAGGGTCTTTAGAGGCGAGGGGCAAAGTGGGGCACATGCCTCATGCTCAAACATTTGGGGGGGGGTCGCAAATAATTGTTGCTCCCAAGCCATCTCACCAAGAGGAATAACATTGTAAAGAAGAATAAACATTGACTCAAGTTAAAAATAGATTAATTCATCTTATTTATACAAAAACAAACCAATTCCAATTCAATAATGGTTTTAAAACATCAGAAAGACATTATAATTTATCCCAGATGATGATAAATGATCAGGCTCTCCATTTTAGTACTTAGCCTTTCTGCCTCACGCCTGGATTTTTCCTTTCCTGATCAATGTAATCTGATACAGACTCCAGAGCTTCTTGTATTTTTTTCGAAAAGTTGGTGGTATCAAATGTGCCGACCATTTTGTGTCAGACAGAGGCTTTACGACAACGAGAGATTTTCCTAAGGAAGATACCAGAACATTCCATCGATGTGTAGAAGCTAAGAAAAGTGTATATAGGCACTTAAGAAAGTCAAAGAATTGTTCAACTTGTAGACAACACTCTGCTGCTTTTAAGCCCACTAAGTTCAGACTGTGTCCAGCACAAGGGACATACACGGCAAACTCGTTCAATTGACGCAGCTGTGCTTGCAATCCAGTAAAGCGTCCATAGACATATACATTTAAAGCTTTGTCATACGATTGACCACGGCATATTGAAGGCGGAATTTTGTTCTCATTCAGGAAATTCAATGAGAATGTCTGCTAGATCCTTTGATACACAACAGTGTCTGTTAGATCTTTTGCTCCATGGGAAAATATGGAAATGAACTTGATAAAACGTTCCACAGACTTACATCCTTGACCGTAAATGTCAGTTGACCAATGTGTGAAATGTCTGAAGTGGAATCAGAACTTTTGAATAATACTTTGACTCTGTTATTTTTTTCCAGAATAGGACAAAGGACATGTTGCCCATTAGATCAATAAATTATTCTCAAATATTTGCGCGAGAGATATGATGTGTTACCCTTTCCAGCATTTCCATTATAGTTTGGGATGCTCCTCCAAAAAAAGGATTACAAACACTCAAAAGCTCTAAAATACCTTCACAATTTCCATTGCTTTCAGACCCAATAGTTGTATCACAACCACTGGAGGCAAGAAAGTGAGCAACATAAACCCCACGAGTCAGAACTTTATGCCAGTGCTACTGTTTTGGCCTATGGTCTTTGATTAATAATGGACCTAAACACCTAACTTCTTTCAGTCGAAGCAAATATGCGATCATATGCTTGCGATGCAGTACTCCATTTTCAGGTTCTATAATAATATTGTTATATTTCCAATAATTGAATCCTGATATAGCAAAGGGAAATACTTTTTTTACAATAGAAGACATGTAAAAACATACAAACAGCCTTGGTATGATGAAGAGAGAAGCCATTTTTATGTTCTATAATAATATTGTTATATTTCCAATAATTGAATCCTGATATAGCAAAGGGAAATACTTTTTTTACAATAGAAGACATGTAAAAACATACAAACAACCTTGGTATGATGAAGAGAGAAGCCATTTTTATGTTCTATAATAATATTGTTATATTTCCAATAATTGAATCCTGATATAGCAAAGGAAAATACTTTTTTTACAATAGAAGGCATGTAAAAACATACAAACAACCTTGGTATGGTGAAGAGAGAAGCGAAACAAGTTTTACTAACTCGTCATTCCACAGTTCAAGTTTAAATATCATTCTTGATAAATACCTTGTCTTAGTTCTTTCTTCTCCAGCTCTGACTAAGTTTTAAATGTTGCAGTCATGATTCTGATAAGATATGTTAGATGAATATGGGCACAATTATGTCTAAATGCCTAAATATTTCTGCCCTCAGCTCAGACATAAGGTGACTGTTGGGTTCTATTTGTCATCTAAATATGTTTTTAGACACAGAATACACAATATTCTTCTGTTTAAAAAATATAATGTTATTTGGGTTTTGATTTTTTTGTAAAAATAAATTTACTTTTAAAAAGAATTGTTCATTGGTGACCTACATATTCCTGATATAATGCTAATTAAATTCAGTAGCACTTGAACTGGTGCTAGGATAGATTTTTCTCCACTAATTTCACTGCGGAGCCGTGGCGTATCCAGTGTTATTGCCGCCCGAGACCCAGCGTCTTTGTCTAGCTTGATTGTAAATGAAAGCTTTAACTTTATTATTTTTCGATTCATATCTGAGAGAAGTAAAACTTGTTGACCAGAGTTATTCGGCTTTAAAAGTTTAAAAAGTATCCAACTTGTGATTCTCATTTATAATATTTATATTGGAACGTGCCGATAAAATCGTGGGTTTAAAGTGGGAAACATGCTGTCCATTGATTTTTAAATCAAATTAAATAGCCAAAACTTCTCAATATTCATTAAAAAATGTTTGCAACATAATGTCTTTATAAGAGTGAGTCTCCTAGAAGCAAGGTACCCCCCCCCCCCAAGCGAGGGGCCTGGGAAAGAGCCCACTGTTCCCATGCCTCAAGATGGCACTGAATTTATGTGATTAGGTGGATCTACTGCTAGCTTTCTAACAATAACTGTCTTATTCCGTTTTAAAATATCGTTTGATTTAATATCCAATCCATTCAAGGCCGATCTAGAATTTTCTAGAAACTTGGATAGTTTATAAAAAGCTATGTCAATGGCATTTGTAAACTACGTTTAATAGGACAAGTTTTAAATGTAGAATTTCTCTCAATGATTTTTACCCCGCCCCCACCCCATCTCAGACATCAATAAAATGGTACTATATTAAATGGGGCCCCCACCCCATCTCAGACATCAATAAAATGGTACTATATTAAATGGCCCCCCACCCCATCTCAGACATCAATAAAATGGTACTATATTGAATGGGCCCCCACCCCATCTCAGACATCTATAAAATGATACTATATTAAAACAAGTTTTACTAACTCGTCATTCCACAGTTCAAGTTTAAATATCATTCTTGATAAATACCTTGTCTTAGTTCTTTCTTCTCCAGCTCTGACTAAGTTTTAAATGTTGCAGTCATGATTCTGATAAAATGATGGCCCACCGCGAATCCAGTACTCATTTGTACAAGTGTTCTTAATATTCAATAGCGCGGGATCTGTGTGGTGAATCACACACTCTCGTTTTCTGACACAGCTTTGAGTATTTCAATTTTTACAACTTCCCCAGCAGAGGAAATAGGTAATGGTATTGTCTGAATTTAGATGGCTGAATGCAATAGAGGATGTAGATCACGCTACTTTATTTTGAGGAGCAGTAGTAGTCACTGATATTTCGATTGGATTTAACCAAGATGTTAATTTTGCAAGTTTACCCGTTTCCTTGTCTCCTCAGCTCTTTTACTCTTCTATGCTCCAATTATAAAATTATGTTTTTTATTCCCACTTTAGGGGCTAAACACCTAGAAATATATTCATTGTTTACAATTTTTTCTATAGTAATAGAAGCAATCCGTTTAAAATGGATTTCTCTGACCCATCAAATTGACTTGTGCCCCGTTTAAAACGAACATCGGGAAATGGTGCAATTAATAAAATCAATCTCTGTGTTTGAGCTACCCGATATGTTAGATGAATATGGGCACAATTATGTCTAAATGCCTAAATATTTCTGCCCTCAGCTCAGACATAAGGTGACTGTTGGGTTCTATTTGTCATCTAAATATGTTTTTAGACACAGAATACACA
>CAXITT010000119.1:218325-260791 GCA_964033795.1 Lymnaea stagnalis
AATAAAATGGTACTATATTAAATAGGCCCCCCACCCCATCTCAGACATCAATAAAATGGTACTATATTAAATAGGCCCCCCACCCCATCTCAGACATCAATAAAATGGTACTATATTAAATGGGCCCCCAACGGGGACCGTCGAGAATGGGAATTAATGAGTTATTGTTGCGACTGACTGAGTCATTGCGTGCGGTGTGTTTGAGAGCTGTATAAGTAGTGGAATTATTTTGGAGACAAATGGTCTAGGCCATTGGTCCCCAAAATTTTAACGCTGCGGCCCGGTCAACGTTTGTTAATTTTACCGCGGCCCACTTTTTTTTTAGGGGGGGGGGGGCAGGAGTTGATTGGTTTATGTTTTAGATTATTTTGATTTTATCATTTTAATTTGATTGTATTTAAACATGCCTTCAAATGGAAATACAATTACACGCAAAAAAAAATGAATATAAGGTGATTTATCATTTTAATTTACTAGAACGCTAAATCAATGAGAACCCTGAGATATTTTTTCTTCAACGAGACTGTACCATCTGGAGGGTAATAGGAGACAATGACATCCGAAGTGTTTTGCTTATGTCAAGTTTATTCCGTTGTTTTGTTTTGGTGGCTGTCACTGCAGAAAACCCCGCTTCACACAGATAGGACGTCGGAAATGGCAATAGGGATTTAAGTGCTATGATGGCAATCTCAGGGTATTCGCCATGACTTTAATCCAGAACACCGACAGAGTTGTTGTCTCGAACGTAGCTTTAAGGCTACCGTCATATACAACCTCCAGCAGTTGATCTTCTTCTTGCACAGACATGCTAGATTCACCTGGTTTGTTAACAAAAGTCTCGTGGATCCATTCCTTACCAGTTCGTAGGTCTTTTGTGGTTCTGAAGTAGCGCTCGAAGTTTTTTAACACCAACGACAGGTGATCGTGCACCAACTGGGAGAATGAATGCTCAGCCTGAGGCTGGCCCGACCGTTTCTGGCGCATTGCGCATGCTTAGTTTTGGCGTACCATTTTAATATAATCATTAAAGGAAAAATTAGTTATTCGGTAATGAATTTATTACCTATGTTTTTATTAAAACTAACGATGAACAATAATATTGATTTTTTGTTTTAACTTGTATTTGAACAGTATGAAAATCAGCTCACTGACTGATGACATTTTTTCTTAGCCTTTAGTTCGGAACATCTTTTGTATTGCAATTTCTTTTTTTCTTTCATGGCGCCCAAATGCAATGCTTTTACCTACTTTCGAAGATACTTGATGGCGGTTTACTAAATCGCGGTCTTTTATGTTCGGCATATATTTTTTTTAACTTAAAAATCCATTCTTGTCCACTGTCACAAATATGTTTACTTATTTTTTTTTCGGCCCCCACTTAATATTCATAAGGTTCATAGAATGTGTTGGATAGGCATTCAAAGAGGCTTTTTGACATATGCCATAAAGTTTTAAAAAATCCCTCGTAAAAGATGGCATTTTGTAGTGCCTGTGTGTATGTAATGCTGCAATATGATTATGAGAAAACTGAAATAGATAGTAATGCTACAGAATAACCGAAAACTTTAGCCATTTTTCTGAAAGGCTTTTGAGGGATCCAGTTAAAGTCCAGTTGCTCTTTTTTTACGAGAAGACTTGGTAATCAATAAATTCATGGATGACCTAAACAATGCTAATGGGTCAGGAAAGGCCAGGAAGGCAAATGTTTGAAATGATTAAAATGACATCCAACATGGATTCTACCAGCACTAGCAAACAAAAAGCTGCTAAAGACGTCACTGGATTTTCTCAGAATCTCTTATATATATTACGTTTCTGGTGTGACGCTTGGACTGCTTCCTAATGGACTCCTTCTTAATAGACTGCTTCCTAATCAGTGAATTTGGTATTGAGAGTTTATTGCAAATTATTCTAAGTGTTTAAAAGAAATTATGGTTCAATAATGAATTCAATAGCGCGCAAAAAATAATTCCCGATTACTACGCCAAATGGTTTTTTTTTTTTTAAATAACGCAACTGCGTTTGGTGCGTCATATTTTCTGTTCTGAAAACGAAATCGTCTCAGTTTCAATATGGTGTACCAAATATAAGTTATACAAGTGGTTGGGACAGCAGAATATTAAAATAGTTCATGGGCGTGAAATAAAACGCATGCAGTGACGCATCATGGGGAAAGGTGATTAGCAAAATTTGGGTTTTCATTATTTAGCTTAAAAAGTAGATATGTTGAATTACTTTACACTTTTTCTTAAAAAGTCTCACAATCTAAAATTACAATTGTACAAATGTAACAAGATCGATTTATGTTGTATTGCATCGTTCTGTGTGACCAACACTAATTTAATCGCAAAACATTTCCAACAGAATGTCATGGCGACACCCATGTTCCCGTCTCTGGCATAACATAGTCCTCGTAATCTCAAAGCACCTGGAGCTTGCCAGTTAACTTGACACACGCAGATACTATAACGCCGGCTCTGACATGGATCATTCTCTCGCAGCAAAATAAGAAAATATTATTAATAGCAAAGAAATTGCATCTTATCGAAAAAAAGGATGAAGAAAAAATTCAACAATGTACCAGTGTGTGACAGGATAAACATACAGAATGGGAAACACATTGACACTATTGACTACAACGGGACTCATCTAATAGTTACATAGTGGAGAAAGGCAGCACACAAATAAGAATTGCGGTCTGGCCGCATTGTGATGGAACATATGAATAAAAATAGTAGTAAATTACTACGATCCTACAAGGATTTACCTAGCACTCCTACAATGCAGGCTCTCATGGGCGACAAAACAAATATCCAAGCAGACTGCCTGCCGTTGTGCAAACAAATACTGATAGGATATTTGCACTGTTCAGTGTCTTGCATAAAATGCGTTTGTCCCCCAGGGCTGGTCACAATCATACTATATGTTCACATAAACATGATCAGCAAAGAACCATTCAATGGACCGATCCTAGAGGCTTTTGCAATCAGTAGCAGAATAAATCAAGGGTGCATACCTGCGCAAAAGCTCTTTTAATTTTCTTCTTAATGATTCTTTAGTTTGACTTCATGGACACTTAAGACCTAGTGTATATTCGTATCAGATCTGAGGGAAGACTGCTTAACATCGCTTGGTTTTGCGCAAAGACCAAAGCATGAATTTGGGCTAATTTGTGAACTGATGTACGCTGACGATTAAGACTTAAATTCGCACACAGATGAAGTAGATTTGCAGCCTTTTTTCATAGCTACAGTCACACAAGTAAAGAGTTTGGGCTAACCATTTGTCTATAAACAAAAAAAAAACAACAACTAAATATCATAATGCAAGAAGCAAAGTCACTTTCTAACAAATCTATTGCGGACCATAATCTGTCTGTAGTTGATAATTTCACATATCTTGGATCCATAATCTGTTGTTCACTATCCTTTGGCGAAGAGGTTATGAACAGTACCTCAAAAGTAGCATAATCTATGGCTGAATTGAATTAATAGGTGTGGAATAAGTTTAACCTAACTGAAAATTCAACGCTAAGCGTCTATCAAGAATGTTTGCTCAGTACTCTCCTATGTGAGTATACGGATATAAGGAGAAAACCGCATGTGCCAATTTTTGGCCGATAAAACGAGGTTAACATAAGACAACTATTAACTTTTGGTTCTTGTGTGTGTTGTCTTTCAAATAATTTGCAACTGAGCATTGCCAATTTCATATTTTCGTTGCAATTATTATTTTTTTTTTTGCATTTTATTTTTTTTAATTGATCACATATCTTCAGGTGAACAACCACCTTGGAATAATTAGGGTTTGATAAATTTAATATTTTTAGATTCTAAATCATGTATCATACGAAGATAATGAGCAGAATTCTAACAAAATAATTGACCCCAATCTCGAGACATGATTCTGTCACGACTTACACAAATCAATCGTTTAAATTTAATTCTGGTGTGAAGCACCGTCTGATAATATAATATAAAATTATTTTAGTGATACAAATAAATGGAAATGTTTTATTATTTCATTATACATTTTCAGCACTTAAATAAAACAATTTGAACACAATAAATGTATAATACATTAGCTTAAACAACCATTCAGTGAATTGTCTTAGCCAAATCAGGGACTTATTAGTTCTCAGTAAGATGTGTCACTTCCGTGTGAGGGTGGACAGGCACGGGGCAGGTGACGGCCCTCACCAGACCCTTGGCAGGGGAGCTCGCTCTCCAGGCACGGGGGCAGGTGACGGCCCTCACCAGACCCTTGGCAGGGGAGCTCGCTCTCCAGGCACGGGGGCAGGTGACGGCCCTCACCAGACCCTTGGCAGGGGAGCTCGCTCTCCAGGCACGGGGGCAGGTGACGGCCCTCACCAGACCCTTGGCAGGGGAGCTCGCTCTCCAGGCACGGGGGCAGGTGACGGCCCTCACCAGACCCTTGGCAGGGGAGCTCGCTCTCCAGGCACGGGGGCAGGTGACGGCCCTCACCAGACCCTTGGCAGGGGAGCTCGCTCTCCAGGCACGGGGGCAGGTGACGGCCCTCACCAGACCCTTGGCAGGGGAGCTCGCTCTCCAGGCACGGGGGCAGGTGACGGCCCTCACCAGACCCTTGGCAGGGGAGCTCGCTCTCCAGGCACGGGGGCAGGTGACGGCCCTCACCAGACCCTTGGCAGGGGAGCTCGCTCTCCAGGCACGGGGGCAGGTGACGGCCCTCACCAGACCCTTGGCAGGGGAGCTCGCTCTCCAGGCACGGGGGCAGGTGACGGCCCTCACCAGACCCTTGGCAGGGGAGCTCGCTCTCCAGGCACGGGGGCAGGTGACGGCCCTCACCAGACCCTTGGCAGGGGAGCTCGCTCTCCAGGCACGGGGGCAGGTGACGGCCCTCACCAGACCCTTGGCAGGGGAGCTCGCTCTCCAGGCACGGGGGCAGGTGACGGCCCTCACCAGACCCTTGGCAGGGGAGCTCGCTCTCCAGGCACGGGGGCAGGTGACGGCCCTCACCAGACCCTTGGCAGGGGAGCTCGCTCTCCAGGCACGGGGGCAGGTGACGGCCCTCACCAGACCCTTGGCAGGGGAGCTCGCTCTCCAGGCACGGGGGCAGGTGACGGCCCTCACCAGACCCTTGGCAGGGGAGCTCGCTCTCCAGGCACGGGGGCAGGTGACGGCCCTCACCAGACCCTTGGCAGGGGAGCTCGCTCTCCAGGCACGGGGGCAGGTGACGGCCCTCACCAGACCCTTGGCAGGGGAGCTCGCTCTCCAGGCACGGGGGCAGGTGACGGCCCTCACCAGACCCTTGGCAGGGGAGCTCGCTCTCCAGGCACGGGGGCAGGTGACGGCCCTCACCAGACCCTTGGCAGGGGAGCTCGCTCTCCAGGCACGGGGGCAGGTGACGGCCCTCACCAGACCCTTGGCAGGGGAGCTCGCTCTCCAGGCACGGGGGCAGGTGACGGCCCTCACCAGACCCTTGGCAGGGGAGCTCGCTCTCCAGGCACGGGGGCAGGTGACGGCCCTCACCAGACCCTTGGCAGGGGAGCTCGCTCTCCAGGCACGGGGGCAGGTGACGGCCCTCACCAGACCCTTGGCAGGGGAGCTCGCTCTCCAGGCACGGGGGCAGGTGACGGCCCTCACCAGACCCTTGGCAGGGGAGCTCGCTCTCCAGGCACGGGGGCAGGTGACGGCCCTCACCAGACCCTTGGCAGGGGAGCTCGCTCTCCAGGCACGGGGGCAGGTGACGGCCCTCACCAGACCCTTGGCAGGGGAGCTCGCTCTCCAGGCACGGGGGCAGGTGACGGCCCTCACCAGACCCTTGGCAGGGGAGCTCGCTCTCCAGGCACGGGGGCAGGTGACGGCCCTCACCAGACCCTTGGCAGGGGAGCTCGCTCTCCAGGCACGGGGGCAGGTGACGGCCCTCACCAGACCCTTGGCAGGGGAGCTCGCTCTCCAGGCACGGGGGCAGGTGACGGCCCTCACCAGACCCTTGGCAGGGGAGCTCGCTCTCCAGGCACGGGGGCAGGTGACGGCCCTCACCAGACCCTTGGCAGGGGAGCTCGCTCTCCAGGCACGGGGGCAGGTGACGGCCCTCACCAGACCCTTGGCAGGGGAGCTCGCTCTCCAGGCACGGGGGCAGGTGACGGCCCTCACCAGACCCTTGGCAGGGGAGCTCGCTCTCCAGGCACGGGGGCAGGTGACGGCCCTCACCAGACCCTTGGCAGGGGAGCTCGCTCTCCAGGCACGGGGGCAGGTGACGGCCCTCACCAGACCCTTGGCAGGGGAGCTCGCTCTCCAGGCACGGGGGCAGGTGACGGCCCTCACCAGACCCTTGGCAGGGGAGCTCGCTCTCCAGGCACGGGGGCAGGTGACGGCCCTCACCAGACCCTTGGCAGGGGAGCTCGCTCTCCAGGCACGGGGGCAGGTGACGGCCCTCACCAGACCCTTGGCAGGGGAGCTCGCTCTCCAGGCACGGGGGCAGGTGACGGCCCTCACCAGACCCTTGGCAGGGGAGCTCGCTCTCCAGGCACGGGGGCAGGTGACGGCCCTCANTTTGTAACAGGCAGTCATACAGGAGAAGGTACAAGTATATTTACAGGTATAGAGAGAGACAGACAGAGAGCGAAACCCACGAAAACAAATCAACACACACAAATGAAATTGCCGTAGTCCGACGTTTGTGTAGTGACAACAACTTTTGTAACAGGCAGTCATACAGGAGAAGGTACAAGTATATTTACAGGTATAGAGAGAGACAGACAGAGAGCGAAACCCACGAAAACAAATCAACACACACAAATGAAATTGCCGTAGTCCGACGTTTGTGTAGTGACAACAACTTTTGTAACAGGCAGTCATACAGGAGAAGGTACAAGTATATTTACAGGTATAGAGAGAGACAGACAGAGAGCGAAACCCACGAAAACAAATCAACACACACAAATGAAATTGCCGTAGTCCGACGTTTAAACCATTCGGCCACCGAGCTCAGTGAGTGAATTTGACAACTATTTATGTCTATCGGACAGATTTCTTTTATTATTCGCTTCAACACATTTAACCGGGGCACATGTGACATACATCACTTCATTTCAAAAAAGCTTAACAATGTCTCTACTATACAACTTTACTCAATGTAACCATTCATTTCCATTCCCTTTTAGTCACTGTGTATTATATATCATGACTTTCATAAGTTCTCTTTTTCTTTTATTTTATAATCACAGGCAATAGACATTTATGCCCGTGATGTTCCTTTACAAATACATCACTTTGGCACATTTTCGACCTCTCTCACGTTAAATACCGTGATCAAACGGCCCGTACAAACGGGATCCTCATGCTTTTTCACGATCGTACCCAAACATCTAGTTAAGCCTAAATGTCACGTTTTTCAAAACAAACACATTTTCATTCTATTGTAAGTGGACTCGCGTGATGGCTGCACTGTTCCCCCTACACCAATGTCCCTGACATACATCTTACAGGTAAATGTATAGCGAAGACACGACACTTGCAGCCGCAAAGGGAAAACAAAAGGGGGGGGGCGGGGAGGATGATTCCACCACCGACACGTGTAATGTGTGACTATTTTGTGTGATATCTGCAGGACTTTTCGTGTCAGAGTGACATGTGTTGCTTTTACTTCTTGAAATTTAGTCTTTATTTTCACTTTCTTTTCAAACTTAAGTGAACAAACATTGAACATTTATACATACAGGTTCAGAACCGCTGGTTTAGATGCTACCTTGAACCTAGTGAGTGAGGCACATTTGCAAGTTAATATTATTCGGACATATTTTAATCAATTCTTCATGGTGCATCTGTACACAGAATACTTAAACACTAACACAAAATTTAAAAAATGTAATTTATTTCATCTGCTTGCAATGAATAATGGCTGGTCCAATTTTTTGGTATGAGGAACAAATAAAAAAAAATTCGAAAACGAAATACGTCTACTATTTTAAATACATCAACATAACACACAGTACACTATGTAACATACATGTATAAATTACATTAGGTTGGGTTCTTTTCAATGTCTTTAATGTTGCCTTTCTGTCCAAGTGTTTGGACATCTTAAAATACATACCATTTCAAGCTGCCCTTCTTCCAAATTATTATTATTTCGATACTTGTTGATT
The DNA here is from genome assembly GCA_964033795.1 of Lymnaea stagnalis. NCBI lineage: Eukaryota > Metazoa > Mollusca > Gastropoda > Lymnaeidae > Lymnaea > Lymnaea stagnalis. The sequence goes on from CAXITT010000119.1 coordinate 226,457, forward strand.
TAAAGTACATCGGCGTAAATGTTGGTATTTATACATTCTGTTGACATGTTGTTGGTTATTTATTTTTCGTGGATGACATCAACTTCCTACAAAATTTTGGAAATGTTTTTTATTTCAAATGCTATGAAAATCGGCACACAATATATCTCAGTTCTTAATCGGTTTCATTTCATCTCCATTGTTGTTTGCATGATTACCTACATCAGGCCTGCTCAAGTCAAAGTGTAAGGCAGGCCGTCATGCGTTATGGAAAACTAGTGCGGGCCGTAAGACTTCAGTGAAAACTTGTGCGGGCCTAAACATAACAGGGCGGGTCCGAAATCTATTAAGACATTAAGAATAATAATGAATATTGACTTACTCTGTGGGCCGCTACGTGGGGGCTGGCGGGCCGTATGTTATGCAGGCCTGCCCTACATGATAGGCCAATTTAGCTTGCCTCATAAGGTTTAAAACCTTGGACAATGTTTATGATGTTCTGTTCAATTGAGTTGTACATCAATTAAAGTCCACTTAAATGAAAAAAAGAACCATTGTGTGGTTGGGGTCAATAAAACTTTAGGAACTGTATTAAAGGGTCGCGGCATTAGGAAGGTTGAGAGCCACTGCTCTAGATATTTCATTACCCTCAGTTGAATAACATCATTATTTTTTCAGAAATAACCTGCACATCAAAGATGGTTGGCAGAAGTAGAGGGGGGAAATACCCATGGCGGACCAAAATCTGCAACTGTTGCCTTGATGTATGTAAAGGAATTTAACAACACTAGGTAACTAAGGTAACCTGAGAGTTATTGAGGGGGGGGGGGAGACATCTTTCCCGTGCTGTTTGAAAACTAAAAAAAATATCAACAGTTAATTACAATCTGATCATCACTGGGTGAGACCCTAGCTGGGGGGAGGGGTGGCTCAGAAATACACATTTGCAAATATGAAAGAGCTTGGTCAAGCCAATTTAACGTAACCGAAAGTAGTCAATACATTTTTATAAATACAAGCGGCTCATCACAACGGGGTGTCTGTCACTAGACATAGCCGAGTGCCACCGGTCAGAGCTGGGTGCCAATCGGAGAAGGTCTCATCAGACCGTGGCGCCACCAGAGTATGCTTCCCACCACCAGAGTATGCTTCCCACCACCAGAGTATGCATCCCACCACCAGAGTATGCATCCCACCACCAGAGTATGCTTCCCACCACCAGAGTATGCATCCCACAACCAGAGTATGCTTCCCACCACCAGAGTATGCTTCCCACCACCAGAGTATGCTTCCCACCACCAGAGTATGCTTCCCACCACCAGAGTATGCATCCCACCACCAGAGTATGCTTCCCACCACCAGAGTATGCATCCCACCACCAGAGTCTGCATCCCACCACCAGAGTATGCTTCCCACAACCAGAGTATGCATCCCACAACCAGAGTATGCTTCCCACCACCAGAGTATGCTTCCCACCACCAGAGCTGGCAGAACCAGGGGAGGCTCAATCGTGAAATCTCGAGGGTGGTGACACAAATGTCGTATTTGAAACACTCCACGTGAGTGTCTGGGAGTAAAAAGGTGGCCGTAACTTATCGCTAAGAAGTGCGACTTATAGGACCATTGTTTTCAAACCCCTTCTATACGCCAGCGAAACATGGACAGTGCACGGCACACATGCTAGCACCCCAATACAAGAGGTGCCCTGGACTACAGACTCCCGGTTTAGGCCTTCGCAAGCCCAACGGCTCTAGAGCGTCTATTTATTTTTACATTCAATTTACTGTATTTAACATTTGTCTTTCCTGGCCTTTAAAGCTTCAAACATGTGAATCACGGGATCAAAAGCAATATCCATCACAGTATCACTTGGACGGGGTAGGTGTGTGGGGACAATTTACGTGCGACTGTTTACCATTTTATAAAATTCCGTTACACCGAGCAGTGTGTGCTCTGTATATAGGCAATTTTTAATTTGGCGTCACCCCATGGGATTGTGTCACCCCCTGGGATGGTGTCACCCGGTGCGGTCCGCACCCCCAACACCCTTGCTACACCACTCCCCCCCCCCAAATACTCCACGTGTTTTCTATTAATAGTACTGAGTGAAAAAAAGGCTGTTACGTAGCTAGCTTCATGATTGACGTCTGAACCAGTCATTATTTCAGAAATTTTTCAAAAGGATCGGGGTGGGGGGGGGGAATTCAAATATTTTTTTTTGGGGGGGGGGCAGTGCCAGTTGATTATTGTCGGACATATTTTTGACCGGGGGGGGGGCGCCACTTGGCTTTCCTGGGGAACCACAATTCAAAATTTAAGGCGGGCCTAATACTTTATGAAAACTTACGCGGGACAAAACAAAATAGTCCATGGACTGTTCAACAATGATTCTTAGGGTTACCATGTAATCTGTGCATGATCGGTTTTGGCGGAAGCATAAGGCTATTGATTACTATAAAATGTTTTTTAAATTGTTTCTGCTTGTTTTATAATGTATTTTCATTGTTTACTTCATGATATATTTATTATTTTCTAATCGATTTGTCATGTATTTTCTTGCTGAGTTTACCACGTTTTTATTGTTGATCAATTTCTCATGTATTTTCATTGGTTTTAACAGACCTTTAAATGTCAAAAAAATATTTTAAAAAAATCCGTCTTTCATGAGTTAATTTCTTTAGTATCAGCCAATGCGGACCAAATCTTCTAAAGAGTTTAACTGTAACACGCCTTCAAGCGAAAAAAAAAACATTATTTATACGTGTGGCCCGCCACAACACCCTTTTGATATCGGTGAAGAAATAAACTATTCTTTATTCTAAAATTTTTCTTAAATCTTTCCCTCCTTTTCCACTTTCTTTTGGTCCGCACAAGTATTTCAAAAGATATTAAGGACCGTCTTACATTTTGACTTGTGTCTGGCTAAAAGTCATGTACAAAACAAAAAAATAAGCCCTCAAGTCCGATTCAAAGTCATTAGCATACACATAGTTGTAAGGAGCGGGGTCTCTCAGACATTTGATGTCCAGTCTTGATTGTCCTTGCACTGTAGGCCATTATATTGCAGACTGAAAAAGTATGAAAGTTAAAAGGCCATAACTTGGGTAGTGACATTTGGGCTGGTGATTGAATGTAATCTTGGCTAGGAGATGGAGTTAAAACTATTTTATACAATAAGTGTTATTTTGTAACCCCTGACCTTTCCCCCTCGCTACTCACACTCACTTAAATTGATGTACCAGGAGCATCGTTAGCTTTACATATCATATTTGTTCCTCTAATAAACAACAACGTTCATTAGTTCTTTTAATGAATTTTCAAAAGTTGTGATTTTAATGACGCAGATGATCGACATCACTGACACAACCCTATCCCTAAACATCTGCCGTTGCGCCAATACCCTCTCCCTTATCATCTGCCCTTGCGCCAAATACCCTCTCCCTTATCATCTGCCCTTGCGCCAACTGCCCTCTCCCTGATCATATGCGATTGGGCCAACGGCCATCTCACTGATCATCTGACATTGCGCCAACTGCTCTCTCCCTGATCTTCTGCCATTGCGTGAACTGCCCTCTCCCTGATCATCTGCCATTGCGCCAACTGCCCTCTCCCTGATCATCTGCCGTTTCGCCAACTGCCTTCTCCCTGATCATCTGCCATTGCGCCAACTGCCCTCTCCATGATCATCTGCCATTGCGCCAACTGCCCTCTCCCTAACCAGAGTATGCTTCCCACCACCAGAGTATGCTTCCCACCACCAGAGTATGCTTCCCACCACCAGAGTATGCTTCCCACCACCAGAGTATGCTTCCCACCACCAGAGTATGCTTCCCACCACCAGAGTATGCTTCCCACCACCAGAGCTGGCAGAACCAGGGGAGGCTCAATCGTGAAATCTCGAGGGTGGTGACACAAATGTCGTATTTGAAACACTCCACGTGAGTGTCTGGGAGTAAAAAGGTGGCCGTAACTTATCGCTAAGAAGTGCGACTTATAGGACCATTGTTTTCAAACCCCTTCTATACGCCAGCGAAACATGGACAGTGCACGGCACACATGCTAGCACCCCAATACAAGAGGTGCCCTGGACTACAGACTCCCGGTTTAGGCCTTCGCAAGCCCAACGGCTCTAGAGCGTCTATTTATTTTTACATTCAATTTACTGTATTTAACATTTGTCTTTCCTGGCCTTTAAAGCTTCAAACATGTGAATCACGGGATCAAAAGCAATATCCATCACAGTATCACTTGGACGGGGTAGGTGTGTGGGGACAATTTACGTGCGACTGTTTACCATTTTATAAAATTCCGTTACACCGAGCAGTGTGTGCTCTGTATATAGGCAATTTTTAATTTGGCGTCACCCCATGGGATTGTGTCACCCCCTGGGATGGTGTCACCCGGTGCGGTCCGCACCCCCAACACCCTTGCTACACCACTCCCCCCCCCCAAATACTCCACGTGTTTTCTATTAATAGTACTGAGTGAAAAAAAGGCTGTTACGTAGCTAGCTTCATGATTGACGTCTGAACCAGTCATTATTTCAGAAATTTTTCAAAAGGATCGGGGTGGGGGGGGGGATTCAAATATTTTTTTTTNCTTCCATTGCACCAACTGCCATCTCCCTCATCATCTGCCATTGCGCCAACTGCCCTCCCCCAATGATTATCTGCCATGGCGCAAACTGCCCTCTCCGTGATCATCTGCCATTGCGCTAACTGCCCTCTCCCTGATCATCTGCCATTGACCCAACTGCCCTCTCCCTGATCATATGCATCACGCAAACTTCCCTCTCCCTGATTATCTGCCATTGCGCCAACTGCCCTCTCCCTGATCATCTGCCATTGCGCAAACTGCCCTCTCCCTGATCATCTGCCATTGCGCCAACTGCCCTCTCCCTGATCATCTGCCATTGCGCAAACTGCCCTCTCCCTGATCATCTGCCATTGCGCAAACTGCCCTCTCCCTGATCATCTTCCATTGCGCCAACTACCCTCTCACTGATCATATGCATCAGGCAAACTACCCACTCCCTGATTATCTGCCATTGCACCAACTGCCCTCTCTCTGATCATCTGCCATTGCGCCAACAACCCTCTCCCTGATCATATGCATCACGCAAACATCCCACTCCCTGATTATCGTCCATTGCGCCAATTACCCTCTCCCTGATCATTTTCTATTGCACCAACTACCCTCTCCCTGATCATCTTCTATTGCACCAACTGCCCTCTCCCTCATCATCTTCTATTGCAGCAACTGCCCTCTCCCTGATCATCTTCTATTGCACCAACTACCCTCTCCCTGATCATCTTCTATTGCACCAACTGCCCTCTCCCTGATCATCTTCTATATCACCAACTGCCCTCTCCCTGATCATCTTCTATTGCACCAACTGCCCTCTCCCTCATCATCTGCCATTGCGCCAACTGCCCTCTCCCTGATCATCTTCTATTGCACCAACTACCCTCTACCTGATCATCTTCTATTGCACCAACTACCCTCTCCCTGATCATCTGCCGTTTCGCCAACTACCTTCTCCCTGAACATCTTCTATTGCACAAACTGCCCTCTCCCTGATCATCTTCCATTGCGCCAACTGCCCTCTCCCTGATCATCTTCTGTTGCGCCAACTACCTTCTCCCTGAACATCTACTATTGCACCAACTGCCCACTCCCTGATCATCTTCTATTGCACCAACTGCCCTCTCCCTGATCATCTTCCATTGCGCCAACTGCCCTCTCCCTGATCATCTTCCATTGCGCCAACTGCCCTCTCCCTGATCATCTTCCATTGCGCCAACTGCCCTCTCCCTGATCATCTTCTATTGCACCAACTGCCCTCTCCCTGATCATCTTCCATTGCACCAACTGGCCTCTCCCTGATCATCTTCTATTGCATTAACTGCCCTCTCCCTGATCATCTTCTATTGCACCAACTGCCCTCTCCCTGATCATCTTCTATTGCACCAACTACCCTCTCCCTGATCATCTTCTATTGCACCAACTACCCTCTCCCTGATCATCTTCTATTGCACCAACTGCCCTCTCCCTGATCATCTTCTATTGCACCAACTGCCCTCTCCCTGATCATCTTCTATTGCACCAACTGCCCTCTCCCTGATCATCTTTTATTGCACCAACTGCCCTCTCCCTGATCATCTTCTATTGCACCAACTACCCTTTCCCTGACCATCTACTATTGCAAAAACTGCCCTCTCCCTGATCATCTTCTATTGCACCAACTACCCTCACCCTGATCATCTTCTATTGCACCAACTGCCCTCTCCCTGATCATCTTCCATTGCACCAACTACCCTCTCCCTGATCATCTTCTATTGCACCAATTACCCTCTCCCTGATCATCTTCTATTGCACCAACTACCCTCTCACTGATCATCTTCTATTGCACCAACTACCCTCTCCCTGATCATCTTCTATTGCACCAACTACCCTCTCCCTGATCATCTTCTAGTGCACCAACTGCCCTCTCCCTGATCATCTACTATTGCAAAAACTGCCCTCTCCCTGATCGTCTTCTATTGCGCCAACTGCCCTCTCCGTGATCATCTTCTATTGCACCAACTGCCCTCTCCCTGATCGTCTTCTATTGCACCACTTGCCCTCTCCCTGATCATCTTCTATTGCACCAACTACCCTCTCACTGATCATCTTCTATTGCACCAACTACCCTCTCCCTGATCATCTTCTATTGCACCAACTGCCCTCTCCCTGATCATCTGCCATTGCGCCAACTGCCCTCTCCCTGATCATCTTCTATTGCACCAACTGCCCTCTCCATGTATATCTTCCATTGCGCCAACTGCCCTCTCCCTGATCATCTGCCATTGCGCCAATTGCCCTCCCCCACTGATTATCTGCCCTCTCCGGGATCATCTGCCATTGCGCTAACTGCCCTCTCCCTGATCATCTGCCATTGACCCAACTCCCCTCTCCCTGATCATATGCATCACGCAAACTACCCTCTCCCTGATTAGCTGCCATTGCGCCAACTGCCCTCTCCCTGATCATCTGCCATTGCTCCAACTGCCCTCTCCCTGATTATCTGCATCACGCCGACTGCCCTCTCCCTGATCATCTGCCTTTACGCCCGTTAGCCTCTCCCTGAACATCGGCATGGCACACGTTTCCCCCCTCTCCTTTCGGTCAGCGCGCTTGGAATAAACATGTGGTCCATTGAAGACTTATGGCGCATGGGAATGTGGGGTGGTTTGATTGAAAATAACTACCAAGGCAGGAAACCAATAAATCATCACTATGATTAACTTGTGTACTGACATAAAGTTATCTGCCCAAGAGTGATCACGGTCTTAGCATTACATAACGATAACCAAAGAATGACGACGAAGAAGCTTCAGTGTTATAACTTACGCTGACTAGAGAAACCACACGAAACAGTAGGGCCTGCAAAAGACGCAAAGCGTGGAGTCTTGACGTACTAGGATTTCACCAACTTCAAAGAGCGACCGATGGTGCAAGGCAACCAGGGGCATGGCTCGAGAACCGAGTGTAGCTGCAAGACAATTGTTTAACTATGGGAAAAGTTGAAGTATTTATAGCGCAGCTGGTTGCTTGGAATGCAAGGTTGTTCACTGCCGGAGTTGGAGTGGATCTGGATCTGCTAAAATCGTCTAATGCCTCGAGCTCCAAAATATGTTAATACATTAAGATAGCAAAATCTAAACGCTTTACATTCACGCTATTTTTAAAACCATAAAATAGTTCAAATTGTTAACCTACCAATTCTACCAACTATTTTGCCGATATGTGCATTTCAATGCATTAAACGATAGGTCATTGATAATAATAAAACAATTCCTTTAAAAGCTAGCACTTCTCCTACCTTTTTGTATGCCAATGAGCTCAAGATGCTACAAAGCATGAGTTTCATATGCAGAGGATATAGGAAATGATTTAGTGGTTTAAGCTCCGCCGACGCCGGTCCTAAGCCCGGTTTAAAAAGAGGAGGTTTGGTGCTATGCCAGCTACCTCAACCGTAAAAACAAATTGCTATAGAAACGTCAGCAACAAAATAAAAGACATTTCAACCCTAAGAAGAGAGGACTGTTCTTCTCCAAGAAGAGCTATGAAGACTTCTGCCCAAATCCAGGCTAATATGGGATTCATCTGAAGGCATTAGGTAAAGAAAGCACATGACCGTGATGAGTGGATTATTCATGTTGGCGACTTTTGCCGCAGACATGGTGAAAAGACATTAGTAAGGAAATCAAGTTATTGCATTATCTTAATCAGCATGCCACTGAAATATGTGTTTTGGCAATAATGAGGAGTCCATGGTGGTTGAGTTTGATGAATCTAAATATTTTCAACCGAAATATCACAAAGAGTTTTCGGGTCTAGGACACTGGTTATTGTTGGGTTAAAAAGTTCCACATAACAATGCTTTTCAGTGAACGTTCTATGGAACAGCTGGAACCCTGTGTAATATTATCGTCCAACAGGTTTCGCTAGAAACACATAAAACATAGGGATTGAGAAGGCTATAAAAGAGAAATGTGTCCAATGGAATATACGTGTATTTACTTGTGATGCATGAAAGAAATTTTGTTGATCCCACGATTCAGATGTTCACAAACAAAACATAGAAAATCTATGGATGCGCGCCAAACGTAAACTAAAGAGACAGTACGGCACAAGTGATACATTGTTTCCATCACATTTATGAAAGTTTCAGTTCCGTTGCAATATCACAAAGATTAAGGTGTTGAGCATTATATTGATCGTGTTAAAAGGAAAACATCATGTTAAAACATTTTAAACAGTTCAGTTCTTTTCTTTGCCTACCCAGAACATAAAATATAATTTTTATTTTTATTTTTTTATATTTTATATTTTCATTTGTTCTGTCCCATTTAGTCGCTATGTTACCGGTAGCTAAATGTGACTTCTGCTGGCGTCGTTGATGAAGACTGCTTATTAAAATATTCCCTCATATATTTACTGTTCTCAATATTCCTGTGTTCCATGATACATATAATACATCATGATACACAAGATAAATCTTGTTCACACAAGTACTTAGTTTTACTGCTATATTGGCCTATTGTTGAACAATGTTTCACCGCGTCCATAATTTGAATAGTGCAACTGGGACGAAGAAAATAGCGCACATGTGATATATAAAGTTGATAGTACGGAGCAAGTGATACCTTGTGTCCATTTTGTTTAAAAGAGTTTCAGTTCCGTTTAAATATCACCAGCTCTATCAACCACATGCTAATAATTCCAAGGGTGAGTTCCCTTAATAAAAGCACAATTATTTGATAAAATATAATCATAATTTAACTGTAAAAATGTGTAGATATATTTAAAAAATGTATGTGAATATCCAAATTTATTTCTTAAAGGAAACCACGCACTACACTATATGTCGAACGGTGTTTCATTTTGTGTACCCCAAATAATGGAATTCTCTCCCACAACACATCCGAAATATATCGACCATATAAGCCTTCCGAACTGGACTGAAAACACATCTTTAAACTCTAGAAAGCCGAATACCCCCCTCCCCCCCCCCTTTCTGACCGATAAACGATGCTGCTGGTTGCTTTACATGGATTGACATGTACAGGTCCTGGGTTGGGTGGGGTGAATATACATTTGTCTTTGTTTTGTGTTATATAACTTTTTTGTAATTAAATAAATTTATCTTATTTGTTTAAGTTCATGATTATGTTTGCTAATAGTTTATGTACAGTGTAATGAAATGTTAAAAAATAAATATTGGATAATTGAAGACATAAAATAATACATTTATTTTTTTAAAATCTAGAGACATCTAATTTGGCAACTTTCATTACGTACTTTTGAGGACAGAAGAGTTATCCTCGATTTACCACAATAGCGTCATAAAAGACACAAAATATAGGAAGCTTTTTTTTTTTTTTATCTTTTTTAATTTGGTACATTTTGTATTCCAATAAAAATATGGTAAATTACATTTAAAAATAATTGTCATGAAGTTCCATCAATGAACGATGAATTTTTCTTTTTGTTTCCTCTAGAAAATATAGATTGCATTAAAATAAGGGATTACGCTGTATGTGTTCATAAAAAAAAAAAATGACGGTTTCAACCAGGTCAGTGTGAGAGGTTGAGTCTATTGATAGAATTTAAATGATAATTTTGGGTTTGTAAAGCGGCTATGCATACTCAGTTCCCTTTAGACAAAACGTTTTTTGGACGTTATTTATGGTAATGTAATTTTAGCTAAACTGACAATTAACTGACAAACATGTGTTCCATTCAGTCATATTTCATATCATACAAAATGGTGTCTCACCCAACACTTTTATTTCAAACATGTTTTAATGAATCCACCCTCTCACTGTTGAGCCCCTGGTCCGAATATCCGCAGCCTTAAAACATTGTATTCATATCTCTATACAGAAGCAATGGTTTTATGTCACAATACTTTGATTGATGCACAAATGCATAGGGGAGAGTCAAATAGAAATGATACGAACTTACTGTATTAGTGCTGAACAAAGACAAAGACGCACGACATAATATTCATAAAGCAAGCATGTCCGACATGATTTTAAATAAGATAAGTTGTTATTATTGGTGGGTCGTGTGATAATTTTATAGGATTCATGGTTTCCTTTGAACTTTTAATTAGTTTCATTGCTCAGTGTTCCTCAGAAATTTTTGGGACTAGAGCCATAGTTTCATGGTTTGATATCTTTTTACATTTAATAAGTTAATAATAATTCCTGTAGTATAGGCCAAAACGTGCCAAAGTATCCTCTTTTTATAGCCATTTTAATTTTTTCCATGGTATAGTAGTTACTAACCTAGTGTCTCATTTTTATTTTACTTAGTTTACATGTTTTTAATAATTGTAAAGCGCTTAGAACTTTAAGGTAAGCGCTATATAAAAATGCATAAATAAATAAATAAATAAATAAATTTAAGTAAATAAACAAAAAATATGTAAACACAAAATAATTGTCTCGTAGTTTTTTCAAAGTTTTTTTGAGTGGTCTAAACCTTGGGTTAAATATTAATAGGCATAATAGGAGTTTATATTGTATATTATTTTATTTGAATCACTTGGACTAATTTTCATCGCTTCGTTAGCCTCACTCTCTCGTCCGGGCATAAACAAATCCAGCGGCAGGACTCTACGTTAAGCCGACCAGGGATGGGAACGTGTGCAGGTATTGTCATTTTATTCTGGAACCTTATTGGCTAGCATTGAACTCCAAACCACCAGCTAGAGAATGACAATGTTGGGTTCAAAAATAGTATATATGATATCAAAAACAATGATGTATCATAGTTTAAAAAGTTTAATTTTGGGTGATAAGTGGCAGAGTCGTTCTATACTAAGTCAGTTTAAAGTTCGTGGTATGGACTTTATTCCCAATCAAATCCAAGTTAACGCAAAAGTATTGACAGCCCGGGTGAATGGGACCCATTAACCTTGGATGTAGCCCCTATAAGAGCAGGAAACTCTGAAATCGAACCCGGGTATCGAGGACCATAGGCGGATGATATGACGTAATGAAACATTCCGACAACTACTGGTACCCCGTTGGTGCCAAGTTGTATCATCAACATGATGTTCCTTAGGTTATCCAGGGACGTGGAGATAGGCGATTCTCTGGTCATGAAACCAGCTTACAATCCTAAAAGGTACAATCCCAGGCTTTGTGGATTTCGTCCTGCAGAGTTACGACATCGTCACATTGTGACAGACGGATGTCAGAAAAAAATAAACGGTGTATTCAATTTGATGACCGCTCTTGTTCTTTGGTCATGTTACAAAATAATGTCGGAATGCGTCCGTCGGGCATTATTCTAAAGGTTGATTTTCAAGTTGAAGTTTATTTTTCAATGATAATTATCTTATTAGAGAACCATGATAATTATCTTATTAGAGAACCCTGATAATTATCTTATTAGAGAACCGTGAATGTATTTTTCCTGAAAATTTAACCTAAAATGCACATTTTTTTTCCCCTAGGGCGTGCAACGTTTGTTTACGATTGACGTTTGCTGTTGTAGATTACAAAAAACATGTAAAAGCATGTTGCTAATACCTTGCTGATTCTCAACATGCCGTTTGGGGCCGCTAGGTAAAAAGGGGTTTATAGTTTTACTTTTTAAAAACTTTGTTGTAACGTGTATTTTTTTAGTGTCATGTCAATTACTCGTTAAAGTTCAACGTCTTCTATGGTTTCAAAATTATGACGTAAGAGAACCCTCGTAGTGAACAGAATTTGAGCTCTACTGTGGGTTATTGAGTGATTTTCCAGTTAATCTTAAGTAGGGAGCCATCTGTTGCAAATAAACTAATGCGATATTTTTTCTCAACATGGGGTTAAGGTTCACTCAATAAAAGGCTGCTTGGAGAGTTTTTTTCGTTTTTAAATACTTTAAATTTTTTTTTTTTTAAAGTAATTCTAAAATATGTGTATACAATATCATATATATGCATTTATCGCCCCGCCCCTGGTTGTGGTTAAGTGCACTACACATAGACTCCTAATGATGTTTTGAAGGCAGAAGCATACAGGGCGTCTGATTACACGTTGGAAGGCGCAATCCCGTGTTAGTAATCAGTAGTTCCTGCTCTGCACATGTCTGGAGCTGAAGAATACGTTATTGTTGCACTGACCAACCGCATACTTTTCTACAGTCCCACGGTAAGCGATCTGGTCGCTACCAAATCGTGCATTGAAGTCACTAAGAATTATATGCTTTTTCAGCTTTGGAATTACTGCCATTGCACGTCAATCATTGCAAGTACCATAATCATATATAGATATATGGTGCATTAGATCACTATTTGTATTTGATTAAAAATCAACCCATCCATGCATTAACTCTGTTTGAAATTATCGTTGTATAGCTTATATAGAAAAAAATAAACGAACATAGGGCCCCTAGTCCTTAAACGGAATGTTTTTGAATGGTTGTAATAATTTAAAAAAACCTTTTCGGGCGTACGCACAACATATCTCTAACATTTTATTGCATTCTAATAAATGGTAGAGGAACGCATACGGAAATTATTTCTTGCAAAGTTCGTGAAAGGAGAAAAGGAATTTAAACCAGCTGCCCAAAACGGAATATTTTAAAAGAAAGAGTTATTTTGACTTAGGAAAACATGATCTGGCTTGTGGACAAATACTCACCTCAGTTTTATCAAAATCTCTTGAAAAGTTTAGGAGCTCATACGGTTTGAAATTATATTTATATAGCTCATTTTAGAAAAAAGCGGACATAGGGCTCCTGGCTCAAAAATCAATATTTTTTTAAACGGTTTTAATAATTTCAGAACCTTTGAGTGCCATTGCACAACATCTCACTAAAGTTTATTGCTTTCTGAAAAATGGTGCAGGAGCGTATACGGAAATAGCTTTAAAAAAAGCTCGCATAAGAAAAAAATACGATTTTGGGGCCAACAGCAAAAAACGAATATATTTTAAAATGGTTTGAATTATTCAGTAAACTTGTGGGCTGATGGACAACAACTCACCAAAGTTTTGTCTCAATCGCATGAATGGTGTAGGAGCACGTATGGTTTGAAAATATACATTTATGGCTTATATTAGAAAAAAAAACGAACATAGAGTTTATGTCTCAAAACGGATTATTCTAAAACGTTTATAAAGATTCAAAAACCTATGAGAGCATGCTTGCAAAATCTCACCAACGTTTTATCGCATTCGAAAAAATGACGTAGGAGCGTATCGGAAATAACTTTTTACAAAGCTCGCGTAAAAAAAAAATACGAGTTTTAAGCCAACGGCCGAGGACTGATATTTGAAAAGTGTTGCAATAACTCGGTATAATGCACACGCTTATGGACAACAACTCATTAACATTTTGTTGCACTCGCATAAATGGTGTAGGAGCGCAAACAGTTTGAAAATATAGTTATATAGGCTTTATTAGAAAAAATGAACATAGGGCCGCTGGCTTAAAACTGAATATTTCAAAACTGTAATTCAAAAACAATTGCGGCCGTGCTTGCAACATCTCACCAAAGTTTGATCCCAATTGTATAAAAGGCGTAGGAGAGCATATGTATTTTTTTTTACAAAGCTCATACGTGACAAAAATAAATTAAGGGCCAACGGCGAAAAGAAACATTTTTATAAGGATTGTAATGAGTCCGTTAAATGCCCGATTATATGGACCAAAACTCACTAAAGGTTGGTGACAGTCACATGACTGGTGTAGTAGCGCACACGAGAGATGCGAACATACAGACGTTCATTTTTATATAGATAGATAAGTAATGAGGATAATAATATTCAGCACTGTTATATGAGCGGCAAAGAGATTTGCCTAAAAGCGTCTAGATAATCTATAATGGAGATCCACGAAAACCAATATGGTAACAATATATTCACGTCTGATTGACATTTTTTTAAGTACATGAATATTGTTAATGAAGGATACTGTACATGCAATTCTTTTTTTTTTTTAGATGTTTTTTTTTTTTTTCTTTACACAACAGCGGTGCTGGGATTTTTTGGGACAAGCGAACGGAAGTAATTAATTCTCACAAATTACTCGGGTGGGGAATGAATATTGTTAATGAAGGATACTGTACATGCAATTCTTTTTTTTTTTTTAGATGTTTTTTTTTTTTTCTTTACACAACAGCGATGCAGCGATTTGTTGGAACAAGCGATCGGAAGTAATTAATTCTCACAAATTACTCGGGTGGGGATATAGGAAAGAGCTCAGTTGTAATCAGTGTATAATGGTTTTGTTTTGTTTGGGACTTCGCTATGGGTCGCACCACGTTTGATAGATCATGAATGAAAGTTGGGGGCACTTCCAGTGGAAAAGAGGAGGATAAGATGGTTGTTGTGAAAAGGTTGTGGATTGTCATCCTGAAGTGATAGAATTAGTTTTCATAGCTGTTAATCAAGAATAGACCTGGGAGATAGGCAAGTACTTAGTGTCAACAATTTTCAGATTGTTCTGTTTGTATATGGTAGACGCAAAGAATTTTATAATTAATCGCCGTAGATGTTTTGATTGAGCACACATTGAAATTGTATTTCAAGGTCTTTGTTGCGAACTGGTTTGTTGTGAGTGTTGGGTAGGGGGAGTCGTTAATCGTGGGAGTGTTTTTTGAATTGTTTGTCGTGGGGTCAGAGCGTGAAGTTAGTCCATGGTGTGGTACGTTTGCGTAGGCTGAGTTGTGTGTGTGGGGATATAAAAGGGGTGTGTGTTAGCTAGAGGTCAGTCAGGAGTTAGTCAGAGTCAGTGAGAGACAGTCAGAGAGCAAGAGAATTAGTAGTCGTCAAGATTGTCATCATTCAATAATCTTCAGCACCTTTCCAATTGCAATTGTTTTAAGTTCATCTCTGAGGGTAAACCTTCCCATTTGAGGAAAATCTTTGAATGTCTCCAACCAAATGAGACCACCAATTACTTCTAGTCTTGCAATACCAGCTTGGTCAGGCTTTATAAACCTCTGCCGTACTTGAGTTTTTTCTCCAGTCTTTTTGTCGATTAAGCAAATAAGAGCTTTTAATGTAACCTCCTCTACGCATGTGTGAATATGTAAAATGCAACTATAACCTGCAGAGATAATGGACTTGTATTCTAAAAGGGGTGTTTGTTAGCTAGAGGTCAGTCAGGAGTTAGTCAGAGTCAGTGAGAGGCAGTCAGAGAGTAAGAGAATTAGTAGTCGTCAAGATTGTAAGTAAAGAGAGAGTCACGTTATATATATGAGAATGGGGGAAACGGGCCGGCACATTTACACTAAACTTTTCTGTCATGTAGCGGGCCGCAAAATATCGTCTTGCGGGTCATAAATGGCTCGCTTGCCGCGAGTTTGCGAACCCTAAATAAGATTTTTATTTATTAATATTTAAGATTGTCTCATTTTTATAAAAAAGAATGTAAATATTTATATTTTCCCACATCATTTTCGATGTAAGCAGAATGTATGCGGGAACGAATTTCAAAATATCTTAATATTTCATTTTCGGTTTCGGCTTCGGTTTCGGCCGAAATTCATTTTTAACTTTCGGTCTTTTTTCGGTTTCGGCCGAAAGTCATTTTTAAAATTTCGGCCTTTTTTCGGTTTCGGCCGAAAGTCATTTTAAACTTTCGGCCTATTTTCGGCTTCGGCCGAAATCAGAAAATCACTTTCGGTCGGTCTCTACTGCAAGTACAGGGTCCTGGGCCGACATTTAATTGCCGATTATGCATAAACGTATCGTTCTCGTGATCT
The DNA here is from genome assembly GCA_964033795.1 of Lymnaea stagnalis. Taxonomy (NCBI): domain Eukaryota; kingdom Metazoa; phylum Mollusca; class Gastropoda; family Lymnaeidae; genus Lymnaea; species Lymnaea stagnalis. The sequence goes on from CAXITT010000119.1 coordinate 242,691, forward strand.
CTGCGTCCACAATGATCCACGGCTGGATAAAATCACGTGGTTATAATGATCTATCTCTACAGCCGGATACAAGCGCGTGGTTATAATGATCTATACGGCCTGAATAAACCATGTGGTTATAATGATCTATACGGCCTGAATAAACTGTGTGGTTATAATGATCTATACGGCCTGAATAAACCATGTGGTTATAATGATCTATACGGCCTGAATAAACCATGTGGTTATAATGATCTATACGGCCTGAATAAACCATGTGGTTATAATGATCTATACGGCCTGAATAAACCATGTGGTTATAATGATCTATACGGCCTGAATAAACCATGTGGTTATAATGATCTATACGGCCTGAATAANTTGCCACAAGTGGACTCTCTATTGAGTCAGACATGACATTCTCCATCAGCCATGAACAATGGGAGTAGTTGCCACAAGTGGACTCTCTATTGAGTCAGACATGACATTCTCCATCAGCCATGAACAATGGGAGTAGTTGCCACAAGTGGACTCTCTATTGAGTCAGACATGACATTCTCCATCAGCCATGAACAATGGGAGTAGTTGCCACAAGTGGACTCTCTATTGAGTCAGACATGACATTCTCCATCAGCCATGAACAATGGGAGTAGTTGCCACAAGTGGACTCTCTATTGAGTCAGACATGACATTCTCCATCAGCCATGAACAAAGTGAGTAGTTGCCACAAGTGGACTCTCTATTGAGTTAGACATGACATTCTCCATCAGCCATGAACAATGGGAGTAGTTGCCACAAGTGGACTCTCTATTGAGTCAGACATGTCATTCTCATGACCACAAGATATGGAGGACATAAACATGTTCTACCAGCTTGGCCAATCTTCAATCACTTGATAGATACTCTGCTAACGTTGACACTTGAAAGAGATAATTACAAAGTAGGTTACCTGGGAAGTTCGAGTTGCTGGAAAGGATGAATTGTTGGGAAGCTTGAGTGTTTGGGAAGGTTTTTGTGTTTTTTTGTAGTTTTTTTGGTGTAAAATTTAGTTGTAAAAAATAGACCACTTGTCTTGTTAGTCGATTGTTCCTTTCTGCTAGAAATGTCCACATACACATATTTGTTTTCATATGATCATTTGACCAGTATCACCATTGACACATTTATTCTTGAAATGATCATATTAATTGTGTCCATATTCACACGTTTGTTATTTGTTTGTGACTTCCACGGCGCAGTTCTGCAGGCGACTCGATTTCATCGTGTTCATTTTTTTCAGCTTTTGTAATAATAGGCTAAAGGTTTTTTACAAAGTTTTCTTGTGGAATCGAGGTGTGTTGAATGTGTTTTATCTCCTTTGACTGGTTGTCTTGTGTTTTGTACCGCGATGAACTGTGATAACATAGGTTTTTTGGACATCGTTGTCATACACCTTAGACCCATCCAAAGCCCAATATTTAAAACTATTGAGACACCATCTTGTAAACAAATGGCAAGTTCAAACAAATTACTTAAATACGTTAACTATCCATGGACACTGATTTATTACTAGACAATCCTTGATCTATCCTTAGTCATTATAGGATTCATCTTTAGATGCTGTATTCTACATCATTAGACGATATATGTTACATTACTTGACACTGTAGTTTTCATCTCTTGACATAGGATGTTTCATCATTAGATGCTGCATTCTACATCATTAGGTAATTTATGTTTATAATTAGACACTGTAGTTTGCATCTCTTGACATAGATGATTTATCATTGGATGAGGTATTCTGCATCGTTAGACAATTTAATGCTACATTACATAGGCACTGTAGTTTCCATCCCTTGACATGGGATGATTCAGCATTTGACTTTGTATTATTCATCAAAATACACACAATGATTTGTCCATGGAGACTGTATGTTCCATTTCTAGACACATTTAGATTTCATCAATAGACATCGATGATACATTTATGGACACTAAATGGGTCCACCACTAGATACTGTATGATCCATCATTGGATAATCTAGGAACCATAATTAGACACGAAAGGATCTTTTACTTGACACTTTATTTGGCCCCAAAAGACATTATAAGATCACACTATAGACGCTGTATGATTTATTAGTGGACACTTTATGTTAAATCAATTGACACTGTATTTTACATCAGTAGACATTCAACATTAACACAAATAACACTCTATGATTTATCAGTAGACACTAAATATTAACTCAATTGACAATGTATGATTCATCAGTAGACACTTACTAGTAACTCATTTGACACTGTGTGTTACATCACTAGACACTGTTAGAATCGTCCATGATTGATCACTTGATCCTATGTGATCAATTACTAGACACTGTTAGAATCGTCCATGATTGATCACTTGATCCTATGTGATCAATTACTAGACACTTTATAATCCAGCACGAGACAATATTTATTTATTTATTTAGGCATTTTTATATAGCGCTTATCATAAAGCTCTAAGCGCTTTACAATTATTAAAACATGTAAACTAAGTAAATACAATATATGTTACGTGATTTGAACACTATATGATTCATTACTAGATACTGATTTATTCATAAACAGACCTTTACGTGATTATTCATATATCAGCTAAGATGACTCCTTTACGTGATTATTCATATATCAGCTAAGATGACTCCTTTATGTGACTTGTTATAGTGGACTTGCGGACGAGACCGTCCTGATAGCCAACTTTGTCAAACGGTACGCATGCGCAGAAACTATAGTCAGAGAGAGAGAAAGAGTGTGTGAATGAACAGTGTGTTCCTGACGCAAGCTGAAAGACAACAGTATTGAGAACTTATATTTATGTATAGTTATGTTAATGTTTATTGGTGGTAATAAAAAACATAGGAAACATAACAAATGGTGGCCAGTATCCACAACACAGTATAACTCAATACAACCCAGTATCAACAACACAGTATGACGGTCAGCATCAACAGCCCATTACAACTCAGTACAACCCACTATTGACTAGTGTTAGACTGATACACACCTAGGACTTCACGTAAATGATGAGGTATACACACAATGGCGGATTTAAATCTGACTCTAATGGCCATCATTCAAAGGCTGATTCAGCAGAATGAGTTACAGTTAAAACTAACAACCTGGCATACGGCTAGTAATATAAATTTCACAGGCATCAATAGTAATGAGGAAACATTCAGGGACTACTACGCTAAATATGTGACCTTCATGTTAGCAAATAATGTGCCAAAGGAAAAGCAGGCACAAATGTTCTTAACCAGCCAAATGTACAACCCATTTATATGAAACCTAGAAATGTTCCAAAAATTCTGACGTAACATGGATCTCCCTTGTTAAGTGATTGACTAGGACTTCTATTTGTCCCATTACGAACGGCTATTTCGTTAAGATGTTGTCCCTGTGTTCGATGAGCAGGAGATGGAACTAGAGTTCACATATCAAGCTTTAGCCGATGAAACCCTTACGAACTGTTCACATTACAAGCGGACACTAATGACTCCTTTACGGGACTGTTCACATATCAAGCGTCAACTGATGACGCCTCTATGTGACTGTTCACATATCAAGCCTTAGCTGATGACTTCTCTATGTGACTGCTCACATATCAAGCGTCAGCTAACGACTCCTTTATGTGACTGTTCCAATATCAAGCTTTATCTGATGACCCCTTTACCTGACTCTTAACATATCAAGCGTTAACGCATGACTCCTCCATGTGGCTTTTTACTCCTCCTAACTGGTTTGCTTTCAAAAAATATCTGCCATGCCTCGAGATTATTTAAATATGAATTGCCCTGTCTAATTTAGGGTACAATCTCCACTATAGTGTTGGCTTTTATTTGCGTCTCTGCAGTGTCTTAAAGAGACTTGTCTTAGCACCTTATCTGCCAAAATCAGGGTTTTTGAGAGATTATGTCTTAGCAGCTATTTGCCAAATTTAGGGTTTTTGAGAGAGTATGTCTTAGCAGCTTATCTGCCACTCCGCAGTTTCTTAGAGAGACTGTCTTAGCAGCTTATCTGTCACTCTGGTGTGTCCTAGAGAGACTGTATGTTAGCATCTTATCTTCATATCCGCAATTAACTTTATTTTTGAAATTCCTATTATATAAATCACAGCCCCTGCTGCGTTATTATTTAGCCAACATGCCTGGCCTTCTTTCAACAATGATTGACTTTTGCAATTATTATTGTAAGGACTACGGTCAGGTCACTTTCTGCATATCACATGCCAACCCAACTCTCTAAATAAAAGAAGTTAATAATTCACCACCATTTTCAGCACTACATTCTTAAAGTCTTTTGTTGATGTTTGCTACCTCAGTACTCACTTCCACTCATCTTTATAACGAAAACATTACCGTTTAGAAAATCAGATCCCCTCACGGCACACCTGGTCTTTGGAAAACAGCCTTAATCCATTCCCGTGTTAGAGGTCACTAGTACGCATCTCGCTTAGAGTTATGTAAGATGCTGCACATGAAGTCGGAAATTGTTTTATAACATTCTTGGAATCAACGCCGACTAATGGAAATCCTTTACTTTGAATCGCACAAGCTCAATCAACAGAACGTGCTATGCTCCAATCGTCAGAGAGTTAATTGTAAGACCAACCAACAGACCCTCATATGCTCCGATCGTTAGAGAGTTAACTTTAAGACCAACCAACAGACCCTCCTATGCTCCAATCGTCAGAGAGTTAATTGTAAGACCAACCAACAGACCCTCCTATGCTCCAATCGTCAGAGAGTTAACTGTAAGCTCAACCGACAGACCCTTCTACTCTCCAATCTTCAGAGAGTTAACTGTAAGCTCAACCGACAGAACGTGCTATGCTCCAATCGTCAGAGAGTTAACTGTAAGCTCAACCAAAAGAACTGCTATGCTCTAATCGTCAGAGAGTTAACTGTAAGCTCAACCGACAGATTAATAAGACACAAACAAATTGTGTCAATATAATCATATTATAAGATACGCTTTAATAATAATTATGCATTATACACAAGTAAACGTTTCGGCACACATGCCTTCATCAGTACAAACAAACAAAACACGTTTAAATAAGTATAAATTAAATTTACATAATATAAATATACATATCCTACCAACAAAATGAAAATAGGAGAGGGTGCTAAAACCAGACAAAAACAAAGCAAAGAGGTGTGAAAAGGAAGTTTTTTGAACATAATTGTAAAAACCTAACTGGAAAAAAGCCTAGGCAGCTATGTAAAATTGTGGATTTGGTATAACCATATGGAGACAACGTGCCAAATCTTGTAATTAATTTATTCTCCATATATATTTTATCTGTAGTATTACTAGTATAGAGAATACCAGTTACAGCGATGTCTGAGATACCATCATGGTTAGGGCTATTGAAATTTTTGGAGACCGGAAAGAGCCTCCTATGATCTAATCGTCACGTTTTTTCCTGGATTCGTGCGTCCTACATGTGAAGCCACCCGATTACTTTGAAGGACGAAGAACGAGGCGTGATCCAGTGGCTAACGTGAGGCTTTTGGCATCCGTGCGATGAATGCTACCCTGCGGCTACACACATTTTATGAGATAATGTTACGCACCACATATTTCACGTTGCGACACAAAACAACACGATTACTGAACAATATTATAAATAGTTTACACAGTATATTGTAAACAAAAAAGAAATCTTTCTAGATTACATTGGCTTACAGATATGTATTAAAATATAAAACTTTGAATAGTGCTTTTATACGTTTTATCTAAAGTTAATAAACATGCATAGCAGGTATGTATATTTTTTTATCCTACAGCAGCATACATTCAGCAGTTAAACCAGTATTTTTCTCATTTAATGAGTCGAAGCCAAAATATTTAATTTGCTTGAGACCAACAACAACTACAAAAAATCACACAAAAAACATAGCTTGTAATAAACAGTGTGAATTCAATAAGCTGTGAAATGTATTAATACAATGTGTACACACATAGCTCTTGTTAGGCATTAGAAACACTTCAATTAGACACAACTAATGTGTGTAAATAAAACAACACAAGTGGAAGCTTTAAATCTTTAATTGTGTGATTTAAATATGCGTAATGTGAAATTTAAATTATATAGAGAGGAATATTTTTGTTGTACAGAGGAAAGAATTCGTCAAAACGTTTAAATTTGTATTTTGTGTAAACATAATTAAAGCTTAATGAGATCTTGTTTTATTGCCACAAATGGTTTGTTTATTTTTAATCTACTTAAAATCGTCATCGAAGTCCAACACATTTATAAGCAGCTTATTGCTTTGTATGTTCATTTGTTGTTGTTAAACATACTGGTCAGATGTTAAACATACTGGACAGTTTTTAAACATACTGGACAGTTTTTAAACATACTGGACAGTTTTTAAACATACTGGACAGTTTTTAAACATACTGGACAGTTTTTAAACATACTGGACAGTTTTTAAACATACTGGACAGTTTTAAAACATACTAGTCAGTTTCTATTATTTACTAAAACATTTTTTTTTAAATAAAACTTTTTGCAACTTTCAATAATAAAATTATAAATTATAGCTTTTCTAAAGCTCACAACATATGAAACATGTTAAAAGTTGAAATACAACACAAAGTCCTTACAGCATTTAATAACGAAATAATTTCTGATTTTTTCGACCAACACGGTGTAATCAAATGTTCTTGCCATATGTCATTCTGTCAAGGAAATGGAATCTGATTTTAGTCGTTATCCCTGTCTGCCTTGTCTACGGTTCGGATGATGGTAAGCTAGTTATTCATTATTTCATTAAGTCATTCACCTATTCATGTAAAAATATCTTCATCTATTCGTGTAAATAATCCATCATCTACTCATGTCAATTTATATAATATATTCATGTTAACATATCTTCATCTATTCATGTAATTACATCTTTATCTATTTGTTTAAATACATCTTTATTTATTTCAGTAAATGCATCTTCATCTATTCATTTAAATACATCTTCATCTTTCAATTTTTCTGGGACACAACCTAGGATATTTTTTTTTAAAAACAAAATTCTTATTTAACTATTAACTTCTTACCGATAGACTCGATCTGTAACTTTTCCCCTGTTTTTATCTTTTTCTTTTCTCGGAATGATTTCTCCAGTCTATTTCCCCCATATTTTTTTTCTTATGACGTTTTCCCGTGTCATTCCCTCTGAATGTTTCTTTTCTGTCATTTTTTCCTTCTTTCTTTTTTTCCTGTGACATTTTTTCCTGACATATTTCTCCAGTACATTTTTTTTTTACTAAATGTCTTATCTTGCTTTCATTATCAGCACTCATTCTATCTCTATCCAACTTCTCTAGCCTAAACTCAAATAATTGCACACACCATGATCTACGCATGACTTGTGTAAACACCATGATGCACACATGACTTGTGTACACACACTATGATGCACACATGACTTTTGCACACACCATGATGCACGCTTGACTTTTGCACACACCATGATACACACATGTCTTTTGCACACAACATGATCCTTTTGGCGTGTATTAATTATTTAAAATGTTCTTCATGTGTCAGTTGCGTGTCCACAAGGCAAGTACGGCAAGGACTGTCTATCCAGCTGCTTCTGTGATTGGTTCGGTACTGCAAGCTGTCACAAACGTACAGGGAAATGTCTGTGCAAGCCTGGATTCGTCGGACAATTCTGCAGCGATGACATCGACGAGTGTCATCAGTCTCTGTAAGCTCGTCTGAAATAGAGAAACGGGGTGTTTTTGGTCTTCTGAAATAGAGAGACGGAGTGTTTGGTTGGTGGTCTGAAATATAGAGACAAATTATGTTGTTGGTGTCTGAAAGAGAGAGATGGTTAATTTGATGGTTGTCTGAAATAGAGAGACAGGTATGTCCTAGGTTGTCTCAAATAGAGATACGGGTATTTGCTTGGTGGTCTAAAATAGAGAGACAATTATTTGAATGGTGGTCTGAAATAGAGAGACAGGTATTTGAATTGTGGTCTGAAATAGAGAGACGGGTATTTGGATGTTGGTCGTAAATAGAGAGATGTAGAGTTTGTTGGTGGTCTGAAATAGAGAGACAGTGTATTTGGTTGGTGGTCTCAAATAGAGGCGGGGTATTTGGTTGCTGGTTTAAAAAAAGATATATGGTTATTTGGTTGGTAGTTCTAAATAGAGAGACAGGTATTTCTTTGGTGGTCTGAAATAGAGATAAGGTATTTGGTTGATTGTTTGAAATAGAGAGATGATGTATTTTGTTGGTGGGCTGAAATAGAGCGATGGGGTATTTTGGTTTGGTGATCTGAAATAGAAAGATTGGATTTTTGGTTGGTAGTCTGAATTATTAGTATTATTATTATTGTTATTATTATTATAGAGAGATAAGGTATTTGGTTGTTGATCTGAAATAGAGAGACAAGGTATTTGGTTGATGGCTAAAAATAGAGAGACGGGGTATTTGGTTGATGGGATGAAATAGAGAGAGGGGTATTTGGTAATCGGGCTGAAATAGAGGGATGGAGATTTGTTAGATCGTCTTAGCTAGAGAGAGTGGAATTTGATTGATTTTATGAAATAGAGAGATGGGGCATTTGGTTGGCGGTCTGAAATAGAGAGACGAGCTATTTGGTTGGTGGACTTAGATGGAGAGACGGGGATCGGGGGTTGTGTTCTAAAATAGAGAGGTTTTTAGCTGGGTATAGGAAAAAAAAAAGAGAGTTGGTTAGCTGGGTTAGGGTTAGAGTTTGTAAGATTGTTAGTTGGGTTTTGGTAAGAAGCAGAGAGTTGTTTAGCTAGGTTAGGGTTAGAGTTTGTAAGATTGTTAGTTGGGTTTTGGTAAGAAGCAGAGAGTTGTTTAGCTAGGTTAGGGTTAGAGCTTGTAAGATTGTTAGTTGGGTTTTGGTAAGAAGCAGAGAGATGGTTATCTGGGTTAAGGTATGAAATAAAGAGATAAGCATAAAATAACTATAAATATGTATAGTTCTACCAATAATTTTGTATGCATACCAGTTAATGGGAAATTTTCCCCGATATGCATGAAAATAATTGAAAGATGCTAGTAGGCTCACCGGATGTTGGTCAGTAACACTTTTCCCGTGGATGCCATTCTGATGCATAGACTAAAAAAGCTTCTCCTCTTATCTCTCTACCCAACAATTCAGTTTCGTCCTGGTGGTTAAGAGTAGTATATTTATTCATTCATTTTTAAGAACGAGCCCGTGCCAGGGATTGAACACCCACTGTAAAAATACTGCCGGCTCCTACGTCTGTCAATGTCACATTGGATACAGGATGGACTCGTCCGGACTCTGTAGACGTAAGTTCCAAGTTTTTAAATTTATTTTTATCTACTCTAACATAAAATCGGGAGCCATCAGATTTTTTCTTTTTTTTTTTCAAAGTCTTTTTTTTTCTCCATTGAAACTATTTCTAGTGAGGTGACTTGAATGAGTTAAATGAATTGTTTCGCGTACCCCCACCCCCCTCTTTTTTCATATAATAAAATTGGAAAATATAAAAAAATATATTTGAGACACATCTGGAACATTTTTGTGCCAATCTATGCTAGTGGCTACGATGTTGTAAGGTGGTTTTTAAAGCTATAGTTATTTTGACAGCGCACCGAATGACAGTTAAAAGGACACATCTGGCTCATCTATTGAAATAAGAGGTGTGTGGAGGTACCGGTTGTTTTCAGAATCATAACCAAATACCCCTCACTCCAGTCCAGTCCACCAACCCATTTCAGCGAGGAATAAGCAAATAGATATGAAATTAAACACGTTTAGCTTATTCAGACTTCTATGTAGTTCTGTCGGTCTCTGTGTAGAGACAACTGAGACGGCCTTGAACCCCCCCCCCCACCCCACCCCATTTTTTTACATCTTACCTATTAAACAAACTGGCTAATTTGTGTGGAGGTGGGGGTGGGGGGCATTTTTTTAAAAATAAAATTGTGGGAGAAGGGGGAAAGTAGTTGTGTCACAGTCTCTATCTATCTTTCCCATCCACCCAAATAGTTATAGTCTCGCGCCTCGATCTGAGCCATCCTCAGCAACAACTCAACTGTCTCACAAATAAATGAACAGCTCAAGTCACACACAAGCAGAGTAGGACGTTGATTGTATTATCTACATAGTAGTACGTTGATTGTCTTATCTGCATAGTAGGACGTTGATTGCATTATCTACATAGCAGGACGTTGATTGCATTATCTACATAGTAGGACGTTGATTGCATTATGTACATAGCAGGACGTTGATTGCATTATCTACATAGTAGGACGTTGATTGCATTATCTGCATAGTAGGACGTTGATTGCATTATCTACATAGTAGGACGTTGATTGCATTATCTACATAGTAGGACGTTGATTGTATTATCTACATAGTAGGACGTTGATTGTATTATCTACATAGTAGGACGTTGATTGTATTATCTACATAGTAGGACATTGATTGTATTATCTACATAGTAGGACGTTGATTGTATTATCTACATAGGAGGACGTTGATTGTATTATCTACATAGTAGGACATTGATTGTATTATCTACATAGTAGGACGTTGATTCTCTTATCTCTATAGTACGGCGTTAATTTTCTCATCTAAATTATAATGCAAAACTACCCGACGCATCCAGGCTTGCACCCACATGTCCCTTTACGTTGTCTGCAGCTTTTACTAGCAATCGTATAATCTGAAGAATGTTGTTTATATATATGTATATTTTTAAATGTTAACACTGAATTTTTTTTTTATTTATACAATTTGAAAGAGTTGGATCACTTTTGTCCGCCCCCTTCTTTACAAATAAGGAAATAAAATTAAAATCAGAAAAAATTGATTACGCATTGGAGATGAAACTGGAAAGATTTGTATGCTTTAATTCTAAGGTTAATTAATTTCGTGCTTATTTTTTTTTTCAATATTATTTGTTAGATCTTCTTTCTATGAGCCTTATTTTTCTCAGCCTGTAGATTCAATAAATTCGGCATCGGCTGTTTTTTTACCTGCAACTGCAAGTTTGAAAATATACTATCGTGTCAAGTTTCAACAGGTGAATAGGAAGTTAGTCTTTTAAATTTTGTTTGGTTTATAAGGAACAGTGCATTAGAAGTATGAATTGTACGTATTTAAATGATTATTTGTTTTTTTTTCTTTTGAAGAATAACATCGAATTTTTCTTTCTATATTTTGTTATCGTTTTGTCAATGTCTCTTTCTAGATTTTGTGTTCGTTGTGTCAATGTCTCTTTCTAGATTTTGCTATCATATTGTCAATGTTTCTTTCTAGACTGATTTTTGTTATCATTGTGTCAATGACTATTTCTAAATTGTTTTAATCATTTTGTCAATGTTCTTTTCTAGACTGATTTTTGTTATCATTGTGTCAATGACTATTTCTAAATTGTTTGAATCATTTTGTCAATGTTTCTTTCTAGACTGATTTTTGTTATCATTGTGTCAATGACTATATCTAAATTGTTTTAATCATTTTGTCAATGTTTCTTTCTAGACTGATTTTTGTTATCATTGTGTCAATGACTATTTCTAGATTGTTTTAATCATTTTGTCAATGTTTCTTTCTTGTTTTTTTTTCCTTATAAAAAAATAACTCATTTTATGTTTTCGTCAGTTTTTCTATGAGTTAAACTTTTGTTCTTCTTACTTTCTTCCGACTAACGCAACCATTTTATGGGAGTAAAGGGGTCCATTCGTGGTGCGGAAAAAACACCCCCATAATAAAATCCATATTAGGATTTGCGTAAATAAATATTAATTTCAATTAGACATACATACTGTACATGTTCAGAGTTTCCTATATTAACATTGATCCATCTTCCACTTAGGGGAATGCATATGCAAGCCTGGCTGGGAGGGCGCAAGGTGCTCGCAATCCATTGACGATTGTGTGGGGAACCCGTGTCCAGGCAGTACCTGCAAGGACATCCATCGAGGCCACGCGTGCATTTGTGGGGAAAACATGCGGTCTCACAAAGGACGTTGTATTGGTGAGGAGATAGTTTGATACCCCAAATTTAAACACCACCTTATCACAAGCAAAAGACATTCCTACCATTACAGCACAGCTCGGACTCAGTGTCAATAAAACAAGACAAAGACCGTGAAGGGAAACTCAGTCAAACAAGAACATATCTCTCTGGCAGGAAATGCGCTGGAAGAAGTGGGGGCCTTCACCATTTACATAAACGGTGGACCCGAAGCGGATGTCAGAGCTAAGAATCAGTGAGGCTAAGTCAGAATTTGTTGCTATTAAAGTCAAAGACGATGACCCTGCAAACCAAAATAGGAGAACAGAGAGCATCACACATAAATCAGAAATTGCTACACAAATGCCACACAGTCCTACTCTATGGAGTCGGAAATAGGAGAACAGCGAGAGCATCACACATAAATCAGAAATTGCTACACAAATTCCACACAGTCCTACTCTATGGAGTCGGAAATAGGAGAACAGTGAGCATCACACATAAATCAGAAATTGCTACAAAGATGCCACACAGTCCTACTCTATGGAGTCGGAAATAGGAGAACAGCGAGAGCATCACACATAAATCAGAAATTGCTACACAAATGCCACACAGTCCTACTCTATGGAGTCGGAAATAGGAGAACAGTGAGCATCACACATAAATCAGAAATTGCTACACAAATGCCACACAGTCCTACTCTATGGAGTCGGAAATAGGAGAACAGCGAGAGCATCACACATAAATCAGAAATTGCTACACAAATGCCACACAGTCCTACTCTATGGAGTCGGAAATAGAAGAACAGTGAGCATCACACATAAATCAGAAATTCCTACACAAATGCCACACAGTCCTACTCTATGGAGTCGGAAATAGGAGAACAGTGAGCATCACACATAAATCAGAAATTGCTACACAAATGCCACACAGTTCTACTCTATGGAGTCGGAAATAGGAGAACAGTGAGCATCACACATAAATCAGAAATTGCTACACAAATGCCACACAGTCCTACTCTATGGAGTCGGAAATAGGAGAACAGCGAGAGCATCACACATAAATCAGAAATTGCTACACAAATGCCACACAGTCCTACTCTATGGAGTCGGAAATAGGAGAACAGTGAGCATCACACATAAATCAGAAATTGCTACACAAATGCCACACAGTCCTACTCTATGGAGTCGGAAATAGGAGAACAGTGAGCATCACACATAAATCAGAAATTGCTACACAAATGCCACACAGTCCTACTCTATGGAGTCGGAAATAGGAGAACAGTGAGCATCACACATAAATCAGAAATTGCTACACAAATGCCACACAGTCCTACTCTATGGAGTCGGAAATAGGAGAACAGTGAGCATCACACATAAATCAGAAATTGCTACACAAATGCCACACAGTCCTACTCTATGGAGTCGGAAATAGGAGAACAGTGAGCATCACACATAAATCAGAAATTGCTACACAAATGCCACACAGTCCTACTCTATGGAGTCGGAAATAGGAGAACAGTGAGCATCACACATAAATCAGAAATTGCTACACAAATGCCACACAGTCCTACTCTATGGAGTCGGAAATAGGAGAACAGTGAGCATCACACATAAATCAGAAATTGCTACACAAATGCCACACAGTCCTACTCTATGGAGTCGGAAATAGGAGAACAGTGAGCATCACACATAAATCAGAAATTGCTACACAAATGCCACACAGTCCTACTCTATGGAGTCGGAAATAGGAGAACAGTGAGCATCACACATAAATCAGAAATTGCTACACAAATGCCACACAGTCCTACTCTATGGAGTCGGAAATAGGAGAACAGTGAGAGCATCACACATAAATCAGAAATTGCTACCCAAATTCCACACAGTCCTACTCTATGGAGTCGGAAATAGGAGAACAAAGAGCATCACACATAAATCAGAAATTGCTACACAAATGTCACACAGTCCTACTCTATGGAGTCGGAAATAGGAGAACAGTGAGAGCATCACACATAAATCAGAAATTGCTACACAAATGCCACACAGTCCTACTCTATGGAGTCGGAAATAGGAGAACAGTGAGAGCATCACACATAAATCAGAAATTGCTACACAAATGTCACACAGTCCTACTCTATGGAGTCGGAAATAGGAGAACAGTGAGAGCATCACACATAAATCATAAATTGCTACACAAATGCCACACAGTCCTACTCTATGGAGTCGGAAATAGGAGAACAGTGAGAGCATCACACATAAATCATAAATTGCTACACAAATACACACAGTCCTACTCTATGGAGTCGGAAATAGGAGAACAGTGAGAGCATCACACATAAATCAGAAATTGCTACACAAATGCCACACAGTCCTACTCTCTGGAGTCGGAAATATGAGAACAGTGAGCATCACACATAAATCAGAAATTGCTACCCAAATGCCACACAGTCCTACTCTATGGAGTCGGAAATAGGAGAACTGTGAGCATCACACATAAATCAGAAATTGCTACACAAATGCCACACAGTCCTACTCTATGGAGTCGGAAATAGGAGAATAGCGAGCATCACACATAAATCAGAAATTCCTACACAAATGCCACACAGTCCTACTCTATGGAGTCGGAAATAGGAGAATAGCGAGCATCACACATAAATCAGAAATTGCTACACAAATGCCACACAGTCCTACTCTATGGAGTCGGAAATAGGAGAACAGCGAGAGCATCACACATAAATCAGAAATTGCTACCCAAATACCACACAGTCCTACTCTATGGAGTCGGAAATAGGAGAACAGCGAGAGCATCACACATAAATCAAAAATTGCTACACAAATGCCACACAGTCCTACTCTATGGAGTCGGAAATAGGAGAACAGCGAGAGCATCACACATAAATCAGAAATTGCTACACAAATGCCACACAGTCCTACTCTATGGAGTCAGAAATAGGAGAACAGTGAGCATCACACATAAATCAGAAATTGCTACACAAATGCCACACAGTCCTACTCTATGGAGTCGGAAATAGGAGAACAGTCTCGTAGTGTGTATTTAGTCTTTAACGATGTGAAATGCCACACAGTCCTACTCTATGGAGTCGGAAATAGGAGAACAGTGAGCATCACACATAAATCAGAAATTGCTACACAAATGCCACACAGTCCTACTCTATGGAGTCGGAAATAGGAGAACAGTGAGCATCACACATAAATCAGAAATTGCTACACAAATGCCACACAGTCCTACTCTATGGAGTCGGAAATAGGAGAACAGTGAGCATCACACATAAATCAGAAATTGCTACACAAATGCCACACAGTCCTACTCTATGGAGTCGGAAATAGGAGAACAGCGAGAGCATCACACATAAATCAGAAATTGATACACAGATGCCACACAGTCCTACTCTATGGAGTCGGAAATAGGAGAACAGTGAGCATCACACATAAATCAGAAATTGCTACACAAATGCCGCACAGTCCTACTCTATGGAGTCGGAAATAGGAGAACAGTGAGCATCACACATAAATCAGAAATTGCTACACAAATGCCACACAGTCCTACTCTATGGAGTCGGAAATAGGAGAACAGTGAGCATCACAGAGAACAGTGAGAGCATCACACATAAATCAGAAATTGCTACCCAAATTCCACACAGTCCTACTCTATGGAGTCGGAAATAGGAGAACAAAGAGCATCACACATAAATCAGAAATTGCTACACAAATGCCACACAGTCCTACTCTATGGAGTCGGAAATAGGAGAACAGTGAGCATCACACATAAATCAGAAATTGCTACACAAATGTCACACAGTCCTACTCTATGGAGTCGGAAATAGGAGAACAGTGAGCATCACACATAAATCAGAAATTGCTACACAAATGCCACACAGTCCTACTTTATGGAGTCGGAAATAGGAGAACAGTGAGAGCATCACACATAAATCAGAAATTGCTACACAAATGCCACACAGTCTCTCTCTATGGAGTCGGAAATAGGAGAACAGTGAGAGCATCACACATAAATCAGAAATTGCTACCCAAATTCCACACAGTCCTACTCTATGGAGTCGGAAATAGGAGAACAAAGAGCATCACACATAAATCAGAAATTGCTACACAAATGCCACACAGTCCTACTCTATGGAGTCGGAAATAGGAGAACAGTGAGCATCACACATAAATCAGAAATTGCTACACAAATGCCACACAGTCCTACTCTATGGAGTCGGAAATAGGAGAACAGTGAGCATCACACATAAATCAGAAATTGCTACACAAATGCCACACAGTCCTACTCTATGGAGTCGGAAATAGGAGAACAGTGAGCATCACACATAAATCAGAAATTGCTACACAAATGCCACACAGTCCTACTCTATGGAGTCGGAAATAGGAGAACAGTGAGCATCACACATAAATCAGAAATTGCTACACAAATGCCACACAGTCCTACTCTATGGAGTCGGAAATAGGAGAACAGTGAGCATCACACATAAATCAGAAATTGCTACACAAATGCCACACAGTCCTACTCTATGGAGTCGGAAATAGGAGAACAGTGAGCATCACACATAAATCAGAAATTGCTACACAAATGCCACACAGTCCTACTCTATGGAGTCGGAAATAGGAGAACAGTGAGCATCACACATAAATCAGAAATTGCTACACAAATGCCACACAGTCCTACTCTATGGAGTCGGAAATAGGAGAACAGTGAGCATCACACATAAATCAGAAATTGCTACACAAATGCCACACAGTCCTACTCTATGGAGTCGGAAATAGGAGAACAGTGAGCATCACACATAAATCAGAAATTGCTACACAAATGCCACACAGTCCTACTCTATGGAGTCGGAAATAGGAGAACAGTGAGCATCACACATAAATCAGAAATTGCTACACAAATGCCACACAGTCCTACTCTATGGAGTCGGAAATAGGAGAACAGTGAGCATCACACATAAATCAGAAATTGCTACACAAATGCCACACAGTCCTACTCTATGGAGTCGGAAATAGGAGAACAGCGAGCATCACACAGAAAGTACAGAGCTTTATACACAATGGCCATGGGAAGATTCTGAACATCAAATGGCAAAACTCAGCACAAAACTAAGACCTACTGGAAAAGACATACCAGGAACCTGTGGCAGAAGACTTCATAAGAAAAAGATGGAGGTGGATGATACACACTCTCCGTAGATCCGCAGATAACATCACCAGACAATCCCTAAAATGAAGTCCACAGGAAAAAGAAAAAGAGGAAGGCCTTTAAATACATTGAGACGGGAGCTAGAGGCCGACACACACTGTATGGGATACACCTGAAAGCAACTAAATAGGAAAGTGCAGGACAGAAATAAATGGACGATTCTTCTAAAACAACAGTCGGGGTAAAAAGGCATAAGTAGTTAAGACAGATACTGTATAACAAACTGAGTTAAATACCGATCTTTCGGTATTCTCTGGCAGTAAGTAGAGAGGGTTTCAAGTTTCTCTTCTGGGTTATCTCTTCGCAGTTTTGAATTAATTTTTTTTTTTTTACAGATCGTTACTTTTTGCTTTATATTTCTTCTTCTAATTATAAGAGCGTTTGTCTCAGTGACTCAGGATGCCTTTCTCGGAAGCATATAGGGATGTTCGACACTTTTTTGTTTATAATTCTTTTCCCCAATAAATACATTGACACAGCATTTTTCCGGAGACTCAGTGGTTCAAATAAGTTTTAAGAACAATCCAGTCAGTTTTAAAATTAAGAAACCATTGAGCAATAATAGTGTGAGGTGGGGGTGACCTAGGAGGGTATACTACTTTTGTAGAACTTCTACAAAGTGTTTGCAACCCTCCCAACTTTGTGAGTTGTATTTTTCTTTCTTTTGTATGTCTGTTACATAAAAATATGTTTCTTAAATAGTTTACTTTCTTGTTTTGTGTGTGTGTTTTTGGTGTCTTGGTTATAATATTAAGTGCACATCTATCTATCTATCTATCTATCTATCTATCTATCTATCTATCTATCTATCTATCTATCTATCTATCTATCTATCTATCTATCTATCTATCTATCTATCTATCTATCTATCTATCTATCTATCTATC
>CAXITT010000119.1:270835-312877 GCA_964033795.1 Lymnaea stagnalis
CCCCCCCCCCCCCCCAAAACCACAGAGTTTTTTAAAAAAATGAATAAAATCCTCCACGGTATTGTAGCCCCTTACTTACGGAAAAACAATTTTTTTTTTTTTTTTTACATTTCATTTGATTTTTTTCTTATTTGGATGAGTGATACGTGCATTAGTGAATGATATTTGAATATGTAAATTCGCTGTACACAATTCACTCACATTTGTTGGATAAATATTGCGATGCTGTACATTGTAGCATACATTAAATCTCAGCTTGAGCCCAGCGTGACTCATACCTCCGTTTTTTTTCGTACCTCTGCGCATGACCTCTTCATATGTTTTTACTGCCTGTTAATCCTCAATTACGAAAACAATTCGTTATCCAAAAGAATCAATTCTATTACTATTTGAGCTGTTACACTAATTAACAGTTTTTTTCCTTCTTCCATTTTTGACAATGGTAAAAAGTGGAAATATTTAGCAAAGTTAATTATTTGATTATTTGTGAGATGATTATTTTATTTTTTCATTTGTGTTCAGCATACAAAATGATGTTGGCAATGCTTTTTTTTTTTATATTGGAATTTGTTTTAAAAGTTTATTTGATAACTGTGTGGTTAAACCAAAGAAGTTTTGGATTGTTTTTTTTTCCTTTAAAAAGAAAGTCACGCACTATTTGGTGATACCACAAAAATGATTGCATAACACAACGACGTCAAGCAGAGTTGTCTTTAGATACCGCTTTTGCCACGTTTTTTTTTTTTGTTTTGTCTCCTCCCACCTTGCTTTGAAAGATGATTAATAAAGCAATATCCACATCACATCCTTTAAGCCCTAAAACATCAGAGGCCGACTGCAGTTGTAGGGATTGCTTAGCTGACGCGATGTTTCTAAGGTTAAGTGACACCTACATATTTAAACCAGCATCTCTTCCGTTGCTCTCCAAGGCTAGAATTTGGCACAGCTTACTTTGAAGAATTCGCTAAAATGTGTTACTTTATGTTTAATTTATCAAATATTTACTGGGGACTATAAAGATGTAATAAATGATATTAAGATAGATAAAATGCATACACACAAGGGATTCCTGAATGGGAATGTATTTAGTTCATGTTGGGCTGAAGCAAGTAAGAAATAATCCTAATGATGGCTAATTTGAGCGCTTCTCATGAGAAAGTCTCAAATCTCCCCCTTAAAAATTCCTGAAATGAATACGAAATTCAAGTATGCGCCGAAATGCACCTGTGCATTTTGAATATGTGTGACGGTCTTCAGCTCCCCCAAATTCTACACCTCTTCCCGGCGCTGATCAATGTTATCGTATAGGGTTAAACATAAGCATGTGCCAAATGATTACCCTGGGGCACGCCACAACCTGGGTGAATTAAGTTTAAGTATGGCAGTGAATGCCGTAATGTCTCCGTCTGACCGTTTAAAAAATTCCTTCCCCAGATGCTATAGTCTAAGAGAAACAATGAATGCTATAGTCTAAGAGAATGACTGAATTCAGGTGAACTCCGAAATGAACCTTTTGATTTTGAAATAATCCAAAATTTGCTGGGGGAAGCCCCGAGACCCCCCCCCCCCTTTTTTTTTTCACTCAAGAGCAAACAGTACTCTCAATTTCATCCCTTCTACCCAAAACAAAATTGACAGTACAGCTGGCGCTGGTCATAAATTTTTTTGATGATATATTCACTACCTGGTGGAGTAGCTAGTGTTAGTGGTGATAGATACACAACCTAGTGGAGTAGCCAGTGTCAGTGCTGATAGATACACAACATAGTGGAGTAGCCAGTGTTAGTGCTGATAGATACACAACCTAGTGGAGTAGCCAGTGTCAGTGCTGATAGATATACAGCCTGGTGAAGTAGCTAGTGTTAGTGGTGATAGATAATACATACACAGCCTAGTAAAGTAGCTGTTGTTTGTACTGATGGGTACACAGCGTAGTTGAGTAGCCAGTGTTAGTGCTACCTTAGATTTGCTAAGACGTATGCCACGTTCCAATTAACGGAACAAACTCTGCATTTGTCCTAAAATAATTCCCTCCACATACAGAAAAATGCACATCTACGCTGACCACCCAACCCGGCTCACTTGCAGAGGCGTAGCTAGAGTGTTTGGGGCCAGGGGACGATGATTCAATTTCAACCCATCCCCTCGTGAACTCAGAAAACCATTATTTGATGCCATCAATACCATCACACAGCATTTTTCGTCCCACTAGCATGGTGTATGGAGATTCCTGGCCCCATCTTCTACTTTTAGCTACGCCCACTATCACCAGAAATTTTCTGAAATAAATACTGAGAACAATTATTTTACAATAGCCCCTTTGGGGCATGTGAACTTATTGTTTTGTTTTTTTAATTTGTATGAGCTTTATAAATATAATTTCAAACAGAGCTATTGCATGCGTTGATCAATCGTGACAAGTGTGTTTACTACATTTTGAAAAACCATTCTTTTCACACGGACAGCTGTGTGTGGCCTGCTGGGGCGTCGAAAACCTACTGATGTATTCGTGTACCCACCCGAGGGAAAAGCAAAACTATTGTCTATGTAATTTTTTATTCTTTTAAACATAATTGAAACACAAACACTTTATTTGATTGAGTGGCATTGCAACGCATGCCGGGTCCTCGCTTGTCCGCTAAAAAATAGATATCTATGGCAGTGGCTGTAATCGACTATAACAAAAGAGCATGTGAATTGGCGTGAAGCTCTCCATTGGAAGGAAGGCTGTAGCAGCTAATATCATGTATAATGTTTTACTTTATTAATTCCTAATTTTTAATTTGGATGCATAGAGCGAGACCAGCCAGTCTTTTAAGTTTAAAAAATGCTTTGAGTTTTCAATCGACGCCAGATCCATAAGTAAAAAAAAATAATTCTTAAATTAGATCTATGCTAGACATTTATATTCAACTACGTTATTTGTCGGTTAACATGCGAGCCGATATATCTTTTTTATGACATTGTTTGGGGTCAAAGGTTGAACTAGAACTTTTGGCGACCAATGCAAAAAAAATAAATTTTGTTATTTGCCGATTTTGGGCCCTTAACCCCCCCCCCCACACCCTCGCCTTTTTGTGCACATGGCAGGTGCCCTGCCTTGGGACGACCTCCGTAAAGCTCTTTGTAGAGACGAAGTCAGGAATGTTCAGATGTTCGGACGTGTCCCTATTTAATGTCCAGTCTTCGTGACCTTCTTTATTGGTGTGTTACGTTTTGTAACATGTTCACATTATTTACACATCACCCCCACCCCTAGGAGTACCATAGGTTTACTCTGACGATAAACGGGAGCTTTTGCGAGGAGATGCCGGTGGCATACTGGCGTT
Source organism: Lymnaea stagnalis (assembly GCA_964033795.1). Taxonomy (NCBI): domain Eukaryota; kingdom Metazoa; phylum Mollusca; class Gastropoda; family Lymnaeidae; genus Lymnaea; species Lymnaea stagnalis. The sequence continues at coordinate 274,165 of CAXITT010000119.1, forward strand.
ACTATCGGTTGGAAGAGGCGGTGCAGACCATGAGGTACTGTCTCAGCTCTACGCAGTATGAGGAGATTGAGTAAGTGTCTTGGGTAAACCATGGTGTTATGTCTTAGCTCTACACAGTATGAGGTAATTGAGTAAATTTCTCGTGTAAACCATGGTGTTATGTCTCAGCTCTACACAGTATGAGGTAATTGAGTAAGTGTCTCGTGTAAACCATGGTGTTATGTCTCAGCTCTACACAGTATGAGGAAATTGAGTAGGTGTCTCGTGTAAACCATGGTGTTATGTCTCAGCTCTACACAGTATGAGGTAACTGAGTAGGTGTCTCGTGTAAACCATGGTGTTATGAAGAAACAAAATTTGTGTTGGGAGTGGGAGTGGTTAAAAATTTTTTAAAGAATGTGTATTCATTGGCAATGAGTCTATGTGCCAAGTTTCAACTCGATATTATGACGGGAAGTGGGTCAGTTATCCTTTATAAAAAAAAAAATTAAAACACACAAAGAAAGGCGAAGTCAATAAAAAGGATTTTGAAAAGACTCAGGGCATTGAATGAATGTCTAACAATGTGTCACACACGAAAAGAAAAACGACGAACACACATTTGAAAGTGACACGCCCCGCTAAAGGCTTATTCAATTTTAGAATCATCTTTTAAAGAATGGTTTGCACGGTACCTTCATTCAAATTCTTCCCGAAGTGAACGTACTCCCATGCGCTTAGTCCCGAAAATTTGTTCCCATGTCGGTAGTCTCATGAGAGCACCTCCGTATGTGTAGTCATGTGCTTAGCCCAATGTGTGTAGTCCCATGTGTATAGTCCCCTTGTGTGTAGTCCCATGTGTGTAGTCACATGTCGACAGCTTTTATGTCGACAGCATCGACCAGCTGATCAGGAAGTCGGGCCACGCCCCCGTCACTGACCACAGGGAGTACAAGGAGATCATCCCCAAGGGCGTCCTTCCCTTGGGGATAGTGATGGTGTGCGCCCACGTGGAGATGCCCTTCAACACCAAGCTGGCCACTGAGGCGTGTGTGAGTGGATTGTGTCTCTACTAAACGATCTTCGTGGCTCGTTTGTTCTGTGTGGCTCGTTTATTTTGTGTGGCACGTTAGTTCTGTGTGGCTCGTTTGTTCTGTCTGGCTCGTTTGTTCTGTGTGGCTTGTTTGTTCTGTGTGGCTTGTTTGTTCTGTCTGGCTCGTTTGTTCTGTGTGGCTCTTTTCTCTGTGTGGCTGGTTTGTTCTGTGTGGCTCTTTTTTCCGTGTGTCTCTTTTGTTCTGTCTGGCTCGTTTATTCTGTGTGGCTCGTTTGTTCTGTGTTGCTCGTTTATTCTGTATGTTTCGTTTGTTGTGTGCGTATCGTTTGTTCTGTATGCCTCTTTTCTCTGTGTGGCTCGTTTGTTCTGTGCGGCTAGTTTGCTCTGTCCCTCGTTGACTTTCTCTCTCACTCTCTCCTTCAACAATTCACTCCCATCGCTCCCAGGGCTACATAAGAGTCATCCCTTCCTACCACATCGTCGGGACGATCAGCCCGATATTTTCTCACATGGTCTGGCCGACTGGATTGCCACTAATTGTGAAATCGCACCATGACGTAACCGATGGCAGGCAAGACATCAAGTGAGTAGCTCAATTGTGTTGTTGTTGTTTTTTTTAATGATTAGCGATAACCCAAGGGTGTCTGTTAAACACCTTAAAATCTACGAAACACCTCGTGAATCCGTTGCAAGTTCTTCAGGGTTTAAACACCCTGATAGCTTCCCCTGGGGAGAGTTTAAAAAGGAGATTCCCCACCTTAGAGAGGATGTTAATGCTGTTAACATAGATGCACACTACAAGACAACAAATGTAACATTCATATGAACAAATGCACACTACGAGTTATTTATTTCAAATCATCTTATTAAAAATCAATAAAACCGTTTAAAAGCCTGTCAAACAATGGTGTAGAAGAGAGAGAACAACGTTTCAAAAACGTGTCGCGCAACGAAGGGAGATTATTTATTAAAATCAAATTTAAAAAAAACTAATTAGGTGCTTATCACCCCTTAACTAACGCCGATACTGTCCTTTCGACTGCAGGACTCTTTGTGAAACTTCAAATCAATAGTCGAACGCGCCTTCTGATACGACCCTCACCACTCGATTTTTTGGGGGGTATCGATATTATGTAGGCGAATATTGTGAAAAGAAAACAAAATAATGATGCTAATCATTGGTAATATAACGACGTGTTGAAACATCGAGCTACACCTTCCGTTGAATAACTGTTGAGCTATAACATAATCACACTCCGCCACCTTTAAAAACAAAAAAAAATACATTATTTAATAATAAGCCATTACTTTTTTTCTTTTTTTGTTAAATCAGCTTGCATAGGTTTAAGTCTTTGTTCGGAAATGAAACCGTTGTGTTTATTATGGAACTTTTTAAAGTGTTTCATCAAACGAACATTTGTTTTATTTTTTTTTCAAACCACAAGCTCAAACATTGTTACTTCAGAACAGCGGTTCTCAACCTTCCTAACCCTGCGACCCTTTAATACAGTTCCTAATGTTGTGGCGATCCGAAAACACAAAATTTCTTTTCGTTCGTTCTTCATAACCTGTAGAGTACAGGTGTTTTCCGATGGTCCTAGGCGACCCTTGTGAAAGGGTCATTCGACCCACAAAAGGGTCGCGACTCACGGGTTGTGGACCGCTGATACAGCAAGATTGTTTTAAGTTTTAATGTTAAAGTATCATTTAATGATTTTTTTTTTTTAAATCTTCCTTTACTTAAACTCAAAGGTACATTCATGCTCTGTTTCCCAGGTACAATTGGGAGTGTGTCAACGGATACTTCAGTTGTAATATATATATATATATATATGTATAAAGATATTTATTTATTTTTTTAATTAAAATTTTATCACATAAAAAGTTAACTTTTAATGAGTTATAAACGATGCTCTAATTACTCAAAGAACTTTAAATGGTGATTTTATTATATTTTTTTTATTTTTTATTATTTTTTGTTTTGTTCTTGTTATTTCTGAGATTTTTTTTATACCTTTCTGTTGTTTTTGTTTTGTTCTTGTTATTTCTGAGATTTTTTTTATACCTTTCTGTTGTTTTTGTTTTGTTCTTGTTATTTCTGAGATTTTTTTTATACCTTTCTGTTGTTTTTGTTTTTTTTTAAATACTAACTGCTTTTTTTAATTACTTCATATTTCTTGAAAATTTTATCGTCAATATAGTGGTGGCCACTGTTAAATTAGTGTTAACATTCAATTAAATACCTGACGCTGGTTACTGGTTATTCACCATTACTACTTTGCTTGTGCTCTACTGCATTCCACAGATAACAGTCACGGATTTTTTTATTCTGAGCAACCGATGAAAATGATTTGTGCTGTCACTTTTTCACTTGAGAACAGGCGCGAAAGCGCCATACAAACACGATTCAGCATTGACTTTCGCGGCAAATTCCGTCCACATGAAATCAAAGTGCTGGTCTTTTTGGAGTAAGCCGCGCAGAGCTCTGCTTCTCTGTGGGTTGTGCCTTGAACTAGCAAAATATTTTATGTTGACTTGACGATGACATGCTGGCGAGGAATGACAGATGTTTGAGTGTTACCGACATCTGCGGTGTGTAGTGGATGGAGATGTTTGAGTGTTACCGAGATCTGTGGTGTGTAGTAGATGGAGATATTTGAGTGTTACCGAGATCTGTCGTGCGTAGAGGACGAAAGGTGTTTTGACTGTCACTGAGATATGGCGTGTTTAGAGGACGAAAGGTGTTTTGACTGTCACTGAGATATGGCGTGTTTAGAGGACGAAAGGTGTTTTGACTGTCACTGAGATATGGCGTGTTTAGAGGACAAAAGGTGTTTTGACTGTCACTGAGATATGGCGTGTTTAGAGGACGAAAGGTGTTTTGACTGTCACTGAGATATGGCGTGTTTAGAGGACGAAAGGTGCTTTGACTGTCACTGAGATATGGCGTGTTTAGAGGACGAAAGGTGCTTTGACTGTCACTGAGATATGGCGTGTTTAGAGGACGAAAGGTGTTTTGACTGTCACTGAGATATGGTGTGTTTAGAGGACGAAAGGTGTTTTGACTGTCACTGGGATATGGTGTGTTTAGAGGACGAAAGGTGTTTTGACTGTCACTGAGATATGGCGTGTTTAGAGGACGAAAGGTGTTTTGACTGTCACTGAGATATGGCGTGTTTAGAGGACGAAAGGTGCTTTGACTGTCACTGAGATATGGCGTGTTTAGAGGACGAAAGGTGCTTTGACTGTCACTGAGATATGGCGTGTTTAGAGGACGAAAGGTGTTTTGACTGTCACTGAGATATGGCGTGTTTAGAGGACGAAAGGTGTTTTGACTGTCACTGGGATATGGTGTGTTTAGAGGACGAAAGGTGTTTTGACTGTCACTGGGATATGGCGTGTTTAGAGGACGAAAGGTACTTTGACTGTCACTGAGATATGGTGTGTTTAGAGGACGAAAGGTGTTTTGACTGTCACTGAGATATGGCGTGTTTAGAGGACGAAAGGTGTTTTGACTGTCACTGAGATATGGTGTGTTTAGAGGACGAAAGGTGTTTTGACTGTCACTGAGATATGGTGTGTTTAGAGGACGAAAGGTGTTTTGACTGTCACTGAGATATGGTGTGTTTAGAGGATGAAAGGTGTTTTGACTGTCACTGGGATATGGTGTGTTTAGATGACGAAAGGTTTTTTGACTGTCACTGAGATATGGTGTGTTTAGAGGATAAACGAAGTTTGAACAAGATGAATCGGATTGAGGTTATTTATTGAAATATTTTTTAACCGTTACCGAGCTGTGCCATGTTTTGAGGATGAAAGATGTCTGACTGTTACCGATAAATATCGGTGTTTGATGAAAGAGTACAGTCCCTTTTGGGGCCGAGTTTAGCCCTCTTTTATTGCGTAGGAATTTTTTTTTTTTAAATTTACCTTTCTTCGTGAGGAAGACTGCAAACATTTTAGAATTGAAACTGTTCACACTTATTTTTCTTTTTTTTTTTTTTTAAAACATAATTTTAGTTTAATCGTTTCCAATGAATGTTTTGATGTATTTTCAAAATATCTCACTTTTACTTTTTTTATTTTTTTTTTTTAAATTTACCTTTTTTCGTGAGGAAGACTGCAAACATTTTAGAATTGAAACTGTTCACACTTATTTTTCTTTTTTTTTTTTTGAAAACATAATTTGAGTTTAATCGATTCCAATGAAGGATCAGATGTATTTTCAAAATATCTCACTGTTACTTTTTTTCCCCCATAGGTGTAAGAGAGGCTGTAAGGCGGTCGTAGGAACCCACCATGACATTGTGTATCATTCCTCACAGCTCGTAATGAACTACAGAACCGACATTGAAGACTCCATGTAAGCCATCGTGTCTATAGTTTTTTTTTATTTTATTACTTTTTGCTTCTCATAATTATTTTGTTGTTGTTAAAATTAAAATTTTCGTTCTTGTCACGCATCTGTTCTGATATCCCGCATGATTCACTAAAACCTAGGTTTCTAGTCTTTTATCCATATGATTCACTAAAACCTAGGTTTCTAGTCTTTTACCCATATGATTCACTAAAACCTAGGTTTCTAGTCTTTTATCCATATGATTCACTAAAACCTAGGTTTCTAGTCTTTTATCCATATGATTCATTAAAACCTAGGTTTCTAGTCTTTATCCACATGATTCACTAAAACCTACGTTTCTAGTCTTTTATCCATATGATTCATTAAAACCTAGGTTTCTAGTCTTTTATCCATATGATTCACTAAAACCTAGGTTTCTAGTCTTTTATCCATATGATTCACCAAAACCTAGGTTTCTAGTCTTTTATCCATATGATTCACTAAAACATAGGTTTCTAGTCTTTTATCCATATGATTCACTAAAACCTAGGTTTCTAGTCTTTTATCCACATGATTCATTAAAACCTAGGTTTCTAGTCTCTTATCCACATGATTCATAAAAACCTAGGTTTCTAGTCTCTTATCCACATGATTCATTAAAACCTAGGTTTCTAGTCTCTTATCCACATGATTCATTAAAACCTAGGTTTATAGTCTTGTATCCACATGATTCATTAAATCCTAGGTTTCTAGTCTTTTATCCACATGATTCATTAAAACCTAGGTTTATAGTCCCCTATCCACATGATTCATTAAAACCTAGGTTTATAGTCCCCTATCCACATGATTCATTAAAACCTAGGTTTATAGTCCCCTATCCACATGATTCATTAAAACCTAGATTTCTATTCTTTTATCAACATGATTCATTAAAACCTAGGTTTATAGTCCCCTATCCACGTGATTCATTAAAACCTAGGTTTCTAGTCTTTTATCCACATGATTCATTAAAACCTAGGTTTCTATTCTCTTATCCACATGATTCATTAAAACCTAGGTTTCTAGTCCCCTATCCACATGATTCATTAAAACCTAGGTTTCTATTCTCTTATCAACATGATTCATTAAAACCTAGGTTTATAGTCCCCTATCCACATGATTCATTAAAACCTAGGTTTCTAGTCTCTTATCCACATGATTCATTAAAACCTAGGTTTCTAGTCTCTTATTAACGTGATTCATTAAAACCTAGGTTTCTAGTCCCCTATCCACATAATTCATTAAAACCTAGGTTTCTAGTCTCTTATCCACATGATTCATTAAAACCTAGGTTTATAGTCTTGTATCCACATGATACATTAAAACCTAAGTTTCTAGTCTCTTATCCACGTGATTCATTAAAACCTAGGTTTCTAGTCTTTTATCCACATGATTCATTAAAACCTAGGTTTCTAGTCTTTTATCCACGTGATTCATTAAAACCTAGGTCTATAGTCTTTTATCCACGTGATTCATTAAAACCTAGGTTTCTAGTCTCTTATCCACATGATTCATTAAAACCTAGGTTTATAGTCTTTTATCCACGTGATTCATTAAAACCTAACTTTATAGTCTTTTATCCACGTGATTCATTAAAACCTAGGTTTCTAGTCTTTTATCCACATGATTCATTAAAACCTAGGTTTCTAGTCTTTTATCCACGTGATTCATTAAAACCTAGGTTTATAGTCTTGTATCCACATGATACATTAAAACCTAGGTTTCTAGTCTCTTATTAACGTGATTCATTAAAACCTAGGTTTCTAGTCCCCTATCCACATGATTCATTAAAACCTAGGTTTCTAGTCTCTTATCCACATGATTCATTAAAACCTAGGTTTATAGTCTTGTATCCACATGATACATTAAAACCTAGGTTTCTAGTCTTTTATCCACATGATTCATTAAAACCTAGGTTTCTAGTCTCTTATCCACATGATTCATGAAAACCTAGGTTTATAGTCTTGTATCCACATGATACATTAAAACCTAGGTTTCTATTCTCTTATCCGCGTGATTCATTAAAACCTAGGTTTCTAGTCTTTTATCCACATGATTCATTAAAACCTAGGTTTCTAGTCTCTTATCCACATGATTCATGAAAACCTAGGTTTATAGTCTTGTATCCACATGATACATTAAAACCTAGGTTTCTATTCTCTTATCCGCGTGATTCATTAAAACCTAGGTTTCTATTCTTTTATCCACATGATTCATTAAAACCTAGGTTTCTAGTCTCTTATTAACGTGATTCATTAAAACCTAGGTTTCTAGTCTCTTATTAACGTGATTTATTAAAACCTATGTTTCTGGTCTCTTATAGGTGACAACACTTGACATATTTTTATCTATTGCCTCAGGCCTTCCAACCCCCAGTGCATGATAACCTCACAAAGTAGCCCTTGCAAACAGCGAAATATCCTCATCAACACCAGGCACAGAAACATTGCAAATATCCACTACATGCATAGGAGCCATAAGGATCAATAAATTGATCGTGGGCCATTAATATATAGAATAATAAGAAGATTGATCTTTGACCTTAGGCTATTTGCTGACCCTCAAGCCTCAATGGAAAATAAAAACTAAAATGTCTCCAGTAACTGAAATAGGTTTAATTTACCTAGAAGTAACTGAAAAAGATGTAACTTATCTAAAAGTAACTGAAATGGATGTAATTGATATAAAAATAACGTAAATAGGCGTAGTTGTTCTAATAGTAACTGAAGTAGATGTAAGTGACCTACTGAAATAGATGTAACTGTTTTAAACTTTACTGAACTTCAAGGAATGTCATCATTTATTTATTTCGTAAAAGCCTTAATTTTGTTTCACAGACTTTTCGTGAGTTTTATTTTAACTTAGCATGACGAACTAGTTTCAAAAAAACTTCTGAGCACTAGTTCATATTCCTTTGTACATTCTGTGCATCGGCTTAAGTCGGAATAGTATCAATCTTAATGGTCTTGTTCTACACGGCTGTGTCTATGTCATTAAAGGTATACCTGGAGTCTGAAAATAAATGGAAGACCAACGGAACCTGATCGTCATTCAGAGTTATACAAGGACATATTTTGCTGCCTCGTTCATTATCCACACATCCACATTCACCCCAGAACACTCGAGCCGGGGAACACGTACGAATTCACACTGACTTTTTCACGTAAGTAGATATCGTCTTAGAGCTTGCCTTAGAATTTCACTTCCCACTGAACTTAATATTTGACAACAAAAATTGACTAGTTTTCATTTATTTTTTTTAAAGTATGTATTTCACTTGAAGCTACTTGATAAACTTGCTAATGAAACAATATAAAGTTCATTTAATTAATACAATAGTTGCCTTGTTGTTAAAAGAATTAAACAAATATTTTAAGTTATTTGATAGCATTTTCTATTGTGACTAATTTGTCATAGTAACTCTCAGAATTAAGTCTTCAAACTATTCTGCTGAACACTTTCGATCTCTTTACATGTTCGTTGTTCAATGGTCAAACAGGGGCGTCTACATTCCTGAAAATTGTGAGGAAAAAAGCCCCTCCTCACTAGACCTTCTTCTTCTTGTTTGCCTTTCTCACTCCCAATGGAGTATATGCCATCCACAATACCTTTCCATCTGTCCGTGTCCTGGACTATCTTTGCTAGTTCGGCCCAATGAAGCATAGACCATCCGCAATACCTTTCCATCTGTCCGTGTCCTGGACTATCTTGGCTAGTTCGGCCCAATGAAGCATAGACCATCCGCAATACCTTTCCATCTGTCCGTGTCCTGGACTATCTTGGCTAGTTCGGCCCAATGAAGCATAGACCATCCGCAATACATTTCCATCTGTCCGTGTCCTGGACTATCTTTGCTAGTTTGGCCCAATGAAGCACGGACCATCCGCAATACATTTCCATCTGTCCGTGTCCTGGACTATCTTTGCTAGTTCGGCCCAATGAAGCACGGACCATCCGCAATACCTTTCCATCTGTCCGTGTCCTGGACTATCTTTGCTAGTTCGGCCCAATGAAGCACGGACCATCCACAATACCTTTCCATCTGTCCGTGTCCTGGACTATCTTGGCTAGTTCGGCCCAATGAAGCATAGACCATCCGCAATACCTTTCCATCTGTCCGTGTCCTGGACTATCTTTGCTAGTTCGGCTCAATTTTATTCATTCTCTTCACCACTGCCCCTAAACCCATCTTCCGTGTGGCTATCCTCTTCCTCTTTCCTGGTTCCTTGACTGTTCCAGTTTAGGGCATGTCTTGTGATGTGAATGATTGGTTTCCTTAATATGAGCCTATTCATCTCCATTTTCTCCTTTGTATCTCCGTTGCACCCTTGAACACTTCTATCCCAACAAACAATGTTACAATTGTGTCAATCCATCTAATTTTTAAGATACTTTGCAACCATCTTTTTATAGAAGCCTGCAAAATTATTGTGTTGCTTTTTTCCTTTGTTCTCGAAGTTTCACAGCCATGCAAAATAGGTGTCTTATTTCCTCGACATATCATTTGAAAATTTCTAACCTTGCCCTTGCATTTGGTAAATGTGTTTCAAGCCAGACGCGTTATAGCGTTTGTCATTAAAAGGCGGAAATCTATTATTAGAACATCCGGGCGTACAGTCAGGCCAATCACATTCAGATATGTATAAATTATCCTGCTATTGAACAATCTCTCAACAGCTTTTCGGTACTTTTACGTCAACGCAATCCAGCGTAGTGGGTCTTGATCTAGACGAAGACGTGTTTGTAACGTTATTTTAAGGAAGATTGAATTAAAAAATTGTTGTTACGTGCAGAAATACATTTTGGTTGTCGTGACCCTTCAACCCGACACAGTTCACGGGTCGCGGCAACAAAAATGGCGGCCGTGTGATATGTCACGATGCCATCTCTTCGCATTTACCCATTTACATTTTAAATATAGCAAATTTCTTGGCCATTGTCGGCTAATCAATTATCATACAAACAACAAACTATTACACTTTCGTATATCTCTTCTTATATATATATATTAAGCTTCTGTTGTGACTCGTTGCGTGCTTCCATTTCTGGCTGCTTCCAATTAGCGTATTTGGTTCTGAGAGTATATAACAAATAATTGTAAATGTTTGAAAGAAAGAACGGTTAAGTAATGAGTTCAATAGCGCGTTAAATAAAATTCCCGATGACTGTGCTGATTTTTTTTAACGCAACTGCGTTTGGCTCGTAATCTTTTCTTTTCGAGAATGAAATCGTCTCAATTCAAGTATGGTGTAAAAAAATATTCGGTTTAAAAATGATTGGGGCATCAGGATATTTAATATTGTTCATAAGCGTGAAATAAAAAGTGTGGAGTGACGTATCAGAGTGGGAAGGGTTACAGTGAGAATTGGGATTCTTAAATGTGTGAAACTTGAGTTCATGTTTCGTCATGTAACTTTAGTGTATAGGAAGTTCACCTATTGCCGTCGCCAATATTTGGCGGGCTATATCTAGTAGCCTTATAATTCGTCCCATCTTTCAGCAAATCTGATTGCCATGCCTTGGTCGGGCGGCTCGGTGGCTGTTCTGTAAAAAAAAGGTGGATCCTTCCAAATTCAAGCGGCTCGGTGGCTCTGCGGCCAAACTTTGGCCCTTCCAATCTGGAGGCTCGGATTTCCATTCCTAACGTTTAAAAAATCCCCTCTACCAATAACCTTCACAAACCCCACCACCACTATACCCCCCTACCAGTTTTTTTTTGTAATATAAAAATATCGAGTATTTGTATCTCATCCTTTACCTTATTAATTTTAAAGCTTGGATAAATTCAAAATTCTTTCCCCTGAATCTGGGTGAAACGTGTTATTCCTCTGCCCCCTCCCCCCACCCCTCTCTGTAAATCCCATCTGAAACCAAAAATCAAATGTAAGGAACCTCATTATGCGTCAAAACTGACTTTCCTGAAACTCACGCGCAACTTAAATGTTTACGTTGTGGTTGACTACGGCACATTGCTGTAGCCGCCACGTGTTCCCACAAGTTAAAATGAAGATGGGTTGGGTGAATGTATCTGATAATGGGTCTCTTCAATGAGATAAAATCAAAAACGAATTCACAGTCGAGCATTAGCTTCGTGTTTGCGCCACTGCCTAATTGGTCGTCAGTTTTATTCTTGAGGGCTGACTGAGTTTGGCATTGTTTGCATGAGCAATGGCACCAACGATTTAAACTGAGACGGCACCAATGCTATCTATTGCTAGAAAATGTTCAAGTGACCAACGTAATTATGCCTTGTAAGAATCGATATGACCCTGGTGATACCACGTATTGCCTTGTAAGAATCGATATGACCCTGGTGATACCACTTATTGCCTTGTAAGAATCGATATGACCCTGGTGATACCTCGTATTGCCTTGTAAGAATCGATATGACCCTGGTGATACCACGTATTGCCTTGTAAGAATCGATATGACCCTGGTGATACCACGTATTGCCAGGGGTCCTGGTCTAAAATCTTGAACTGGTGGAAATCCTAGTGAAATAAACATTATCTTTGTTTGCTTGCTTAAGGTTTTTGTTTTTTTATTTGTTTTGTTAGTTTTTTTTTTTTTTTTTTTTTTTTTTTTTTTTTTTTGTTTTTTTCTTTTGTATGGGTTTTTTTTCTTATAATTTTTTTTTTTTTTTTTTTTTTTTTTTTTTTTATATTTTTTNTAAACTAAGTAAAATAAAAATGAGACACTAGGATAGTAACTACTATACTATAGAAACAATGAAAATGGCTATAAAACGAGGACACTTTGACACGTTTTGGCCTATACTACAGGATCAACCCGAAACAGAAAATGAGGCAGGGCAAGGAGGGTGCATCACAGGTCATAGGCGGACCTGAACAGATGGGTTTTAAGGGACTTTTTGAAAATGGACGAGGTTTCACAATGACGGATGTGGAAGGGGAGCAGTCAAATGTGAACTTGCTTGATGATGTTGCTATTATGAAATAATGAACTTGCTTGACGGTGTGGTTATTATGAACTGTAAACTATCTTCTACCGTGCGGTCATCAGCAAATGCCAAATTGCTTATGTGTGTTGTTACATACGGCAAAAGAGATGTCATTTAATCCCGCGTTACTGTTGCTGTTTTGATTTTGAAGAACATGATCTTCCTAAATGTTCAATCTTTTTATACTTTATTCGTTTCATCAATCTACGATTCCTATATTTTTTCCATCATTTTTTTTCCCTATCTTCCTTCCCTCAATCATAGTCCTAATATTCGTTAAGTTAATACTTGATTCTAATATTCCTCCTAGCAATCTTTTTATCCCATATTCTTTCTATCAAACTTTGATCCCAAAATTCCTTCCATCAATCTTTGATAACAAAATTCCTTCCCTCTATCTTTCATTCCTATATTTCTTCCCTCAATCTTTTATTCTAATTTTCTTTCCATCAATCTTTTTATCCTATATTAGTTCTATAAAAGTTTTTCTCATATATTCCGTCCACCAATAGCTGATTCTTATATTCCTTCCATCAATATTTGATTTCTGTATTCCTTCCGTATATCTGTTTGACTCATATATTCTTTCTGTCATTCTTCTTATTCAATGTTCCTTCCATTAATCTTTGATTCTCTTTGTCTCTCACTGTGCTCTTTATAAATTGTTTTAACTAATACATATTGTCACGTCTTATGAGTGTATATGTTGACAACACTATTTCTTTGGTTGCTTATTAATTATAACTTTATATATTCATCAAGTTACTGAAAGCATGAGACAAGTCAAATGGATTGAATCACTATAATTAATTCACAATACGTCACATTTTACACTATAAACGAAATCTCCACGTTGGAGTAAAATAATTGTCAGGATCTTTTACACTTAAGTATTAAATAATGCACTCAAACGGACGATAGATAATCTGATGTTATGAGATATTTCTTTGCTGTCGCAAACAAAATTATCGAATTCAATGTGATCCTCCGTGACCCAAATCAAAACTCACTTTCTCTCCTCTGCTCATGACATTTCAATATCAAACATTTCTTAATACCTTACTACAAAACAATTTGAGTTGTAACATATTAGCTGTTACATATATATAGTTATTTTGTATTTACATATTTTTTCAGCAATTTGGTATCTGACGACCGAAGCTACATTCACGATACACACAGAGAAAGCACCTATTGGAGATGGCTGTTCTATAGATCCCCCATCTGGTCTTGCAGTTTTAACGGAGTAAGATTTCAGAAAAATATTTTCTGTAACTTATAAACAACTTTCATTTTAAGCTTTTTAGTTCTTTTTAATGATTGCCTAAAAGGTCTCCCGATTCCCTTTACTCACATTTCTCTGCACACACACACACACACACACACACACACACACACACACACACACTCCATCTTTTAGCCTGTAGGTGGTAGCATGTGGTAATGTGGTACCAGGAACGTGATATTATTTGTGGGGGGGGGGGGGGGGGGTGTTGGCGGGTAGATTAGGGGGAGGGGTGGGACACACACTCCATCTTTTAGCCTGTAGGTGGTAGCATGTGGTAATGTGGTACCAGGAACGTGATATTATTTGTGGGGGGGGGGAGGAGGGTGTTAGCCGGTAGATTATGGTGAGAGGGGAGTGGTTAGCCATTGGCCGTGTGAAGGGGATTTGCTAAGCCTTGATGCCGACTCATCTAAGAGAATTCAAACTCTGAAATCGAACCCAAATGTATTGAGTCCCGTAGGCGGTATGACATAATGGAAACTCCTGCGATGCAAAAAGATCACGGTTAGACCCTAGAAACACTACTTGACATCTACTACATCATCGTCTATTCCCAGTAGCCTCGACTAAGTTTTGCCTTACTTTAAACAAAGTTACAACCCAAGTCAAGCCTCGGTCATCGTCTCATAACAGTAATGTGTAATAGCGTTAGGGGACGTGGTAGCTGGTCGGTGATATTGTAGGGGTAAGATCGTCACCGGTAAAAGATATTGTGGGGAAAAGCCATTGCCAAAATTGTGTTTGGTCTTTGCTGGTAGGTGGTAGTGTAGGAGGAGATGTTTGCAATCCTGTAGAAAGTGAAGGAGTGAGGTTTCAGTTGAAGATAACGATCAGTTTAGTAAGTTTAGCTAGAAAGTAAGTTGCGTTTAAGGGGTGTGTGTCATGAGATACATTAGTTAAGTATACGCCTGGGGCAAAAAAAAAGGGGGGGGGGGAATAGTAATAGCTGGTATTACGTACCGTTATATGATTTTGCAACAGTAATGTGTTCTTGATTGGTCTCGTTAAATGAAACTATACGTAACAAAAGTCTTAAAAAACCATTACACACAGGAAAACGATACCAAAGCTAGTAATACTAGCATTCGTCAATCTCATTACACTGTCATGTTGATATAAAAATACAAAATCATATATGCGAAAATAGAAACTAAATTAACACAGAAACACAGAAACCAAAAAAAGTATTAAAAATGCACTTGGAAAGTACACATTAATACACGCAAACATACACAAACATAAAGAGTAAAATCTTCTAAGGCTCCTATAATTATATGAATCTCGTAAAATGTCTACGAAATTTAGAAATCATCTGGGGAAATCTGCCTGCGTGTTTATATGGAGGAAGTAAGAACACTCTAGAAAAGAAATTCAAGAAATTGCATCACCTGATGGCGCAGTTTAAAACAAATTAGAACGTAAACAGGTTTTTCTTCATCAAGAATGTGGTGGGTAATGGTAGGGTTCTACACATGTAATCAATGACGCCAATGTCAAAACACAGAACAAAAGGGAAAGAGAAATCGTGGACGCGTTGGCTCTACGTTGAAGAAAAACAGGTCAACACACAGATTATAAAAGATATGTTGAATAGAGAGAATGTTGATATGGAAATCTGTAAAGGGTAAGGATATGGTAAGTGGTGAGTTAATTGTAAAAGGTGAGGAAATGGTAAGGGGTAAGGAAATGGTAAAAAGGAGTATTAAATGGTGAGGAAATGGTTAGTGGTTAAGGAGTAGTAAGTGATGAGGAAATAGTAGGTGGTGAAGAAAACTTTTTTTGGAAAAGAAATAGCAAGAGGTGGAGAAATGTTAAGGTTAGGGAATGGATGGTGGCTTAAGAGCCTTGGGGACGGTTAAGACTACAAGAGATGGTTGGATTACAGTGATGTTCTAGGTGCAAAATAAAAGCCATGCTTGACTGTACGTCGAGGTCATGCTGGCAGGTAGAGATTAAAAGAAGGAATATCATGTATATGTAACATAACGCCGTAGGGAGTGTTTCCGTCAGCGGTACAGATATTGATTTGTGAGCGTATTTGGCGTAGGGATTAATTGTGTAGCTGCTGCTATGTGGTTTGTGTCGTTGAAGTTTTAGGCTGAAATTTAAAAGGGTAAAATGCTAAAGATAATTCGGGAAAACACCAATGCCAAGTGAATATCGCAGGAAATTGTTGAGAGAAAGGGAAAATAATGCACATTCCCGGCAGAACCATCCCTCCCACTGCCAGGAGAGAGGTCGCTGCCATTTTTCACAGTGCATGCGGTGCATTTGAAACGTGAAATTTATACAAAATTTGTCCATCCTGAGTAGATTCTCTGACCCAATATTCTAACCGTGGCTCTTCCTATTATATGTGGACCACAGATCAGAAGAAAGCAGTTGGTCAAAGAAATGGTTTTCATCGCCAATGGCACTCAAACAATCCGTGATGAAAACATAAACCCGTTCTACAACCAGGAAACGTACTCACCAGTACTTGGGGTGATGCCTGTCGCAAGACTGAGGATGCAAAATGTTTGTGTCGGTTTCGAAAAAATTAAAAAAAAAAAAAACAATAAAAGACAAATACTCTAATGTCCTTCAAAAATTTGTGAACAACCAAAATTTTTAAGTAGGTTAACGTATTGCCTGGAAAGAAAGTGCTATTGGCTTTCAACCTTCATACGGAGTCCGAGAAATATGGCTAAAAAATAACCAAGACTATATGGCCAGGAGTCAAGACATATGGCAAACCTGACTTCTTTGTAGAATTCACGTGTATTCTTAAAATTGGAGGGTGATCTGGTAAAACTTACAACCCGGTCAAAACCCATAAGTACGGCGTGATTAAGGTTCCATAATTTTTTTTTAGTTCAAATTGAAATTGCTACTAGTAGACTTAATCAAGTTCCAAAATCGTGTATTTTTTTTAAAAAATGACCACAAGGTGCTTTTCATGACCCTGGAAGACAATGCCTGGGAGAAAGAAAGAATCGACACAATTTTCTGTGCAAAGCTTCCTTTTTAAGATGCCCACCAGTGGCTACATGAAATTGTAAAATCATGTATAATAAACGACTGATGTGGTCCATTAAATCCAAACGCACCATGTATGGAAAACGGCACATGCATAAAAGAATTCTCAAAAGATTTTTGTGCCGAGAATTGATACTTGAAATATCAGCGCCGGGATGAGGGTGTCTGTGATGAACTTTGGGATGGGCAGTGCCAAAAAAAAACAACAATGCCATGCCTATCTATAGGATAGAACGCCAACGGTAACGTAGAGATGTATAGCTCATTACAAAGCGTTTAATAAATCTTCAAATATGTTTACTAGGAGCATGGCTGTGCAATGATTCCTTTCCTTACTGTTCCCACAGAAAAGTAAGCATCTATTAAAGGGGTCGTCATAAAAGTCACTTTGAGACCCGATATGTCAGTGCCCCTGAGGCATGCTTGGGGCCGCTCTAAATACATAATGTACCACCGAATTGATCATGCCACAAGATTAAATATCCACTTTGAGTTCAAGCATGCAACATATTTTTTATAAGGCAAAGTAAAAAGTCACCAAGTCCAAACTTCAGTCTTGGTTTAAACTTAATCGGTAAGAACTTAATGTCTAAGAGTATTTATATATTGAAATAAACCAAACATTATACCTGGTGTGACAAATAATTAAATTTGGAAACCACGCTTCGGAGGACATGAAACTGCAAGTGACAGAATGTTACCCCTAACCCTAACCACCGATAGAGAAAATGGTGACTACGAAGTCCCCTTCTCAATGTTAGTGCAGCAACATTTTCCGAGGACCTAAAAACTTTCGCAGGAATCCTGTCCCCTTTGCAACTTTCCAAAAAGCATGAACTGCAAGAGGATTAGTTGGTGATGACAAGGAATGGGTTCCGTGCCTAACAGAAGGTGCAACCCATCACATTCCGGTATAATTTTGATAATATTTTTACATTTATTTCTATCAACTGTTACTCGTTTGCTAAAGGAGCATTTTTTCTACAGGAATAAGGACAGAGGTATGGAAGACTATAAAAGTATAGTTCTCAAAACTAACCTGTTAGACACGTAAACATCAATACATAGTTATTCTTTTTCGAAAACAAGGAGGGTCTGATTAAATGTTTCCAAAACATTCTTTTCAAAGGTGTGGACTATTGTCAATCTTTTTTTTATCATCTCTTTTTTAAAATACAAAACATTTAAAGATATTTATGTAAAAAAAATTGATTGTTTGATGTTTGAGACTTTGGAATAGCAGGTAGAAAGTATTGCCAAATGTCTTCCATTATTATCCGGGTAACATTGGATTATTACTTCTAGAATTAGATCGTGCATACTTCAATCGGCTTGATCATTACAGGGACCCTACCTGCGGGCACTGCGGCCTGGTCCCAGAAACTCTAGCTCATCCGTTGACCTATTGCCCGTCACTGGATGTTTCAAGGGAGGCCAGGGCGGCAGGAGAGTCCTACGTGGCAGCAATGTACTATGGCACAGCCCAGCACATGGAGCTGGTTGCCAGTGTGTGCAAGCCGGGGTAGTAAGCGCATTAGTTCAAATATGGCACAGACCAGCACATGGAGCTGGTTGCCAGTGTGTGCAAGCCGGGTAGTAAGCGCATTAGTTCAAATATGGCACAGCCCAGCACATGGAGCTGGTTGCCAGTGTGCAAGCCGGGGTAGTAAGCGCATTAGTTCAAATATGGCACAGCCCAGCACATGGAGCTGGTTGCCAGTGTGCAAGCCCGGGTAGTAAGCGCATTAGTTCAATTACGGCACAGCCCAGCACATGGAGCTGGTTGCCAGTGTGTGCAAGCCGGGGTAGTAAGCGCATTAGTTCAAATATGGCACAGCCCAGCACAAGGAGCTGGTTGCCAGTGTGAAAGCCGGGGTAATAAGCGCATTAGTTCAAATATGGCACAGCCCAGGACATGGAGCTGGTTGCAAGTGTGCAAGCCGGGGTAGTAAGCGCATTAGTTCAAATATTGCACAGCCCAGCACATGGAGCTGGTTGCCAGTGTGAAAGCCGGGGTAGTAAGCGCATTAGTTCAAGCATTCATCAGAATATGTGTGTTCTTTAGTATTAGATGAGAAAAGCATGGCTAAGTTACGCTCATATGCCAGTGACATAATAGCAAGGTGACTGGCAGAAGTGCTTTTTTCTTAACATATTGTTCCTTTTTGTGTGTTTAACTTTACCTCTAAGACAGTATTTACCCCAGGGGACATACGTGAATTACTTAAGATATAGTAGCAGTAAGACAGGACTTGCCTCAGGAAACCTACGTGAATTACTTAAGATATAGCAGCAGTAAGGCAGGATTTACCCCAAGAAACATACGTGAATTACTTAAGATATAGTAGCAGTAAGGCAGGATTTACCCCAGGAAACATACGTGAATTACTTAAGATATAGTAGCAGTAAGGCAGGATTTCTTTGTTTTTATTTTTTTTTTAATGTATGATGAAACTTTTCATTTACCTTATGTAAGGTTCACGCTGATTTGTGAAGGCTTCGAGGATACGGTATACCATCAACCTTTGACCTATAAACTTTATGAGACTGACGTGCTCAACAATGGTGAAGTCGTGTGTAAGTCATGTAAAGAGTTTGGAATGAAAACAAGACCTAGGTTATTTCATTTGTTTGCATTTTAACGTAACATGAAGTTCAAGGTCCTTTTTTCTCTCTTTTTTTTTTTTTTTTGAAAGTGTGTCCAAACATCAAAGATTTGACTCAGTGAATTCTGCGAAAAAAAATTTTTTTATAGATGCAGAAACAAAACTTGTTGAGTGCATCATTCCTTAAATGACTGTTCTGATGTATTTCTACTCATCAATAAACAGCCCACTAATTGACTTGTCCAAATATACTGATTAGAAAGTTGTGAAATTTAAGAGTAAGCCATCAGCTTACTCTTAAATTTCACAACTTTCTAATGGGTGTCTCGTTCGCTTACTTGACTTTTCAATACGCGTCTTTTCTTTGATCGTCTTATAAGAGCGCTACCTGGGGTCTCCCCCCCCCCCCTTTTTTTTTTTTTTTTCCCTTTTTATTTAACTGCAGGTGACCGGTCATCTGTTCCATGCAGGACCGTGCGAAGAAAAAGTTGCACCCGACGCAAATCCTAAATTTAATTTCGAAGCCCATCCTCTTTCTTTTGCTTCATATACGTCAAACGTTACGCACGAACGTACACATACGTGTATTTTACCTTCATTTTATTGAATGTAGTAACAACCTTTAATAGCAGCGCCCGGGCGTACGCCCCTGATCACATAATCCCGTTTATTTCTTTCTCATTTTTGTGTGTGTGCCTATTTTCACAAAAGCCTCCATATTCATAGCTAGAAATACATCAGAACTGGGTGCTGGGTGGCCGAATGGTCTACACTGACACACTCCAAACAGTGACGTCCAATCTCCGCCCGAGCAAAATCCCAAGCCCCCCCCCCCCGGGTGAATGGGACCCGTTAGCCTTGGAAGACAACCCAATCTAAGAGAAGAGAGAAGACTAACCCTGAATTCAAACCAGGAGCCAAAAGGATCGTGGACCCCTAAAATAAGAAGAAAAAAAAAAAAAACCCAACCCCCCCCCCCCCCCGGGTGAATGGGACCCGTTAGCCTTGGAAGACAACTCAATCTAAGAGAAGAGAGAAGACTAACTCTGAATTCAAACCAGGAGCCAAAAGGATCGTGGACCCCTAAAATATGAAGAAAAAAAAATTCATATCCTGACAGACGCTACCATATCCTGACAGACGCCTCCATATCCTGACAAAAGCCTCCATGTTGTGACAAACGCCACCATATCCTGAAAGACGCCTCCATATCCTGACAAAAACCTCCATGTCCTGACAGACGCCTCCATATCCTGACAGAAGCCTCTATATCTTGACAGACGCCTCCATATCCTCACAAAAGCCTCCATATCCTGACAGACGCCTCCTTATCCTGACAGACACCTCCCTAACCTGGGAGATGTAATCTTTTCAGTCAAACCCATTTTCCACTATCAAATTTCCCCACAATAAATGTTCATAAGCAAATTTCGCTGAAATAACTTTCACATTTCTAGGTGGACAACGTTAAAGATTTTTTAACCCAAATATCTCTTCTCTTGGGTTGAGATTTCATTTGCTTTAATTAGACAAAAACCAAAACAAGTATGTTGACGAAGGGAAAGATGTAAGCGATAACCGAAATTCCAACGTAATCTGACTTAATACTGATGTCAAAGCTTTTTTTTATTTAATGAAGCCAAAAAAAAATCCTTCTTCTGTATATATTTAATCTGTAAAACAACGTTTAGGTTCTGATCCCATCATTCATCTGTTCGATTAATTCTTTTGTAGCTAAGTTTCTTCGAGAAGTTCCCAGTCGTGTCATATTAAATTACATTTGGTTGTCTTGAATCTTACGTTACCGTTTGATATCGATGTATATTTAAAACAATCAGCAGTCTTTTTTTTTTCTTCTTTTTTTTTTAAATTAAAAAATCGAGCATTTTTAAGCAGTCAGTTCCATGATTAAAGATTAACAATCATTTCAAAAGATAACTACCACGGATTCATTTTTTTAATATTTTTTTTTAACTTACGGTCCCTGCCCCAATTGTCGACAGCTACCGTGATAGCGTACAGCGCCGACTCCACGATACCTGGGATAACACTGACGCCTGCAATAAAGAACGGCCAAGTGGCCAGCAAATCGGAGCTGAGGCTGGAGATCACCAACATCATGGGGACTGGGGTGACCTTGAACTTTACCGTGCCTGTAAGAGAATTTCTTTTTCATTTTACAGTGCAATTACAGAAAGTTAACGAGATTTTAATATTTTTTTAAAGGGTAGGGGGTGGTGTGGGAGGGCAGACCTATAACTTAAAGATTTCGCTACACACAAAGATAGATGTTATATTCTATTTATCTGTCTACAGATGGTATATGCAAGTCTTGTCCCGTAAAGATGTTCGAGCTCTACACAATTTTTTTGTTGTTTTTGAACATAAGAAACAGTATGGTTCTTTAGCGTTTGTCTGTGCAATGTGATATTGATCTTTAGTATGTTTCTGAGCAAAGTGTTGTTGTTCTTTAGTGTGTTTCTGAGCAAAGTGGTGTTGTTCTTTAGTGTGTGTCTGAGCAATGTGTTATTGTTCTTTAGTGTGTGTCTGAGCAATGTGTTATTGTTCTTTAGTGTGTGTCTGAGCAATGTGTTATTGTTCTTTAGTGTGTGTCTGAGCAATGTGTTATTGTTCTTTAGTGTGTGTCTGAGCAATGTGTTATTGTTCTTTATTGTGTGTCTGAGCAATGTGTTATTGTTCTTTAGTGTGTGTCTGAGCAATGTGTTATTGTTCTTTAGTGTGTGTCTGAGCAATGTGTTATTGTTCTTTAGTGTGCGTCTGAGCAATGTTTTATTGTTTTTTAGTGTGTGTCTGAGCAATGTGTTATTGTTCTTTAGTGTGTGTCTGAGCAATGTGTTATTGTTCTTATGTATGTGTCTGTGCATGTGTTATTGTTCTTTAGTGTGTGTCTGAGCAATGTGTTATTGTTCTTTAGTGTGTGTCTGAGCAATGTGTTATTGTTTTTAGTGTGTGTCTGAGCAAAGTGTTATTGTTCTTTAGTGTGTGTCTGAGCAATGTGTTATTGTTCTTATGTATGTGTCTGTGCATGTGTTATTGTTCTTTAGTGTGTGTCTGAGCAATGTGTTATTGTTCTTTATTGTGTGTCTGTGCAATGTGCTATTGTTCTTAAAAATGTGTGTCCGTGCAATACGCAATTTTTTTATTTCATCCTAGAGTACTTCAGTTAATTCCTTAAGAGTTTTGAGGTTTCAAGTCTGATAATATTGTGCCTTATGTCAAACCGTCCGTGGCTAAGGTCTACTGGCTGGTTAACTTAATCGTGCTGACATTTTCACAATTGATTGCTGACCATTCACAATTGATTGCTGACCAAGCTGAACTAAAAATCAACATGGACACACACGTTCTCCTGACATCACAAAGCCAACGTTTCTTTCTCACTTCAGCTGACAGTGATTGACCAGCAAGACTTGTTGGATAACCTGAGCTCCATCCTGTCAAACTTACAGCTGGATAGTCAAAGTAAGGATGCACGTTGTCATTAACATTATAAACCATAGTCAAAGTAAGTGGGAACATTGCCATTGTCATTATAAACCAACGTCAAAGTAACTCTGTACATTGTCATTATAAACCATAATCAAGGAACTGTGTACATTGTCATTATAAAACTTAGTCAAAGTAACTGTGTACATTGTCATTATAAACCAAAGTCAAATTAACTGTGTACATTGTCATTATAAACCATAGTCAAAGTAAGTGGGAACATTGCCATTGTCATTATAAACAAAAGTCAAAGTAAGAGGCACATTCTCATTGTCATTATAAATCATAATTTTAACAAAATCCTTTGTCTCAGTTAAACTAGGAAGTGTAGTAGATAAAACGTCTTAGTGGACCTAGGCATACTTCTTATGTTTCACCTCATGTCTAGTGCAAGACCTCTGCATACTTCTTATGTGTCACCTCATGTCTAGTGCAAGACCTCTGCATACTTCTTATGTGTCACCTCATGTCTAGTGCAAGACCTCTGCATACTTCTTATGTGTCACCTCATGACTAGTGCAAGACCTCTGCATACTTCTTATGTGTCACCTCATGTCTAGTGCAAGACCTCTGCATACTTCTTATGTGTCACCTCATGTCTAGTGCAAGACCTCTGCATACTTCTTATGTGTCACCTCATGTCTAGTGCAAGACCTCTGCATATTTCTTAGGTGTCTCTTTAGGTCTTGGTTATTGGTTTAGTTCCTTTCAATCGATGTCTTAATCACGCCCGAAAACACCGTCTTTGATGTGATTTTTTTAAATCTAAATTTTTAGGAGGACTAAGAAGGGCCAAAGACATAGCGTCAATCATAAGCTTTGACTCCACGGCCCCACTAGAATTGAAGATTGAGGTAAGATAGAGAATTCGTACTAAGATAATTTATTTGACTCCACGGCCCCACTAGAATTGAAGATTGAGGTAAGATAGAGAGTTAATACTAAGATAAGCTATTTGACTCCACGGCCCCACTAGAATTGAAGATTGAGGTAAGATAGAGAGTTCATACTAAGATAAGCTATTTGACTCCACGGCCCCACTAGAATTGAAGATTGAGGTAAGATAGAGAGTTAATACTATGATAAGCTATTTGACTCCACGGCCCCACTAGAATTGAAGATTGAGGTAAGATAGAGAGTTCATACTAAGATAAGCTATTTGACTCCACGGCCCCACTAGAATTGAAGATTGAGGTAAGATAGAGAGTTAATACTATGATAAGCTATTTGACTCCACGGCCCCACTAGAATTGAAGATTGAGGTAAGATAGAGAGTTCATACTAAGATAAGCTATTTGACTCCACGGCCCCACTAGAATTGAAGATTGAGGTAAGATAGAGAGTTAATACTATGATAAGCTATTTGACTCCACGGTCCCACTAGAATTGAAGATTGAGGTAAGATAGAGAGTTAATATTATGATAAGCTATTTGACTCCACGGCCCCACTAGAATTGAAGATTGAGGTAAGATAGAGAGTTAATACTATGATAAGCTATTTGACTCCACTGCCCCACTAGAATTGAAGATTGAGGTAAGATAAACAGAGTTAATACCATGATAAGCTATTTGACTCCACGGTCCCACTAGAATTGAAGATTGAGTTAAGATAGAGAGTTAATACTATGATCAGCTATTTGACTCCACGGCCCACTAGAAATGAAGATTGAGGTTAGATAGAGAGTTCATACTAAGATAAGCTATTTGACTCCACGGTCCCACTAGAATTGAAGATTGAGGTTAGATAGAGAGTTCATACTAAGATAAGCTATTTGACTCCACGGCCCCACTAGAATTGAAGATTGAGGTAAGTTAGAGAGTTCATACTAAGATAAGCTATTTGACTACATGGACACACTAGAAAAGAAGATCATGGTAAGGTATATAGATACCTACAATAAGAAATGAAATAAAACACGAGGCATGTGATGCTTACTCGGCTAGTAGCATACTGCATCAGTAGAGTGAAGTATTTTGTAACTGCTCTGCCTTTCTAACGTTAAATGATGAGATCAAGCTGTGCGTCCCGCTAACTTCAATCAATTTAAAATCAAATCAACAAAGTTATGGTGGTTTTAATCTGATCTCAATGTAATAATTCTAAATCATCTCTTCTGGAAATAACGCTTACAAAGCTGAGACGAACTTTAGAATAATCTTGCATTTTGAGACTATGCTATTGTGTCCCCTTTATTTAAAAAATGTGTATATATTTTTAACAAAATGTTGTAGTTGACAGGTATTTGCCCTTGTATCAAGAACTGAAACAACGAATGCTAATATTTCGAATTTCTCTTTTTATTTTTATTGTCCAAGAGTGATTTCCATTAACCGTTCCCTCAAAGAGGCTACTCAAGAGTTATATCCATTAACGGTTCCCCTCAGGTTCGTCAGAAATTATTGGAGGCCATGACGGGATTTCAGGCGACCACTGAGGACACGCTGGAACAGGCGTCGTTCGTGCTCCTCAAGTCAGTAGATAAAGAGAAGGAAATCCAGAACGCTGGTCTGGTGAGTAGAAATGGGAAGGAAATGTATCTACATCATTTTGAACGCTTGGAGTTAGATACCGGTACTTACTTTGTGAGCTGACACCAGGTCATGGCTTAATAATTCAGCATTCTTATCCAGTAGCAATGTGGGTGTGTGCCTTTCGTCATAACGATAAGGTGAAAAATGTGCACCCCCCCACCCCTTTACTCTTATTCAGACCGTGTAACATTCCCTTATGAGGTACTCGTTTACGGTTCAAAACTCTGTGAAGACAGATGTGATATGTTATCATAATATTTACCTCAAATGAGAACTTCTCGGAAATAATTTTTCTCTGAATATATTTCCATATCTATTCATCAGTTGTATTTTTTTTTTAATGGAATTCTAAATCAAATTCCATGAATTAAGGTATGTAAAGCATTGATTAAAATAGTGTTAACTGTTTATGAAATATGTGGTTGAATTATTAACTCGCTGTGTTATTCTTCTCCAACCGCCCCCCCCCCTTTTCAAAATAACCACAGGACAATGGCTTAAATACCGTCAAGCAATTCACCCAAGAGCTCAAGCAATCAAACACAGTCAACACAGGCAAAACCAGATATGTCGCGACGTAAATAGATATTTTTATGTGGTGATTTTTTTTTTTTACCTTTATTCTCTCAGAGCAATTAATACAAGTAATTTGTGAAGCGTCCGTTGGGGTATTGGGGGGAAGCAAAGGGTGAGGGGAGGTAGAGAATTACTGTTTTTTTAAACAGGTATTGGGGTGTTGAAAAGTTCGTATTTTTTTTTTTTTTTAACGGAGGCTCGATGGGGTACGACTCTGCTCAGCTGTTATGTCTGCGCCACAGGGCGTGGAAAAGTAAGAAAAACATATGCAGGCAACCAGCATCAACATGACCGATTGGCAAGACAACCAGTATCAACATGACCGACTGGCAAGATAACCAGCATCAACATGACCGACTGGCAAGACAACCAGTATCAACATGACCGACTGGCAAGACAACCAGTATCAACATGACCCTTTGGCAAGACAACCAGTATCAACATGACCGACTGGCAAGACAACAAGTATCAACATGACCGATTGGCAAGACAACCAGTATCAACATGACCGACTGGCAAGACAACCAGTATCAACATGACCGACTGGCAAGACAACCAGTATCAACATGACCGACTGGCAAGACAACCAGTATCAACATGACCGACTGGCAAGACAACCAGTATCAACATGACCGACTGGCAAGACAACCAGTATCAACATGACCGACTGGCAAGACAACCAGTATCAACATGACCGACTGGCAAGACAACCAGTATCAACATGACCGATTGGCAAGACAACCAGTATCAACATGACCGATTGGCAAGACAACCAGTATCAACAAGACCGATTGGCAAGACAACCAGTATCAACATGACCGACTGGCAAGACAACCAGTATCAACATGACCGATTGGCAAGACAACCAGTATCAACATGACCGATTGGCAAGACAACCAGTATCAACATGACCGATTGGCAAGACAACCAGTATCAACAAGACCGATTGGCAAGACAACCAGTATCAACATGACCGATTGGAAAGACAACCCGTATCAACAAGACCGAGTTGCAAGACGACCAGTATCAACATGACCGACATGGCAAGACAACCAGTATCAACATGACCGACTGGCAAGACAACCAGTATCAACATGACCGATTGGCAAGATGATAAGCATCAACAAAACTGACTGGCAAGACGACCAACATCATCACAACTGACTGGCAAGACGACCAACATCAACACAACTGACTGGCAAGACGACCAACATCAACACAACTGACTGGTAAGACGACCAACATTATCACAACTGACTGGCAAGACGACCAACATCATCACAACTGACTGGCAAGACGACCAACATTATCACAACTGACTTGCAAGACGACCAACATTAATACAACTGCTGGCAAGACGACCAACATCATCACAACTGACTGACAAGACGACCAACATCATCACAACTGACTGACAAGACGACAAACATCAACACAACGGACTGGCAAGACGACCAACATCAACACAACTGACTGGCAAGACGACCAACATCAACACAACTGACTGGCAAGACGACCAACATCATCACAACTGACTGGCAAGACGACCAACATCAACACAACTGACTGGCAAGACGACCAACATCAACACAACTGACTGGAAAGACGACCAACATAAACACAACTGCTGGTAAGACGACCAACATCATCACAACTGACTGGAAAGACAACCAACTTCAACACAACTGCTGGTAAGACAACCATCATCAGCACAAGTGCCTGGCTGAACGATCAAAATCATCACAACTGACTGGCCAGACGAAATACCAGTGTTTCAAACTTCAAAATATGTAGTACATATTATTTTTGTTTCCTCTCGATCAAGTAAATATTTAGTTTGTTTTGTTGGCCCTTTGGCCCCGTGTTTTCCCGTAGAACTTTCAAACTAATTGATGTAAAATGTAACTTTTATAAGAACCCACAAAAGTCCATTGGGAAAAAGAAGAGTAAGGAAATGGAATTTTTGAAATAGAAAAACAGGAATAACACTTTCCCGCAGTAACACGAATGTGGCAAACACCTACGCTTTTAAATAATATATCTGAAACGTTCTTCATTTATCCTCCTGTCTTTCTATTTCAAGCATTCACATACCTAGCAATACTATTTCCTTCACACAGCGTGAACGCAGTCCTTCATGTACTATCCTTTAGGCCCAATCAGAAGTGTGTTGACCACGACGGATTCCTAACTATTGTTCACTTTGACTCTTTTTGCCTACCGTGTGCAGGGCTCGGACTCCACACAACATGTTTAAATTCATAAACTAAAATTACAAAGTCAATTTCCCTTACACACCCGATGATACGATCAATCTGTGAGCTCGTCAATGATAACAAAGTATCTTTCAACACTAGACGCGCATTACATTCAAACCACTCACGTAGGAAGATTGGGGCGCGGGATGCGGTCTACATACGAGAGTTTGTTTTTTTTTGTGCCTTTTTGTGTGTGTGTGTTTGGTTATAAACCGACGGGCGGAAGTAACCCTGGCTACGCCACTGATTCGAAAACACAAACAGTTATCATTAGGAGTAGGTGCACTTGATATTTTTGAAAATACAATTGACTGTTCCCTCATGATCCTCTAATCTACTGGACAGTGTACAAGCCCGTGCCATCAGCACCCTGCTGTCCAAAGCGTCGGCCGCTGGAAAGGAGGGCCTGAAAGACACGGAATTAGAATCACTGGAAGGACAGGCGTGTCTTAAAAAGGTTATGATCCCGGAAATAGTAAATGTTGCATGAGATCATTTGAAAAAAAAAAAAAATTTAAAAAAAAGAATGAAGGAAATTGTAATTGTACTAGAAATAGCCCGGCAAACAAACTGGCGGTCGCCATGCGTGAGCTTCCCTCCCATCTGCTGAAGTTACTTGACGTAGCATGCCTTCAAGCGACGTACTTCATAAGAATTGAAAAAGCGCTAACTTCTCGGAATTTTATGTTTGGGTGTCTATTGGAACGAAGGGTTTGCAGCATGAGACAGGTTATTTTTTCCCTATGATGTGTTTGTATGTGTGTTTTGGTGTAATCAAATGTGTGTAAGTGTATGTGTCTATATATGTGCATATATGTGTGGGTTAAATTTTAATTTTATTTGAATATTTGTTTAAAATTTAATTTGTTTCAATTTTATTTTTTTAATTTTATTTTTTTATTTTATTTTCGGGTTTGAGAAGGAGGAGTTTTCGTTATTGAAATCCATTCAATAATACATGAGAGTGATTGTGTAATACCTAGGTTTTTTGGTTAGCCTATAAACAAACGGTGCTCTAGAAGGCACACATATTTAAAATTATGTGTCAAAATTCAACAGCCATACACTAAAACTAGCAGTAATGAAACTCCGGCGTCTAGTGACCATAGAAGTGAAAACGATTACGTGTCAGAGCAGTTGTTGTTTGAGATGTGTCTCTCTACGGAGGGGAATGTATGAACAGTTGGGAAATAATTGCGTTCATACGTCAGCTTAGGTAAACGGTGAGATTGAGAAAACAATGGGGAAGAACAACTCTGATAGGAATTTTGTTGAAAAATATATTCTTTTAAGATGGTACCAAATGACATTGTCCTGGTATGGCACCTGCCAGATGAATGGGAATTATATCGATCCGTAACGTTAAGGTAATCATACTTTCCCTGGAGTGCGTCTAGAGAAAGTTAATGTGACTTTCTCTGGATTACGGCTATTAAGTGAGTGTGACTTTCTACAATGTACTTCATATTTCTACATAAACATCTTGATCATCCCACACCATTACCAGAAATGTCCACAAAAGATCATTATTGCCTGCAGATCTTGGTCCGTTAAACGTTGTCCAGCCAGTATGCGGGATGAAAATTAACATGTGCTCTTAAACAATCGGCGAAAGTACTCATGATGATGTTCGGTTCATAGGATGCTCGTTATAGATTTCATATGGGCAAAGACGGCATATTCTGGAGAATCTCATTATCGAAACATTGACCAGTTGACCAGACTCCCTCTTACTATATTCTTCTATAATGGCGTAATGTCGTAACAATAGAGATCGTACCTGTGCTCCGTCTTATTAATACTCTAATTGGATTGTTCTGACACCTTTTTTTCATACATTGTCCCCCATCACATTCACTTTATTCCTCACGTATGAGCGAAAATAGTGCCCAACTGTAAAATAGTGCCCAACTGTGAAAATATTGGACAACTGTGAAAATAGTGACCAACTGTAAAAATAGTGGCCAACTGTAAAAATAGTGGCCAACTGAGAAAAAGGTGGCCAAGTGTAAAAATAGTAACCAGCTGTGAAAATAGTGCCCAACTGTGAAAATGGTTTCCAACTTTAAAAATAATGGCCAACTGTAAATTTTTTAGTCCAACGTAGAGAGTTCTACTTCCTACAACGACCATTGCACAACACAGCTACATGGCACTGTTGATAAACGTACATATGCGTTCAGTTCAAGACGCGTGAGTTCCAGCACTTTCACTTTTGGCGCGTACTTTGTTTATTAAATTAGTGAAATCAGATCAGAGAAAAACCACAAAACATAATTTTAAGAAATGGGGATATTGAGTTCGATTCGATTTGTTTAAATGATTACATGTTGTGATTTGCCTTGTTCGATCTGTAAAAGTCATGTTGACATGTATGTTGTTTTCCCCACCCTTTTCTTTTACCAGAATATGAAACGTGGTAACATGATCACAAAATCCATTTCTGACATCGCCCAAACAATTCTAGAAACATTAATGGAACCGAAGAAGCCCTTCAAGGTAACGCAGTTAGTGATCTGAAATGTGCATTGCAGTAATGTCCAACCTGTGGTCCAAGTAGCAAAAAAAGTTGGGTGGCACTGGTATAGTAGAATAATCGCCTTGTGGTGACTGGAGTGATGTAGTACTCTTTTGAGATCAATTGGTGCGGTGGAGATGTTTAGCACCAAGGAGAGGGGGGGGGGGGGGGGGGGCGATTCATTTATCCGTTGTCTATGTTCATTTTGATGGTCAGTGCTCGCCAAACTGCTGGTGCTCTTTGAAGGAATAAGTGCACTTGTTTGTGATCTATTTTTTTCTTTAACAGGGGGGGGGGGGGGGGGGGGGGGGGGGGGGGGGGGGGGGGGGGGGGGGGGGCGGGGGCGATTCATTTATCCGTTGTCTATGTTCATGTTGATGGTCAGTGCTCGCCAAACTGCTGGTGCTCTTTGAAGGAATAAGTGCACTTGTTTGTGATCTATTTATTTCTTTAACGAATCTTCGCTGTTATTTAAATAAAAAAACATCCATGCATAAGGCACACAAAATATTTTCTAAGCAGAAATACGAAAACGGCTCCACATCTTAAAATACGTTTATCGATCCCAATATAAGCGTATCATTTCACACGAACAGAAAATATCAATCAACGCTATACGTATTCAGTAGCAAAATGTTTCTGTTGAAATTTCAGCTTAATTCTGCTCTTTTTAATAAAAATCCAGTTTAACTCTGACTCGGTCGACATGACCCTGGAATGGCAGAAACTCTCGCCAACGTCGTCCATAGACTTATCATCTGACGACGGCAGTGTCCATTTTAGTTTACCCGGATCTGCTTCAGGGGTCAAGGTTAATCAAAAATTGGACACTGAGGTAGTATTAATAAATAGACACATTGACATAATAACACATGTATACATCTTTCCATCTATTTCAAGAGGGGGGGGGGGGCGAGGTAATAATTCAGAATGATTCCTTCGATATAACCCCAAAGGACAAAGCAAATATTCCCCAAAGGACAAAGCAAATATCCCTAATGACAAAGAAAGTATACCATAGACCAAAGAAAATATCCCGAAGTCTATTCACAATATTTTTAGCTTGCACCTGTGACGTGTGTAACATTCCCTTTCATCTCTACACAACACAATAACATGACTGAATTGCCACGCCAGAGGCATTTAGGAAATGACTACAGATTTCATGACACAAGACGTCAGTCCATGTACCGTGACATAAGATGACAGTCCTTGTACTGTGACACAAGACGTCAGTCCATGTACCGTGACATAAGATGACAGTCCTTGTACTGTGACACAAGACGTCAGTCCATGTACCGTGACATAAGATGACAGTCCTTGTACTGTAACACAAGACGTCAGTCCATGTACCGTGACATAAGATGACAGTCCTTGTACTGTGACATAAGATGACAGTCATTGTACTGTGACACAAGACGTCAGTCCATGTACCGTGACATAAGATGACAGTCCTTGTACTGTGACACAAGACGTCAGTCCATGTACCGTGACATAAGATGACAGCCCTTGTACCTTTACACAAGACGCCAGTCCTCGTACCGGTGACGCCAGAATTCTTTTCTCCCTTTTCCCAGTGTTTCGGGATTCATTGGACGCAGCTTTCATCACCATACGTTCATAACTTGCTGAGCTAGTTTCTGTTTCTTTGGTCTAGTGTAGTGGTTCTCATCCTTCCTAACGCCACGACCCTTAAATACAGTACCTCATGTTGTCATGGCCCTTAATTTAAAAAATGATATTCGTTTCTTCTTCATAAATATGCGTTTTTGATCGTCTAAGGCGTACTCTGTGTAAGAGTCCTTTAACCCCCCAAAGGGGTAGTGACCCGCAGGTCGAGAACCGTTATCTACTGTCTATTTAGGGGTAGGGGTCGAGGTGGCGCAATTCAACTTTTTCATTAAAAAACGTTTTGTTGATCTATCGACACATATTACAGCATTTCAATCTTGTATTTTATGATGACTACAATAGAAAAGCTTGGCGACTTTAACTGGCAATTCATTTTAGTTAGTACAGCTACACACAAGGCACCCTTACAAATGTACCACGCATTTTCGTGGCATCATAAAAAAAATCTACCACACATGTTTGTGGCACCGGAACAAGTCTACCACACATTTTCATAATCGTTAGTTTGAAGTTTACAAAAAGAACCCTTACGTCGGGGCCACGGACAACATCGAAGGGGACATCCCTGTGGTCAAGGTCTCGCTGTTTCAAGAAACCGGATCTAATGTCAAGAGCAGGACCCCGAAGCGACGCTTCAGTGAGCCGGCTGACATCTTCATCGATTACAACAGTGAGTTTGCTCCCTTGTTGTGTGTGTGTGGGGGGGGGGGCTTTTGCAAGCAGCTTTTATCCCGTAGAGATAAATGATTGGACAATCAGAGATAAATGATTGGACAATCAGAGATTAATGATTGCACAATCAGACATAAGTGATTGGACAGTCAGAGATAAAAGATTGGACAATCAGAGATAAATATTGGACAATCAGAGATAAATGATTGGACAATCAGAGATAAATGATTGGACAATGAGAGATAAATGATTGTACAATCAGAGATAAATGATTGGACAATCAGAGATAAATGATTGTACAATCAGAGATAAATGATTGGAAAATCAGAGATAAATGATTGGACAATCAGATATAAATGATTGGACAACCAGAGATAAATTATTGGACATTCAGAGATAAGTGATTGGAAAATCAGAGATCGATATCCCTTATAATAGATGACGCTCGTTGCGACAAAAGTAGTTACTGTCCATATAGGTATTATGATTTGTTGATTACATAATAAAATCTAAATCCATTTGTCAAAGGAAAAAAACAAACAATAGTCATCTTCCAAGAATTCCTATTTAATATGCTACTTTGCATTAGAGTTGTCAAGCCATTTCGATCTTGACTTTAATATTGTACAGGGTGGGAGTTGGTGGAAACATTTATATTACCGTTATTTAAATGCATCACTTCCAGGTGCGGGGCACTTTTCAAGTGCGTTACTTGAATGCTTATTTTGTCAAGTAACTTTGAAAGATTGGAAGTAGATGCCTCGCCGTCGTAATTGTTTGGAGAGTTCATAACCAGTTGGTAAAATCATGTTTTACATTAACAAAGCGATGCTACATGCACCAAGCATGGTCAAAATCTCACGTTTTACTATCATTATATCAATTTAAAGGTCACCATGCTATTTTGTTCCATGAACCCCTTTGCCGATCAGATGAAGACCGCTGACCACTTTCTCGGATAAAGATTTGAAAATAATCTTTAAATATTGTATAGGCATTGTTGCACATGGACCATTGACGCTCCTGACGAGTTGGGAAGCCCTGTATAATCAATACTGACTAATATTTAATTTTAAATAAGGGAATTACCCTCGTATTGAAGTCACACAAATCAACAAGGCTCATGTTCTACCTGTCCTAAAGCTGTTAGCGCACTAAGGAAAACTGACGAATAAAATCCCATAAGGTTGTTCTTTTTTTTATACTGTTGGCGTTAAGTGAGCTTTTGTCTCCGAAAATGACCTTGTGTTTCCGAAAATGACCTTGTGGTCATTTGAAAGCTCCGCCTTTTCTTTGTGAAACCTTAACTCATTTATCGATATAATTTTTTTTTTTTTTTTTTTTTTTTTTTTTTTTTTTTTTTTTTTTTTTTTTGTTTCTTTTTTTTTTTTTTTTTTTTTTTTTTTTTTTTTTTTTTTTTTTTTTTTTTTTTTTTGTGAAATTGAATTATGTCAGCTCGAACAACTAATAACTTCATGGAAGACATTGTTTTCGATCACCTTGCAGGTACCGACGCTGAGCCTAACGAGTATCAGACTCTGGTCGGCTTCATGGTCGTCGATGGTTTCTCCTACGTGGGCGCCTCGGGCTGTGTGGTTATGTCGGTCAAGGCGCACCGAGAGCAGGCCACTGTCATGAAGATCTCCTCCCCTGATGACCTCGTCCTAGTGGTCAAGGCCAGATACACCAATGCCATAAGCGCCTACGACCATGTAAGTTTTCCTGGAACTTCGACCATGTACGTTTTCCTGAAACTTTGACCACGTAAGTTTTCCTCGCACGTCGACGAGGTAAGTTTTCCCCAGAACCTTGAACGTGTACGATTTCGGGAACTTCGACGATGAAAGTTTTCCCAGAAGTTGCCCGTTCTCATCAGACCTAAAATTAAAAGAAGTTAAATTTCTAGAAGCAGCTGGGCAATCCTGAAATACTTATACCTGAAACGACACGTAAAGTGGAATAATGAATTGTGCTTAGTAAACGAATGACCAAGTTTGCCTACTCACGTCTTTGCTTACCCTGCGATTGTAGAGCCTAGGTGGTGAAAAGGGAGGGGGGCCTGGTGTGTTGAAGTAGGGAGTTCAATCATTAATCAATGTTTCGACTGAAATCAAGATGACAGCCCTTGTGTTTTCGGTATTTAACTAATCACCACTAACAATTATGAAGCAACTGTCATGGTAAGTTTTAAATAGTGTCAGTGAGTTGGGCTCAGTTTTTTTTTTGGTTGTATATCAACAAAAGCATTATTCCTGTGTCCAATAACATATCGTGTCTGTTGTGGTATGAAATAATGTTGTGGTATGAAGTAATGAAACAACTATACTAATAAATTAATGATATTAATTAATAAAATTGCACTTGCACTGCAAGGGATTGAAGTATTCGGACTCTCAATGTACTTTAAAAGTATCATTATTTTGCCATTTTAATAAACTAACATCTAAATATTTGTCACGATGGCTAATTCATATTTTAAATTATGGTGAAACAAAATTATAACAGATTAGATAGAGACTAACAGAGGCATCGCCCAGTGTGTTATTTATTCTCACGGATTGCCAAGTTGGCAACATGAGAACCTTGGAGAGCAGTCGGGGGAAATCGACATCCATGGCGAGAACCCTTTTGTTTTGTAAGTGCAGGCAATGTCTCATACGGCGTTCAGTTGCAGCGTAGGGCCGAACCGTGGTGCATCCAAGTTCTGAATAAAGAGGCTTACGTTTTATCTCGCTGAATACCCGGTTTAACGCAAGCTACACGCTCCATATCATTAAGACTTCACATCCCAAGGACTTTCCCTGGACCATGCTGATCACCAGATGCAGGCATTTCCCATTTCCCGAAATGCGTTTCTCCCAACCTACACAAACTGTGGGAAAATATATCCAAAGAACATTTCCCAATATCCTTCAAAGTCACCGACACCTCCCCACGTATGACAAACAACATGTCACCACTTATCACAAACAACGTGTCACCACTTATCACAAACAACGTGTCACCACTTATCAAAAACAACGTGTCACCACTTATCACAAACAACGTGTCACCACTTATCACAAACAACGTGTCACCACTTATCACAAACAACGTGTCACCACTTATCACAAACAACGTGTCACCACTTATCACAAACAACGTGTCACCACTTATCACAAACAACGTGTCACCACTTATCACAAACAACGTGTCACCACTTATCACAAACAACGTGTCACCACTTATCACAAATCACAAACAACGTGTCACCACTTATCACAAACAACGTGTCACCACTTATCACAAACAACGTGTCACCACTTATCACAAACAACGTGTCACCACTTATCACAAACAACGTGTCACCACTTATCACAAGCAACGTGTCACCACTTATCACAAACAACGTGTCGCCACTTATCCCAAACAACGTGTCACCACTTATCACAAACAACGTGTCACCACTTATCACAAACAACGTGTCACCACTTATCACAAACAACGTGTCACCACATATCACAAACAACATGTCACCACTTATCACAAACAAAGTGTCATCACTTATCACAAACAATGTGTCACCACTTATCACAAACAACGTGTCACCACTTATCCCAAACAACGTGTCACCACTTATCACAAACAAGATCACATTGCTACAAAAGGTAAATTACGCGTTCAAATTCGATCGTAAATTCGTGTTATCTCAGACTTTAAGGAAAATAATTTATTAGTATAGTTATTTCATTTTTTTTTAATCAATGGTCTTGAGGGTTCGAAGAAATATCACAAGCTTTTATTGAATTAGAAGACGCATCACTGCATGCAGGCCGGGAAGTTTCAAACCAAAAACAAAATACATGGCTACTATAAGAGACAGATAAAATAATTAAAATTAGAAACCACACTTTTGAAAAAGTAAATCAATTCAAATACCTAGGATTTCTATTTAATAAAAGAAACGAATTACTAACGAAACTGAAACAAAGAATATTGGCCGGAAACGGGGCATTCTTCAGTAGTCAGAAAATACTGAACTGTAAAAATATTACAAGAGAAACAAACAAAACTAGAGGAAAAAAATGTAATCCAGACCACTTGTAACATAGGGAAGTGAAACTTGGACCATAACGGGCCTATTAAACACTTTTTAGAGAAAAGTTCTCCTGCAAATATATGGACCAACAAAGGATGAATATGATTGGAGAATACCAACCAATCAGGATTTATTTAGTATATATCAGGATCCAACACTATTGGCAGAAATAAGAAAGCTAAGGCTACGCTTTGAAAGACCCTCAAAAAGAATAACGAATGCCAGAGGCGTACAGAAGGTACATCACCAAAGCCCCAGAGGAAACAAGCTCAAAGGCAGACCTAAGCTTAAATAGATAGACGATTTGGAAAAAAAAGATCTCCGGCAGCTGAGAATCAAAGCATTCAAAAGAAAAGCATTAGTTAGGTCTGAGTGGAAGGAAGTGGTGAGACAGGCCAAAGCTTTGCGGTTTCACGGGGATAGAGATATTGGCTCGAGGGTTCTCAATGTATTATCGCCTTGTCTCAGTTATGTCATTGATCTAACTCCAATGTATTTAACACCCCCCCCCCGCCCCCCAGTTACAAGATGACGAAATGCTGGAGATGCCAATGAAAGAGACACCCAGCCTCAACACCAGCAGACAAAACCTCACTCGGGTCAATGACCTACTTTTCCTGCCCATGTTGCCCCAAGTAAGTGGTACAAAGAATGAGCTCACAACGGTTGGTTCAATTTCATAACACTTATTTAAATAGCCGAGCACACTGGATGACTTCATCTCTTATGTTACGTTAATTTAATAGCAACATTTTAATGATCCCATATAAGATAAGATGAGATAAGATAACACTAGATAAGGTGAGGTAAGATAAGGTGAGATAAGATAACATTAGATAAGATGAGATTATGTAAGATAAGATGAGATAAGATGAGATAAGATGAGATAAGATGAGATAAGATGAGATAAGATGAGATAAGATGAGATAAGATGAGATAAGATGAGATAAGATGAGATAAGATGAGATCAATGTTCCCTTTAGCTGCGCTGCTGCGCGGCCGCGCAGCTATCTCACAGACGCCGCGCATTTTTGAGTACCGCGCAGCAAATTTCCATGTAAGTGAAAGGGCTGTAAAATTTTGCACACAAAAAAATTGAAGCTTTAAAACTTTGAACACAACTGTATGATTTTGCACACGAACCAACAAACCTTAGAGGGAACATTGGATGAGATACGATAAGATAAGATGTGATAAGATGAGATTAGATTAGATTAGATTAGATAAAATAAGATAAAAAAGATGAGATGAAATAAGATGAAATGAGTTAAGAAGTGAAAAGATGAGATTCTTTAATCATCAAATCAATGGAAATATTTTTTTTAAAAATACATTTTGCATATTCATTTGCAGAACATAAATAAAATATAAAAGCCAGTGTTCTCCTCCCAGTGGTTACCATAATCTCAATGATCACTAATAAAGTCATTATTTTCACTAAATGCGTTAACCGATGGCTGATTTCTATGCTCTCTAGCATCATAACTGTGTGACATGTATGTTACATGTGATCTGAACCTGCCCCCCCCCCCGGTCACAAACTGTCACAATGTTTTAAACCCCATCTTTCCTCGGGTGTGACATACTCCATGGACGACTATGTTTTTAAACAAAATAACAGTTTACTTTTTGAATTTAAAAAAAAAAAAAAAAAAA
>CAXITT010000119.1:318646-339120 GCA_964033795.1 Lymnaea stagnalis
CATTATTTTGTCTTGTATAAAGTCTAAACCTTATGATCGGATCATTCTATATCCCCCCCCCCCCCCCACTCAGAGAGAAGTTACGGTCCTTGAGGATAATCACACTGACCAGACGTACGTTTACCTCCTGTGTGCTGTGACTGGCTGGTTTGCAAGGGCGGCCACCACGTCAAATGTTTTCATCACCCTCAAGGGATCCGCAGGGAGAAGTGACACACATATGCTGAGAGATGACGCACGCAGGCTTTTCCAGGTAAGCCTGTTTGTTTCGTCATTATGTTTGCGCCTAGCTCATCAAACACACGTTGTTTTAAAAATGAAAATAGTCTACAACACATGACTTTTTTTTTTCATTTTTAGCTGACCGTTCTTTGTCAAATATAAAAAGAAAAGAATTTTTTTCTTCTCCACAAACATTTGAAAGAATGCGCCCTTACTATAAAACTGATCTTTTTTATTACGGCTTTCGATTTAACTGATTTATCAATTGTTTTTTTTATCATAAATTGTAAATGAGGAAGGTACCTCCCAATCAATCTGCCAGTTTGAAAGGATAAAAATGTGTGGGGTTCACGTTAAAACTGAAACAATTTGTTTTTCTATAAATTGCCATTTTGAACCAATCTTTTCAAGGCAGGTGCAGAAGATTGGTTTGTCATGACCACAGCAGAAGACCTGGGTGAGATTGAGTACATCACCGTCTGGACTGACTGTTC
This sequence comes from Lymnaea stagnalis, assembly GCA_964033795.1. NCBI lineage: Eukaryota > Metazoa > Mollusca > Gastropoda > Lymnaeidae > Lymnaea > Lymnaea stagnalis. The sequence continues at coordinate 319,363 of CAXITT010000119.1, forward strand.
CGGTGCCCAGCCATCATGGTGTGTACGTGGCGTCATGAACTTTTTGAGCAGAATTTTGATTATGTCCGAATGTTTATTTATTTTAAATTTTTTCATGGAACTTCCTTATGGTTTATTAGATCAGCCATATTACTGGACAAATATTTGCTTGTCGATGTTAAGTAGCTCTCGTGCAATCTAGTGACTGCAGTGAATAGAGTTCCAGTTTTAATGTTAGCAGCTACGGTTTTAAAGTGCGAACTGAGCAACGCTACTAACACGTGACTTCAGAGATGGTAATGGCGTGAATTGCTCTGTGTAGACGATGTTCATGAAAAACAAAAAAGCAATCAATAAATAACAATCACAGCTCGATCCGTTAATATGAGGTAAAAACAGATGGGCACCAAAATATTTATGTTAGTTTTCTGTGAAAGATTTCGTGTTCAGTAATGCAACAACACTGCCGGCAACTATCTCATGTATTCTATTTTAAAACAAAATTCGGGCATGGCTAATCACACTGACGATGTAACCCGATCACGACAGACAGACACTCAAGTCAAGTAAAATAAAAGCCTTAAAAAAAAAAGAATGACTATATATTGGGGCATTACAATATTAATAGAAAATAAAATAATTTTAAAACTCATAGACCGAATGTATACGAAAAGTTTATGTTTAGGGTTGGTTTAATTATTACGTAATGAGTAAAAAAACAACTAATAATTATATGAAAAGAAGCAATAAAATCTTATTTCGTTTCACCTTAAAACGTTTGCCAGGTTTTTAAACTCGGTGTACGTTCAAAATATGCACACGTCAGAGTCCTGGTACTGTCAGTACAACAGCTGGCTCAGCGTGGAATACGGCTGCAAGAAGCTTGTGGCAGAGGTGCCCGCCATCAAGGTATCCACTTCCGGGTCGTACCCCTGCCAAATGTCTGAGATCGGATTGGTTGAGTCCATTGTTTTCGACTTTTTCATTATAAATTTTAATTATCATTTTTAAACAGTAAGTTCGAATTCATCCAGTAATTTCTGGCAGAAACTTCATGATTTCATCTATTTTAGATATTAGAAATTTCAAGATTTCAGCCATCAATTTCTGAGTTCATCAATAGATTTCTGGCAGAAACTTCAACTATTGATTTCATCTCCTAATTTCTGACAGAAACTTCAACTATTGATTTCATCTCCTAATTTCTGACAGAAACTTCAACTATTGATTTCATCTTCATGTTGTTTTTTTTTTTGTTTTTTTTTGTTGTTTTTTTTGTAGATGTCATTCTGTTATGTGTCCTATTTATTACTTGTGTTTTTTAAGTGTCCTGTTTTTTACTTGTCCTTCTCGTTACGTGTCCTACTTGTTTCTTGTCCTGCTTGTTTCAGGTCTTGTTTTTTTACATGTCCTACTTGTTTCTTGTCCTGCTTGTTTCAGGTCTTGTTTTTTTTATATGTCCTACTTGTTTCTTGTCCTGCTTGTTTCAGGTCTTGTTTTTTTACATGTCCTACTTGTTACTTGTCCTACCACGAAAATCTTTCTCGAGCAAATGCCCAGCGTTGTTTTGTCAAAGTTAAATTTATGACTTATCTAAGAAATCACATCGCCAGGAAATTGAGTACGCCAATACGAAGATGGTACAGTTTCTAAACAGAAGTAAGAACGACATTCGCAATGAGCACCTTTGGTTTGGGATGTTAGTTAAGACCAGTTACAACACCTTCACCAGGGTAAGATAAAGTTTTCTACAACAATAACAAAAATAACAAAAAATATATAGGTATATATATATATATATATATATATATATATATATATATATATATATATATATAATATATATATTCAGTGAATCATGATCGTTAAAGCGACATTTGAGACAGCAATCTTGAGGGTGCGGGTGATCAAATATATTAGCAGTGACTGCTCTAAAAATATACAGAATATTGAATATATAAATAAAAAAAGTATATAATTTAGGCCAGTAACATAGTGATGCTTGATGGAGTTCGAGAGGAATTCTAAAATCTCAATTTTTTTTTTTTTTTTAAAGTGGGCCGAAGACAAAATGCAAGAGTCATCCATTGGATCAGAATGGTGTTAATAGAGAGACTTTTAGTTTTACAATATCAAATGACGCCAAAAATAAATGTCCTATAATACACCGCTGTATAATTTGAGCATAAAGACGAATAGTGCGCTACTTCTTATGGACACTGATTGTTCAGATACAACGGAATAAGTTGTGTTTTCTTTTTTAAACAGTTAAATGAGCTCATTTCCTTATAGAAGCATTGATAGAATTATTGAAACCTTCAAACTTCATAAACAGAAGGATCGGTAGGTCTGCGCTTGCACAGATACATCACTTGGTGATGGCACTGATCATGCTACAGTTCCCAGTGATAGGTGACCTAATGTTTTTGACTTTCTATGGTCACAGATACGTCGCTTGGTGACGGCACTAACCATGCTACAGTTCCTAGTGATAGTTAACCTATTGCCTCTGTTTATCTCCTACATGGTCACAGATACGTCTCTTGGTGACGACACTAACCATGCTACAGTTCCTAATGATAGTTAACCTCATGCCTCTGTTTATTTCCTATGGTCACAGATACGTCTCTTGGTGACGACACTAACCATGCTACAGTTCCTAGTGATAGTTAACCTCATGCCTTTGGTTTTTTTTTTCTATGGTCACAGATACGTCGCTTGGTGACGGCGCTAACCATGCTGCAGTTCCTCATGATAATAAACCTCATGTTTTTTGGCATAGCTGACCTCGACAACGCTGAGCAATTTCTAGACTTATTTGGGCAGAAAATTCACGTGACCAGCATTGCCATTGGTGTCGAGTCCTCGCTCGTCATAACTGTTGTTGGCCTTATTTTAACTTTTCTGTTCAATAAGTAAGTCTTCCTTGATCATAAACACTATAATAAAAAATTGGTGAGGTTACAATTTTTTAGGGTTATACCAATGTTAGCTTAAAAATTGTCGAATATTTAATAAATAATTGTTAATATATTTTTTTAATAAGTCGAATTCGGCCTGATTTTGAACAAATGAAATTAAACGGGAAAACCATACACCTTGCATTTTTAAAACTTTCATGTTACCTTTCCATTAAATTTAAAGTGACATCTTCTGAAATATAATTTTATTTTTTCGTGTAGGGAATATACAGTTGTTGTTTTTTAAATCTCAATATCCTTCTGACATATGTTTCCCTGACTGCGTCCCACATGTTGGTCATAATGTATGGAACGACAGTCAGTTTTTTTTTATTTCACTTTGTTTCTATTATTTAAAGCATTTAATGAGTTTTCGCCAAACACCCTCCCACCCCTTTTTCCCGGGCAGTATCGCACATAAGCCCAAGAATAAGAAAAAAGAGTTGTCAGAGGAGGAGATTGAATACCTGGAGACGCTCATGGACAGAGAGGAGTACAAAGCCAGATTTGCTGGGATCTCCACAGACGATGACGACTACCCCTACGGAGAAGATTATGACGACGACGATAACGATAATGATGACGAAGTCAGCCCGTATGATAGTGGCGACAGACCGGTGGAGAGAATGAAAAGGTCGAGGACCAGTGTCGTCGACCCACGAAAGAAGCGGCGAAATTTCAGTCGGAACGCTTCTGAAGATGATGATGGCGATAAAACTCATGGTGGTTTATTTCATTTATTTTTTTTTTTAGTTGTACATTTCATTTGTATAAATTTTGTCAAAATACAAAGAAACCAAACACATAATAATTACTTTCGTTATAGAAGACAGTTGTTCTAAATGTTTCAGTAAAATAGAAAAGCGGTAGATCTACATTAGCAGGTGGAGCTAGTATCGAATTTATTGATTGTTCTATCTTTATCTTCTTAAACTCCTCGTCTGCTGTCAACAAGTGACAAGTAGTTCAATAACTGATGTTGATCTGTAGACAACCTATTTGTGGACCACTGAAAAAAAAAAATCCGTTTGGCAACTCTTTGTTACAAACAAATTAATAAATCAAATGTTAAAAATGGGGTTTTTTTTTTTTTTTGGGGGGGGGGGGGGGGGTGTTAAGTTGTAACTTATCTTTAGTTTACAGATTGTTTTCTCTTTTCATTTTTTCATAAAAGTAAAAATCATTTCATTTAAGCATCTCCCTATCTAAACTCTCTTTGTACAACTTGTTCAACAAGAACAGGTCACAATCAGAACACAATTTTAATTTTCTTGAAAAGTTCCTTTAGGCAATACTGCTCCATTCTATTTATCTCCCTTTAAAAACAAATCTATTTAATAAATAAAGAATTAAATATAATTTTAATGAACATTCTTTCTCAGAGGAATATAGTGCGCACTCAGAAGATCATGTGGTTGATATGAATGAGCTTGTTGAATTGAATGAAGACGACTCAGACTGGATCAACTCATTCACGTACGCATCATCATGTCCTGGCTAAGATCACTTTGTATTGATATCATTTAAAATAAAAATCTAAACACCAATTCCAGTGGATCTCAAACTTCTTAATGCCGCGACCCTTTAATGCAGCTCCTCGTGTTATGGTTTCCCCCAACCATAAAATTACTCTCATTGCTACTTCATAGATATGTGTTTTCCGATGCTCTTAGGCGACCCCTGTGTAAGGGTCGTTCGACCCCTAAAGGCGGTCACGACCCTCAGATTGAGAACCGCTGAGTTGAACCATTTAACAATTAAAAATGTGTCAATTAAAATGTGTAATTTTGTTTTGAACTGGTCCTGTGCAGGCTGCCCTGGTGGTTTATCTACATCATGTGGGTCCTTCTCGCAGCGTTGAACTTATTTCTGGCCTACTACATCATGCTGTACGGCCTGAGCCTGGGCTACGAGCTGAGCGTGGACTGGGCCATGGCTTTCTTCACGGCCTTCTTCGTCAATGTCATGGTCATCCAGCCGGTCAAGGTCGTTCTGATCGTCTTCGTGCTCGTGCTTCTCTGGAAACAGAGATACACCCTCAAAGAGATCGCCCCCCTAGCAAAGCTGAGTGAGTCGGTAGGCCAGACAGAGCGACGTGAAATAAATTGTATACATTTCAATAACAACAAACTAGTGGGCTAGGAAGAGTAAGATGCAGTAAAATGTATACATTTCAATAACAACAAACTAGTGGGCTAGACAGAGTAAGATGCAGTAAAATGTATACATTTCAATAACAACAAACTAGTGGGCAAGACAGAGTAAGATGCAGTAAAATGTATACATTTCAATAACAACAAACTAGTGGGCTAGGAAGAGTAAGATGCAGTAAAATGTATACATTTCAATAACAACAAACTAGTGGGCTAGAAAGAGTAAGATGCAGTAAAATGTATACATTTCAATAACAACAAACTAGTGGGCTAGGAAGAGTAAGATGCAGTAAAATGTATACATTTCAATAACAACAAACTAGTGGGCAAGACAGAGTAAGATGCAGTAAAATGTATACATTTCAATAACAACAAACTAGTGGGCAAGACAGAGTAAGATGCAGTAAAATGTATACATTTCAATAACAACAAACTAGTGGGCAAGACAGAGTAAAATGCAGTAAAATGTATACAACAAACTATGAGAAAGTACAAAGAATTTCACTATCCCGTGATTCAATGAAATTATCTAAATTCATCAAGACCTAAGAATGACTTTTTGTTTGTCTTAAACTAACACTGAAAACAAGATAGGCAACCTTTGGAACAAAATTGCATTTGCAGAACATTTTCAAAGATTTCTTTACCATTTTAGCACATATTTTTTTTTTAAATGTTATTTACCCACTGCTACAGTCAATTGATCAATACTTCCATCAATTTTTTTACGGCCAATATTGTTTAATATTTTCATTAAAAAATAGCTTCTAGCAATGTATTGCCACACATACTCAGCAGAAACATTTTGTTTGTGAAATTTTTCGTAAAATAAAGTTTTAAACACGTTTTCGTCCAGGTTAAGCGAAACGGAATACCAGGATCTCTTATTAATATCTTAACTGAGATTGGCCAGACTGTACGCACGGATGTTCTATTAATAAATTTCCGCCATGAAATACAAAACCCTAATAGCTCGGCAATGGTTTTATTTTGAGTACTGCAAATTTTCAGCTGAGAGCCTCCGGCTGGTCCACCAAAAGAACATACTGAAAATGAAGTACGGGTCCCTCATGCCAAAGATGGTCTACACAGCACCGCTAAATGCCAATGAAGTACAGGCTGTCATGGACAGACTCAAAGTTGAGAGTGTTGCCAGAGAGGTGAGTTGGAGGTTTAACCGTAGCACTGAGAGAGTTTGGAGAACCGTTGAAACATGGACAGACTCAAAGTTGAGAGTGTTGCCAGAGAGGTGAGTTGGAGGTTTAGCTGTAGCAATGAGAAAGTTTGGAGAACCGTTTAAACATGGACAAACTCAAAGTTGAAAGTATTGTCAGAGAGGGGAGTTGGACGGTGAGTCCACAACCACCAAGTTGGCCCTTCAAAACCTGCAGTTGCTGTAGGCTAACGGTTTTTTTATGTTTCTAATCATGTGATGTGGAATAAAACTTAATAGATGATATTTTAAATAGCATTTAAAGTCAGAATAATAAGGAGTGGCAGGGGATCTCAAAAAAGCTAATTTGTAAACACTCGCTTAAGTAGGTTGCATAACAGTTCGAAGAAAAAAAAACAAAAAGAGGGAGCAGGGTATCACCTGAGCACTCTGCAAAATAGCAGAGTACCGCTAGATCTTGCTGAATCAGAGATGCATCAGAGCAGGGTATCACCTGAGAACTCTGCAAAATAGCAGAGTACCGCTAGATCTTGCTGAATCAGAGCTGCATCAGAGCAGGGTATCACCAGAGCACTCTTCAAAATAGCAGAGTACCGCTAGATCTTGCTGAATCAGAGCTGCATCAGAGCAGGATATCACCAGAGCACTCTGCAAAATAGCAGAGTACCACGAGATCTTGCTGAATCAGAGCTGCATCAGAGCAGGGTATCACCAGAGCACTCTGCAAAATAGCAGAGTACTGCGAGATCTTGCTGAATCAGAGCTGCATCAGAGCAGGGTATCACCAGAGCACTCTGCAAAATAGCAGAGTACCACGAGATCTTCAGAGCAGGTTGCCGCCAAATGATGCTGCATTAGAGCAGGGTGCCGCTAGGTGATGCTGAATCAGAACTGGGTGTCATCAGAGCAAAGTGTCATAAGAACAGAATGCCTCCAGAGCAGGGTGCCACCAGAGAAGGCAGACTTGGAGGAGGTACATGGTGGAAATCTTGAGAGGTGACACAATCATTTTACCGAACTGGTCGCCCGCCTCCCCCCCCATACATGCGTGACATATTTATTGATGACCCTCTTTGTCCATACATATAGAATTTATTTTCATGCTTTTTGGCTGAAAATAATAGGTTACTTTACACACTTCCATATTTCTACATGCATTGCGGAATTATTTTTTTAAAATTATTTTTTCAACTATATTTTACATGTCAGGAGTAATAATAACCTTATTCTCGTTGAATGTTGTTAGCCTTGAATTATTATATTTTTTTATTAGTAGAGAAATGTATTAAATCAACGTAATGCTGACTTAAGTTCGTCAATTATGTTCAAATAACCGTTAATTCTCCTAGTTGAAAAAAACAAATAAAAGAAGATCTGAGCAGAACCGTTAATCTCTAACCCCAAATTTGAAGATGTCCGCGAAATTTACAATAGTAGCCATGTTGTTTTTTAAACTGTTTTTTGTCTTAGTTAAAAAGATGTATATAGTTTTTATGTCTTTGAATGAATCTATTTGCATTGCATCACAGGCCTACTCTTTACACAAAATAAATAAATAAATAAAAACTTCCCTGTCCATTGCTGATCAAACAAGCTGATTTTTTTAAATGTTCAAATAGCATGTATAAACTAGCCTCAAAGAAAAGCGTTGCCAATACTCGTATTTATCTTCTCAGATGATGAGAGATCTCGTGCTCTACATTATCTTCATGGTGTGTGTTCTTCTGGTGGTGTATGGCCACCTGGATATCAATATCCAGTACCATCAGGTGAAATATACCAAAAATGTCTACCTGGGCATCAGAGAACCTGTTGATGAGGTAAAAAAACAAAACAATTATTCTAATTTAGCTTAGACATATTTTATACGGGCCTGTTCTCACCATTCTGTGTCATTACAGTACGGTGTTTCAAATTTCCGAAATCTTTTTTTTGTTTTCAGAATAATAATATTTTATTAAAACTTTAGACCTGCGCTGCAAATTAGAGACCAGTAAACAGGGCCGGCCATAGGCCAATGCAACCTATGCGGCCGCAGTGGGCCCTTGCATAGGCCCCGCGCTAATTCTAGGTGCAAATTATTAAATTAAACCATTATAACTTATAATCATGTATAGGTCAGCGTGTTTATTCTGTTTTTTTACGTTTTTACAGTGTTTTTAATCTATTACTCGTTGTTGCAAGTGATTACGACAAGTAAATAAACTTGAAAAAAAGTTGTAGCTGCTCGGGTGTTACCAATCTGTCTGTAAAACTTTTGTGCGAAACAAGGTGAGAATGTAGAATAGATAGTGTCAAAGCACTTCGTAATCAATTGCCTGAAATTTGTGACGCACTCGAAGAATTAGCTGAAGAGACTAATGGATGCGATAATTAAAAGTGAAGCAGAAACACTGCTTAGTGTTACTTGTGTTATGGTACGACGTGCTCTTCCAAGTCAATTTTGTGAGTACAGAACTGCAAGGTGAAACAGTAGATTTGAGCGCTGCAATGGATTCGTACAACAACTTGATGACTTGGCTAAGGAAACTGAGAGTTGATGGGTTTGTTCAGATTCTTGTTACAGCAAAGGAAATGGCTAAAAACATGGAAGCTGTTTGCAATCTTTCCAGCCAAACGTCAAAGGAAAAGGCAGTATGATGAATCTGTGGAAAACTTCACATCTGGAAATGCTGAAGATGACTACAGGATAAATTGCTTCAACAGAATTGTGGACACCGCAATTCAATCCTTGCAGCCGAGATTTTAGCAGCTGAAATCAAACCACAATTTATTTGGGTTTCTTGTCAGCTTCAAGAGCCTTCAGCGTGATGACATACGAAAGTTTATAGCGAGCCTCGAGCAAGCATTGACGTCATCAACAGATCAGTCAGCAGATATAATGTGGGCGAGAATTAGCTAATGAAATGGAATCTTTGAGACATATTCTACCAAATGCCGCCAAAAGCCCGGTAGAAAATGTTGGCTTATCTGTCCACTAATGAAAGAAACTCTGCTTTCCCAAACTACTTTTTTGCACTCAGAATATTCTTAACAATACCCGTAACTGCGGCATCTGGCGAATGAAGCTTCTCGCGCTTCAACCAAGAATTACTTGAGGTCAACAATTCACGACGATAGATTGAACAATTTGGAAATTCTTGCTATTGAGCGTGATCTATGTAGGGAACAGAATTTTGATGATATACTGTATGACTTCGCTGCACGCAAGGCTCGTAAAGTAAAGTGAATTTGATTGTGATTTTGTACTTAGTACAGAACTATCTAATGTTATGGTACAGAACTCTCTAATGTTATAGCACAGAACTATATAATGTTATAGTACAGACATCTCTAAAGATATAGTACAGATATCTCTAATGAAATAGTACATACATCTCCAATGTTATAGTACAGACTTCTCTAATGTTATATTACAGACCTCTCTAATGTTATAGCACAGAACTATCTAATGTTATAGTACAGACCTCTTTAATTTTCTAGCAGAGAACTATCTAATGTTATAGTACAGACATCTCTAATGTTATAATACAGACCGTTCTAATGTTATAGCAGAGAACTATCTAATGTTATAGTACAGACATCTCTAATGTTATAGTACAGACATCTCTAATGTAATAGTACAGACATCTCTAATGTTATAATACAGACCTCTCTAATGTTATAGTACAGACATCTCTAATTATATAGTAAATACTGCTCTAATGCTATTGTACAGACCTATGGACTGTAATAGCACAGGCTTCTCTAATGTTTATTTGCAGACATTGACACAATATTGTGTGCATAAAAAATGTATATATTATTTTTTTTCACAGAATGATCTTGGACAAGATTTACTTCAACAGGTTAGTTTTATTTCTGGGGGAGAGGGGTGTATTCTTGGGGAGGGTTGTAATTATTATTGTTGTGCTTACCATACTTAAAAATACTTCTTACCAATAAAAATCTTTTTTTTTTAATATGCGAGGACATATGTGTATCAATATTTTAGAATCCATACATTAACACACATAAAAGAATGAATTGAGTAAAAAGAAAATGGAACTTTTAACCATTTCAAAGAGTGGACAATATAAAAAGTATACTGGTTATGCTTATATCTTCAAGATATTTTTTTTTTAATAAATAAGTAATGAATCAATTATAATAATTTCTTTGGAAATCCCCATCATTATGTTTGAAAATAATTATCTGTAATGTCTAGGTAAAAACTGCTCAAGATATGTGGCGTTACCTTGATGAAGTCTTAATAGATAAGCTGGCCCCTGATGAGCAAGGTTTCAATTTGCCTAAAGACACCAATCTACTTGGTCCAGCTCGAATTCGACAGGTCAGAGTTCAGCAAGATTCTGGTGAGTAGGTGCTAATTTCATTCACATTGTGCTAAAAAATAAGCAGTACTGGAACTCCCGCCAAATCTAGCAATAATAAAACTCCCGTCAAAACTAGCAGAACTGGAACTCCTTCCAAAACTAGCAGTACTAGAACTCCTGCCAAAACTAGCAGTACTGGAACTCACGCTAAAACTACCACCACTGGAACTCGCGCATCTCGAACGCGTACATACGCTTGTCAACAGTGCGTTGCCCCAACCGTCACGTGGTCCCAGAATGGGAGAGGATGATATAAGTGGCGGTTGTTGGAAATGGGTCTCTCCAACGATGTTTAATTTTCGCTCATACGTAAGTGATTATATGATCGTAAAAAAAAAAAAAATTAGAAGTTGGGGTGTGGGCGTGTTTGAAAACAGTTGGCATAACAATTCCAAGGCAGATTTCAATCATACGGCACCAAGTAAAACAGATATGCTGTCTAGTGTTGCACAAGTTGCCGACCTGGAAGTGTACATCACCGAAAGCGGAAGTCTCCTAGAGCAGTAGAGTCACGTCACGCACGTGTCATCTAGCAGATGCTGCATTTGTTCACGTCGCGATAGTGCCGGCTATAGGTACAGGCAACTCGGGCAGTTGCCCGGGGGGGGCGGGGGGCGCCATGTGCTAAGGGCACCATTAACGATCTTCCAAAAAGAGGAGAAAGCATTGCATGTGGGCGCCATCGTAGAAAAATAAAAAGTGCAATAAAAATATTTGCTGATCTAAAAGCTAAGGAAAAAATGTCATCGGTAGGCTCATTTTTCCTACTGCTGAGATGCAAGTTTTAACACACAAATATATATATATATATTTTTAATTTTTTTTTTAAAACTGGTAAACAACTCATTACTTTAATCCTATTTTTTTTTTATTTCTTTAAAAATATTTTATGATAATACTCAAAAGGGGCCCCAAAGTTAAGCTTGCCAGGGGCGCCAGCAACCGTGGGGCCTGCCCTGTCCCTAAGAAGTCTACGAAGCACTTCATTGAAATCCAACATTAGCGACATGGCCATTCGCAGATTGTTTAAGGACAAAGTTGTGATTTTTTTTTTTTGTCTTTCTTTTGTTATTTAATTTGTTTGTTGTTTTTTTTCATTTTGCATGAGATGCTTGTTTGAAAAGCTACGCATCCGTTTATGCGAGCCATGATGATAAATTGTGGCCATTTTTGGCTTTGGTGTAGGAGGATCCATACTTTTATAGGAAGGTGTTGTAGTACTCCGACGAGAGTCACAATCACACAATCATTTGTCAGACGTTCCCTTCTGTTGACACTCTGTCTACCTTTGCATAATCGTTTTCACTTGGTGCACGTCATGTTAAGTAAGACTGCCACCTGTTTTCATACATGTTCTCCCTTAACCTACAATTGTGGTAAGGGGGTAAAATGAAACAATGGGTATGTCTTGCTCCTTCGAAACACCCATTTCTAAAAACGACTGCCCGGTGTGTCTTTCTTTTTTTATTCTGGGGAATAAGTTTTAGCTGCCCCCCCCCCCTGTAAACTGTTGACAAAAACTGGCGCGGGTACAGGAAGCTGGAGTTTCAGTACTGTTACATTTGGCGCATACTGTAAGACTTATTTAAGATATATATATATATATATATATAATATATATATATATATATATATATATATATATATATATATATCTAGATATAGATATAGATATAGATATAGATATAGATATAGATATAGATATAGATATTGATATATATATAATATGCATTTCAAAGTGAATTTTAAAATTTAATATTTTTTAATATATTTAAATCAATTTTATAGGAGTTAATTTCCAAAATCTTGTTAATAAAAATAAAACTGAGAAGGTTTTGTGTTTTAATCTATATCTATATAATCTTAACAAGTGTAGCAATTAATTCAAATCTTTAAACATCAACTGAAATATATTATACAATATATCCCGCTTATCTCCCCCATAAATAACTTAAATTGATAGCACATGAGTAATAACTACCTAAAAAAATAGAGAGCTAAATACAGTGTTAAAGAGAGTGTTAAATACAGTCTTAAAGATCGTACTAAAGAAAGTGTTGAAGATCGTTTTAAGATATTTTTAAAGATAGTGTTTTAAACATAGTGTTAAAGATAATGTAAAAGATAGGGTTGAAAATAATGTTGAAGATAGTGTTGAAGACAGTGTTAAAGATAGTGTTAAAGATGGTGTTAAGACCGTGTTAAAGATATTATTGAAAATAGTGTTGAAGTCAGTGTAAAGGATAGTGTAAAGATAGTGTTGGAGATAGTGTTAAAGATAGTGTTGAAGATAGTGTTAGAGATAGTTTTGAAGACAGTGTTAAAGATTGGGTTGAAGATAGTGTTGAAGACAATGTTAAAATAGTGTTGAAGACAGTGGTAAAGATAGTTTTCAAGTTAGTGTTGAAGACAATGTTGAAGACAGTGTTGAAGAGAGTGTTAAGACAGTTAAAGAAAGTGTTGAAGGGAGTGTTAAAGACAGTGTTAAAGATATTGTTAAAGATAGTGTTGAAGCCAGTGTTGAAGATTAGGAAAAAAATAAGCAACCCAAAAATAAGAAAATGATATTCCTTAACGCTTCTCTTAGGTTGCCCAGGCCTTTCAGAGGCTATGAGAAAGATCTATGGTGTGAAATTCTGTAGCCACTCCATGGATGAAGGTGTTGAGGAGACGAAAAGTTATGATAGTTCCTGGAAAAATCCAATATTAGATGCATACGATGAACAGGAGGATGGCCTGTTTGTGTACTGGTCAGCCAAAGCCTTGAAGACAGCCACATTTAAAGGTACTGGTCAGCCAAAGCCTTGTAGACAGCCACATTTAAAGGTACTGGTCAGCCAAAGCTTTGAAGACAGCCACATTTAAAGGTACTGGTCAGCCAAAGCCTTGTAGACAGCCACATTTAAAGGTACTGGTCAGCTAAAGCTTTGAAGACAGCCACATTTAAAGGTAAGGTCAATCTTTAAAACAGGGAAAATCCACACCAGATTGCATTCAACTCTTGAGGAATTATTTTTTTCAAAGGACTTGAAAGAAAAGAGGAAAAGTACTACTATGAGTTCAAATTTCTTCAGTATACTAACAAAACCATAGGAATAGTTGTAATTCTCGGAAACATATGGTTTTTCTACACATTTTTAAAAACATTTTATCAGGAGTTACATACGAAACAAAGCAAAAAATTATCATTGGTAGTTTTGTTGAAAAGAAGCATCCAAAACCATGTATTTGTACATTATATTTTGGTCGCAACTTGCTTTTTTAGGTAAAATTTTAATATGTAAAATCCATTTTTATAAAAAATTTTAAAGTTAAATTTCATTTGTTTAAATTAACATAATTGTTTATACTTTATTTTAATCAGATGCCAATTATGCAAAGCGTTAATACATCTAGAATTGGGTACTTCAACTTCATGAATTCTGGGAAGAGTGATTCGACCATCAACATGCTTTTGCATGCACTAACTGAAAAAATATGTCTTTATGTTAACCATGACCCTAGAACACAGTTTAATTAAGCTCTATGCACGTTTGTAGACCATTAATTATTTAAGTTCTATGCACGTTTATAGACCAAAGCTTAATTAAGTTCTATGCACTTTTCTAGAACATAGTTTTACTAAGCTCTATACAAAATTCCCAATCTATTGTGACAGTCCCGTAATTTATCTAGCATTCATCACAATGCAGGCTACCACGGTACTTATTCTGGCGGGGGCTACGTCGCCATCTTGTCCAGGGACAACCTGGACGTGTGTAGGGCACTTCTGGGTAACCTGAGCCAATCGCAGTGGATCGACTCTAACACACGGTGAAAGACGGTTAAATTATTTTATCTTATTTTTTATTTATTTAATAAAGTATTAGTTGGTATGTTCTAAAAGGAATAATAAATCATTTTCAGTACCAGTATTAAATTGCGGAAATAAAATGGTAAAACTGTATTTAATGTTACTATTATTGATACTATAGCAGCAATATAAGAGTTGAATCATTTGCACTGAGCTAAACTTCACACAAAAACCTATTTTCACAGATGCATCTTTGTCGAGTTCAACTTGTACAACCCGAGTTCTGATCTCTTTGTACACGTCATGCTCGCCTTCGAGTTTGACGTCATGGGAGGGGTCTTTCCTTTGTATCATGTTTCAACGGGGCGATTTTTCTTGGACAATACCAGAAAAGAGCAATGGCTGCAAATAGTTGAGGTAAAGTTGTCCTCATCACATCATGACCAACTAAAATTGTAAAGATTCCTACTTTAAATGTGCACGAGGCTGAAAAAAGTACTATCACATTGCAGTTGTTTTATTTGTATGTGTGTGTGCGTCTGAATAGATTGTAACCTTGGTTAGCGTCACACCCCACTTTTTAAATCCTTAGATTTACTTCGCTTGTGTTCCTGTTTTTAAGGTAAAATCTTCGGTCGGCTAACTGACCCATTTCCCGCCAATCCATTGAGCTGAAAGTTGGCACATAGACTCGTGGCCGATGACAACACATTCGTTCCAATCCCCCCACCCTTAATCCACTTTTTAAATCATTATAATTACTTCGCTTTTGTTCGTGTCTTTAAGGTAAAATCTTCGGTCAGCTAATTGACCCATTGCTCTCCAATCCATCGAGCTGAAAATTGGCAAATAGACTCGTGGACGATGACAACACATTTTTTCACATTTTTCAACCACCCCCCCCCCCCCTCCCCCCCCCCCCCCCCCCCCCCCAACTCCAAACTCAAAAAAATCATTTTTACCTGTTTTTCAAATGGAAGATAGCGGAAATATGATTACATAGATTTCACAAAATAAAAATCCCGATACCTGTATTAAAATTCTTAAATCATAATAAGCTGACATCTAATGAGCAATAGAATGTTGCTTACTGTTCAAATACATCCATTTCTTTTATAGAAAATAGCATGAGCTCAAATCTTCCATTTTGCTTTTTCATTCAATACTCTATGACGTCCTTATAGTTCCTCACTATCTATATTTGTATCTATGCATCACTACTCTGACACGAAATAGTGCATTTCCCTCAGCTGCAAATAAACATCGAACATCATTGTGTTACCTATTTGAAGATTTCTATTACAACTGTCAGAAATTCGTTTTTTTTAACTCTCCGGGTCTAAACAAAATGGAATGAGTGTATAGATCAATTAGTATTGGGCTCGTATAGATCAATTAGTATTGGGCTCGTATAGATCAATTAGTATTGGGCTCGTATAGATCAATTAGTATTGGGCTCGTATAGATCAATTAGTATTGGGCTCGTATAGATCAATTAGTATTGGGCTCGTATAGATCAATTAGTATTGGGCTCGAAGAGATCAATTAGTATTGGGCTCGTATAGATCAATTAGTTTTGGGCTCGTATAGATCAATTAGTATTGGGCTCGTATAGATCAATTAGTATTGGGCTCGTATAGATCAATTAGTATTGGGCTCGTATAGATCAATTAGTATTGGGCTCGTATAGATCAATTAGTATTGGGCTCGTATAGATCAATTAGTATTGGGCTCGTATAGATCAATTAGTATTGGGCTCGTATAGATCAATTAGTATTGGGCTCGTATAGATCAATTAGTATTGGGCTCGTATAGATCAATCAGTATTGGGCTAGTATAGATCAATCAGTATTGGGCTCGTATAGATCAATCAGTATTGGGCTCGTATAGATCAATCAGTATTGGGCTCGTATAGATCAATCAGTATTGGGCTCGTATAGATCAATCAGTATTGGGCTCGTATAGATCAATTAGTATTGGGCTCGTATAGATCAATTGGTATTGGGCTCGCATAGATCAATCAGTATTGGGCTCGTATAGATCAATTAGTATTGGGCTCGTATGGATCAATTAGTATTGGGCTCGTATAGATCAATTATTATTGAGCTCGTATAGATCAATTATTATTGAGCTCGTATAGATCAATTAGTATTGGGCTCGTATAGATCAATTAGTATTGGGCTCGTATAGATCAATTATTATTGAGCTCGTAGAGATCAATTAGTATTGGGCTCGTATAGATCAATTAGTATTGGGCTCGTATAGATCAATTAGTATTGGGCTCGTATAGATCAATTAGTATTGGGCTCGTATAGATCAATCAGTATGGGGCTCGTATATATCAATTAGTATTGGGCTCGTATAGATCAATCAGTATTGGGCTCGTATAGATCAATCAGTATTGGGTTCGTATAGATCAATTAGTATTGGGCTCGTATAGATCAATCAGTATTGGGCTCGTATAGATCAATCAGTATTGCACTAGTATAGATCAATTAGTATTGGGCTCGTATAGATCAATCAGTATTTGGCTCGTATAGATCAATCAGTATTGGGCTCGTATAGATCAATCAGTATTGGGCTCGTATAGATCAATCAGTATTGGGCTCGTATAGATCAATCAGTATTAGGCTCATATAGATCAATTAGTATTGGGCTCGTATAGATCAATTAGTATTGGGCTCGCATAGATCAATCAGTATTGGGCTCGTATAGATCAATTAGTATTGGGCTCGTATAGATCAATTAGTATTGGGCTCGTATAGATCAATTATTTTTGAGCTCGTATAGATCAATCAGTATTGGGCTCGTATAGATCAATTATTATTGAGCTCGTATAGATCAATTATTATTGAGCTCGTATAGATCAATTAGTATTGGGCTCGTATAGATCAATTAGTATTGGGCTTGTATAGATCAATTAGTATTGGGCTCGTATAGATCAAATAGTATTTGGCTCGTATAGATCAATTAGTATTGGGCTCGTATAGATCAATTAGTATTGGGCTCGTATAGATCAATTAGTGTCGTATTGGGCTCGAATAGATCAATTAGTATTGGGCTCATCAATCCCTACTAAATCGTTTAAGTCTTCATTCTGTACCATTTGGAATTCTATGATCAGGGACTCACGGCCATCTGTGTCGTCTTCTATACGGTTGTCGAAATATACGAGCTGTACATGGATGGTTTCCACGTCTATTTTCAGAGCTTCTGGAACTGGCTTGAGGTATAACTTAGTTTAGCGTGTAGCACTATTGCTGACATTATTGCAATACCATTTACAATAAGACCTTTAAATTTTTCTTGCAAATTTAGTACGTTGTATTATTGTGTATGGATTGTACATTATCCGTCATTATCGTATGACTTAAAATCACCCTGTTTTTATATATTTCCAGATATTTATGCTGGTGATGAGCTATGCTTCCGGACTTTTGTACGTGCTTCGGTTGCTGGCGTACATGGATGCAATGAGCACCTTTAATATATTCGGTCACGGGCGCTACATCGACTTCCAAACGGTGTTTTACAGAAATTTTGAGTTCAGCATCTGCATGGGATTCTTAGGAGCTCTTTCTATATTCAAAATGCTCAAAGTTGTTACGTAAGTCTTCAGAGTTCAAATATATAAGTATATTTTCGATTATTTTAAAATGCAACAACAACAAGCAAATAAAATATTGAATTGAACAAAAAAATTAAAAGTCCATAAGTAAAAAGATGTTTCTATGTACAAAATTTATTTGTCAAAATCTGCTGTTGACCCTTTTTCCTTTTTGTCCCTTCCACACAGGTTCAACCCTTTCCTTATGATCTTCATCAAGACATTCGAGATAGCCAAGAAGAGTTTCTTTGGGTTCTTACTGATGTCCGCCATTCTAATCCTTGGCTTGACCTTCAGTGGACTGGTCATCTTCGGACAACATCTATATGGCTTTATGTCACTCGATCGAAGCTTTTTGAGCCTGATTTTTTTCATCCTCGGAGAACCATTTTTCGACAGCATAGTGGACGTGCACGGAGTCCTGGCGCGTGTCTTCTTCTTCGTCACTTTTCTAATTACACAGTACTTTATTTTAAATTTCTTTGTGTCCATTTTAAGCGAAGGTTTAAGTCTTGCAATGTGTTTAGAATACAGACAGGAAAAGGCAACAATTAGGTACCTAATGGATACATTTCTGTTGTTTATTGGGATCATGCCACAAAGAGCTGTAAACAATTATTGATTTATGAAAGGGGTCCCCAATCTGTTTACCGTTGAACACATTAGTTGAAACTGTTTCTTAAATTAATTTAAAACCAAAGGCGCATATTTAACAATTAGTTAAAATGTTGAATTATAAGATAAAAATGTGAATTGTTCTTGTTCTGAAGTGGTTGATACATTATAACTGTCTCCACCCAAAGAGCCATATTACGTAAACTCTGGTCCAAATGATAAATTCTAATTTTGATGACAGTCCGGCTGACTGGCTGGAGGGTATGTGTTTAATGACAGTCCAGCTCACTGGCTATTGGGTATATCGTTTAAGCATTGTTGGATCATATATATTCAATTAAAAAATATGTCATTTATCATCAGCGTGATTGGTATTATGTTATTCTTTCAATTTATCATATGTTATTACAAACCAATATGGCAATTCTTTTGTTAATTTAACTCTGAACACTTTTAATGTTCACAACCTATAAGTCAACGCGTTTGCATAAATTTTTTATATCATTATATTCTATAGCATAAATGCCAGACCTCTCAAAATATTTACTGCATAAATGAATGTTTGATTCCTTTAAAAATATGCAATGCCAAAATATATAGTTTATCATGAAAGCCAGATCAAATTAATCTGTAATAATAATTCCCGAGCTGATGTTGTCCGTCCCTCCCAAGAAAGGTAATACAATTCAACCCCTTTTAAAAAAATTTTGACGGATATCTCTTAACTTAAACTTTTGCAGTAAAACAAAATGACATATTATCATTTCAAATTTTTACACATTTTTTTTTTTTCTTAAATCATTTAAATCACTTTTTTTGTGTGTTTAGGGCAAACTCTTCGGATGGCTAATTGGCCAACTTCCGGCCAACTTATCGAGCTGAAACTTGGCACATAGATCCGTTGTTGGATATGATCAGTAAATGTTATGGAGGAGGGGGGTGGTGGGGGTCAGAGTAGGGGTTTTGTTTTTCTTGACGAGTTGGAATCAATCACAAGTCTGATCGATCACTTCGTCTTTGGGGATGGAGATCTGGGGGTTTCGCCAGGGTAACAAAAAATAGTCAGGTGGCCTTCATTGCAATTGGGGGGGGGGGGGGGGG
>CAXITT010000119.1:344494-362254 GCA_964033795.1 Lymnaea stagnalis
GGGGGGGGGGGGGCTATAATCTCCTATACCCAGTACTATAATCTAAAAATTGTCGGGGGGGGGGAGAGAGGTCCCCCACCACACGTTAGGAAACACTTTAATATTTTGACTTGACTTTTTTAAATTGTATTTCAAGTCGTAATGATTTAAACATGTATGTATTAATTTATTTTATTTTGGGGGTTGCTGAGTGCTCCTTGTATGTATACATAATCTGGGGGGGGGGGTGGTTTGCCCAAAACGGAAAGGATGAACCAAAAGGGAGTGTGTCGCATATTTTACTTCTTTGCGTAGGTGCTATATAGATTGGCCCCCTAATATAAATCATTCCATTGAAGTCAACCAGAGAAACACCTTGCATTCTTTACATTTGTTGATCAATACTTAATAGCACCCAAATTATTACTAAATTCATGGTTCTTTATTATAATTTTTTATTTTCAAATTTTTATTAGTGTATGAAGGATATACATTGTGTAATTTTATTCTTAACACATGACTGCTCCTATTTAATTGAATTTGTTCCATACCTAGGTTGTATCTCTCATCTTTAGGAATTCAACTATTATCTTTGATTTTTTTCTATTTTTAATTTTAAGTACTGGGTACCGGTATGTTTCTTTTTTTGCATTGTCTGCTGAAGAAGGCTTTTGGCCAAGTTTTAGTTAAATACACTCTCTTTTCTTTTCAAGCCTCACCATATCTCGTTCCACTATTTTTAATTTTCTGTAAAGTGGGTAAACATTTTTATCTATTCTTAATGAAACATTATGAAACATTGTCGTTTCATGGCAAAAGTAAAACTACAATAGTGTGAACAATGTGATATCATTTTACTTTTCTATCAATTATCTTTTTTTTAAATCCCTTTCTATGTCAGTTGAATGAAGACTCAATAAGATTATTTGTGAACTGTAATATTTCACACTGCGGGCCACAGGTTGGCCACGGCTGTACTAATATAATTTGACTCAGTATGAGATATCATGTGTTCACTCACACTTTGAATTAACATTTACTAAAAAGTGAATTTAAGCACTGCTGGTACGGTACTCTGAATAATGAATACCGGTATGCCTAAAGAATGATTTGACAGAATATGTTATGATAGAGCCTAAAATGGCTAAGTTATACATTTATAATTAAGGTGACAATTAAAAAAAACAACCATCAAAAAGTGTGAATGGAAAGGTGGGGGGGGGGGGGGGTGCATGGATTTGTGACTGTGATCGTACCAGTGCGATTTTAAGGTGTATATATTATATATACCGTATGTTCATTTTTTACTATTAAGGTAATGTATTGAACAATTTTGTGATGATATTGTACGATTTTAAGAATTAGGGTTTAAACAGGTCTGGTATACCAATACTATTATGTGTCTAATTTGTGACAGTTGGGGGTGTGGTGAAGGGGCAACCAAATTAGCCGGACTTTATTTATGGATGGCCCCAAATTCCAATAAGTCTTTCCAATTAAAATTTTTTTAAAATATTTCATTGACAATTCAACATGTTAATTGTTTTGCTAATTTTGGCAATTCAAAACATTCATAACATTCTAAGTGCCTGTCTATGATTTACAACACAGATTGAAATTGAGCAGGAAAAAATAAAATGATATTCCTATCAAGCTCTCTCAACTTGGACATATTTAGTTTCATTTTTCTCTTATTTAAAACTTGTTGTTTTCTCTGCACCAAACAAAAAAAAATTTATTGATCATCTAAATGTACATCAATGTAGCTACATTATAAAAAAATGTCTTTTAACTTTTAGTTCTAATTTCGATCAATAGAAAAAAAATATTGATTTTCTATAGTTTATATTGTTTAACATTAAATAATTACCGGTAACTCAACGGAGAATGTCATAATATTAATAATTAATTTTACAATCTTCAATTATTACAGTTAGAAGATGGCAAATGGATTTTCCAGCAAAACTTATTTTGTTTTCATTAATTTGTTTATCGGTGTTGAATTATTTTCACTACCGGTACCCGTCATTCCTATTCCTAATAATAATAATAATTATGAACCTAACTCTTTCTTTATTTTTGTTATTTCCTTTTAGATTCTGAGGACATTTAGGACAAACAAAAAGGGTATCAACAGATATAAAGGGTAAATTGTTTTTTTAATTTTCAAAGGAAACACAAGGAATGAGTCAAGTTTCCGAAGTAGCAGTCAATAAAGAGACAGTTTTCATCACTGACATTAAAGCAGAACCCCTGGACAGTGATGAGACATGTAGTTGCCAAGAGAACACTTTTACAAACCAACCAGAAGAAGATGTGAAGCCTGTTCTGTGTACCAATCAAACTCGTACCTCTCTGAATGGCCCTGAAAGTACTTATCCCTTATCAAAGCAAGAATCTTGCTCAGCTGAGTGTTCTCTGAATCACTCAGAAAATGTGAAGCCTTTTTTGATTGACTTTGACTCAGCTTCATATCCTTACCCAGTACAGCTTCTCTCCACGCAAGAAGCACTTGCCAGGGATATTCTACCTTCTAAGTTTTTTGAGCAAAGTTTTTCCCAAGTTAGTGGAGGAATCACCACCAAAGATTTATCAGCTGAGAATAGCTTTTACAGTGAGGATATGAAAGACATTCCTCTGCTTTCAGAGGATTCACAATCATCAATTTTTGAAAATGGCAAATTGTTTAGAAATCTGAAAACAAAACACAAATTCATCATGTGTGCCGGCAGGAAGATGCGTATCAAGTTAAAGAAATCAAAGTGGCTCACAGATGATGAAGCCTTGGGTGCTTACGCCAGGTTGTATATCTGTGATATTTGTAATAAATCTTTCTCCCACAAGTATTACATAACCAGACATGTGAAAACCCATGCGATTGAAAAGTTATTCAAGTGTGAACTCTGTGGGAAGTGTTTCACCTTCAAAGCTTACTTGAAGAGACACAACTGTAAAACCTCAAACACATGTGATGTTTGTGGGACCTATTTCAGCAGCAAATCGGACATGATCATTCACAGGAAGCTGCACTTCGAACAAAAGATATACACCTGCGAATACTGCGGCAAGTCATCGCCTAGAAAACGTGACATGATGGTGCACAAGAGAATTCACACGGGGGAGAAACCTTACTGCTGCTCTTACTGTTTAAGATATTTTACCAGAAAGTCTGACCTTGACATGCACAGTGCGATACACACTGGCAAGAAACCTCACGAGTGCAAAGTTTGCGGGCAACGGTATGCCCGTAAAACGCACTTAAATGATCATATGTTAAAACACTCTGGAGTGAGGCCGTACAAGTGCGAAACTTGCAGCAAGTCTTTTAGGACTAAAATTCGTTTAAGCTCACACTTGAGGTGTCACACGGGAGAGAAACCTTTTAAGTGTGACGTGTGTGAAAAGGCATTCGCTCATCAGGGATCAGTGTACAAGCACAGGAAGCAGCACACAGGAGAAAAACCTTACACCTGCGAGTACTGTCATAAGCATTTTAGGTCACGGTCGGACATGACACTGCATGAAAGAACACACACAGGGGAGAAACCATATCAGTGTGAAATTTGTGCCAAGCCATTTGCACAGTTGTCATCCCTGAGAAGACACATGGGAATCCACAAGAAGGAGAACTTGAGTGAAGCAAAAGCTGATTCCTGAGACTCCTGTTTGAATGTTTGCACTGATATGGCCACACTTTTTAAAAACATTCACTTTTACTTTTACCAACTGCTGTGAAAAATTGAATGGACATGTTGTAAAATACAGTATAAATTATTCACACCTGAAGAATATTCAACCGTTTGCTGTTATATGGTTAACAATTGGATGTTTTCTATTACGATATTTAAATTAAAATAAGCTTTTGTGATAAAGAATACAGTTAGAATTAATAACAACATAAAAAGTTTTAAAAAAGACATGCTGATGTAACAAACTACAAAAAGAGAGCTCTTTCTTCAAAAAATAGTAGAGGCATCTGTGACTCTGATGTCTGAAATGGTGTAACTTTATGCCCCACTGCCTTTTTTCTAAAGAATTATAAGACCTTTTATGAAGGGCTCAGCTCTTTGACCTTCTACTTCTATGAAGGGCTCACTTCCTTGACTAATGATAAGGGCTCATTGATCTATCATTTTGTTCTGTGTTGACTTTGTTATTAGTTGTCTTTGTTTGTTTGGAGATTTTAGATGAATTAGGTGTCAAGGAATTCTTACATTTCTTTTGCTGTAGATTTAAATCTACCAGTAGCCTTACAAACTCGCTGTACATATAATCAAAACCGTATCTGGAAATTTTTTTGAAAGAATTTTCGCCAATGGAAAAATGAAACGCCTAATTATTTTTTTACTATATAGTATAGTGCGTTCAAAAAGAAATTTGATTGTGTAAAGTACCCAATTTCCGCTCGATCAAACTTCTGTCGACCAATTTTCCATCTACGAAATTTCTTTCAAAAAATTTCTGGTACCGTACCCGGTAACCAATCAAAACGTTTTACGTCAAAGTTGCTTACTCGTGAGGGGTCATTTGAGCACACATGCTATGTCTTGTAAGAAGTAAAATTGTTTCCATGGCAGCATTCAATTGTCAACTTTACATTAGAAGTAGAAGCATTCTTCTAATTTTGTTCAAGTCGTCAGGTATACTTAAACAACTGTTTGCACTTTTGGATGAGGGTACCAGGTACTGAAATAGTATTCATCTTTATAGTTTGAAAGTTCTGATATAAAATAAAACACCAGGGATGGCTTAAGATTTTCAGAATTTTTTTTTAAATTTTATTTTTTTTTAAATTTGCATTTCATTATTATTTGTACCATACCGGTACAAGCTTCACTTTGAAATCTAAATACGGTTTACTAAGGCTAAGCCGGGTACTGACGCGCGTACCTAGAAATGCTGAGTATTAGCACATCTCGCACATACTCTGTATCAAAACATGAACCTGGTCAAGGTATTTAAAAAAAAGTTATATTCTCATTTTCTATAATTTGTGTTCCATCCAATGAGGAGAAATAAAAAAAGTGCATGCATCGAATAGAACCAGTACATCTTTTTTTTTTTATTTACATCTTTTCTGAAATAGAAAACTGACCAGCGATTGATGCGAAACCAAATGTAAGCTAAATGAAACTGCAAAGGCTTGAAAATAATCATTTAACACTAACAGCTTTGAATTTTGTGTAACTGTCTTAGCAAGATGCATATCTTTGGTTATGACCATGGCATTTTCTACTTTCTATTTGCAATTAATGGTTAATTTCATGCTCACTGGCTGATGATATTGAGCAGCTAAAGTTTTGTGTGTGTAGATAATTTCTATTTTTTTTTCATTGAATTTAAGAAGAATAGCAATGTAATTTAACACTCATTTAATGAGTAAAAACATTGGCTTAATTGAAGACAGGCAAGAAATTATCTCCATGATAATATAAATATTTATTAAAATAAAATGCTTATGTTGGTACCCAGTATAAAAAAAAAAACTAATGAAAATTGCTACCAACCAGTGATACACAAAACCAATGACTTCTAACTTACAGTGAAGCTCTGCTCCATGATTAATTTTTGTTTATGCTTATGGGTAGTGGTTTGTCAACCTATGGCTCAAGATCCCACCTTGTGTTATTACTACACTCTGACTACATATCACTGATCAGCTACATAAATTTAAAAAAAAAAAAAAAAAAAATTAATTTTGTGGATGTTAGCAGTTAATTTAGTACCGGTACTTATATTTTAATAAGTATAATATTTTTGCAGTTTCTTTTCATATTAAAAAATAAAATTTTTACACACCGTAAATGATTTTAAGTTATTTTTTGGCCTTAACTTTAAAATTTGGTAGCATCTACTTTTACACAGAACTATAACCAGGTGTGTGAATTGATAAAACAAATTTCTGGAGATTGATACTCAGTTTCATTACTGAGCCCCCTCTACAGAACCCTCCAACCCTCTTACTCTTAGCCCTTATTTCTTTTTCCCTCCATCCATGATCAAAATTACATTACCAGTCCCCAGCGCCACTTTAAAAAGCCCTGCCCCTTTCCAAAACTTGTTTCAAAATTTCAAGGCATAATTCTTGTGGGTCGCAGCACTAATAAGGTTGAGAACTGACAGGGTTTTGGATTCTAGTTTAAAACCAGTAGCATTAGTGTTTTGAAGCCTTCCTGACTGCTACTGGTTCTGTACATGCATTTCTGTCTATTGGGTGGAACATGTAAGTTATAGAAAATGAGAAGATAACACTTTTTTTTTGGTCACCTGGACTCAGAAATCCGGATTTGTGTGAAGAAAAAAAAAAAACAGCACCCAGCTCAGCCATATATTTAAAATGATGTTAGTTTCCCAGTGCTATACTACACACTACAGCATTTTCAGTACCATGACTCTTTGAGAACCAAATATACAGTACCAGTATATATATTTATAAATATAAATATATACACACTCGTTCATACCTGTTTATAGTATTTTATAAAAATAAAAGGTGCTGCATGTCGATTGTCAGGGTTGCTAAAACTTTTAATCACTGTCTCAAAGATTGTTTGGAACCAGAATAAAGTTTAAAATTTCTTTTTTTTTTTTTTTTTTACAAATTCCTTTGCAAACTCAACATATCTTTATTTGACAGTGAAAAAATACAAAGTTTAAAACGTAATACAATTTTAATCAACATAAATATTAAAGTTATCATTATTCAATGGCAAGTATGGGGATGCTTTTGACTAATAAGATGTTTGATTCTATATTTGTCACCCAAACCACAGCCAGATCAAGGATCCCTGGCAACTGAATCTGGCCCAGGGCTATAGTTTGAGGAACACTGCTGTAAATGATCATTTATTATCATGTTAGAATAAATTAAGTTGTTCTTTATTGAAAAAAAGAGTGGGGGGGGCGGGACATGGATAAGTAGATAATTATTAATAATATATTTCTAAACATACTTGCTTTTATTTCATTATGTAATGAATATTTATTTAGTCAAAATAATATGATTTTTTTTTCCCACTGCTGAGCTCAAAATTATTGTGCAAATGGTAATGATTAAGATTTTAATGTTGCTTTTGTTATGTGTTTTTCTGTCATTACAAGCTTCTTTTTTTTTAATAAACACAGTTTCATATTTATGCCAAGCCTTCTCTATAACTATACTACCGGTATAAACTAAAACTATATTTTCTAATTCTCTGACAGTCACAGGCTGTTAACTCCTATTTCATTTGCAAAGCATAAAGAATTATTTTGTTTCATGGAAAATTTTTATTGGTCTTTTTGTCCTGACCCTAAGAGGTTGCAAATAGGTGACACTGATTTATAAAATTATCATGACCATTTTATTTTTCAAAGTATGGTATGAGTAGTATGAATAGTAAAAATAATAGTATAAGTATAATTATTGTAAAAGATGAACTTATTTTCATCAATTTAATTTTTAAATTAATACATTTGGCAATACCCGTAACATACATTAGTCCAATCCTTTACTAAACACTAAAAAGGGCCAACTCCTAGTAAAGTAAAGATGATTTTGTTTGATAAATAAATTCACTTTTCTAACATTGATATAAACTAATTGTAATTAAATTATGATCCCTGTGCGGTGATTAGTACCGGTACCAGATAGATAATTTAGTTAATCAAGAATGTGTTTGGGCTCTTTCACATTCCTGTGTAATATTACATAGGGCCCAGATAGATAATTTAGTTAATCAAGAATGTGTTTGGGCTCTTTCACATTCCTGTGTAATATTACATAGGGCCTACTCTTAATCTTGAACTAGTTCCACAATCAAAACATGTTTCCCTTAATTTAGGTATAAGAGTATGTCAGAGGTCAAAGGTTATATTTAAAAAAATAAATAAAAAGATTCCTAATTGTTTTTATAATACCAGTAGAAATAAAGATAAAAATGATACTCTACTTTAAAAAACCTGCAATGAGCCATGTAACATATACCTGTATATAGAATAAGAAATGCAAAATGTCTATGTTGTAGATTGAAATTTAAGTGTCATAAAAATTGACCAGAAAGAAAAATCATGAATTCTAAGTACCGATACCGGTATGTAAGAGTAAAGACTATCAATATCGCCTCAGTATTTCACTTCTTTGAAGATAAATTATATAATATAGCTGCAAGGCTTTAACTTTTAAAAATATGCTAAATTACATGTGCTGTATGTTGTGCAGTATATATTGAGTGTGTGTCACTTTTGACTTCTGTAAACCAGTGATTGGCATTGGAATGTTTGAAATCTAGAAGTTTTGAGTGAAAAGAAATGCTATTAAGTTAATTAAGACTGTGTTATCCTGTTCCTGAATGCTCTTCAAAATTCTCTTTGAAATTAAAGTTAAATACTTGTTTGTGTAATAGCTGTGACATGAAAAAGTGATTGCGAGTCAATAATAATTAGTATTATTAGTATATATTTAAATTCCAAAATTTTTAAATTTTAAGATATCGGTACCGGTGTTTCAGTTTCAATAAAATTAGTGTTGAAAGACAAAGAATAAATGTTATAAGTATAAGACTCTGCAAAGGGTATTTTGTTTTAGATATATCTTAAACTAAATAAAGATACTTTTTTTAAAAAAACAATATTTAATTTATAAAACAATCCCATTATTATTATATATTATTAAAATATTTAAAACAATTGTTTTTTAAAACAAATAAACGTCCAGTTCTCAGTTATAGTTATAATTAAAAACATCAGTTGTCTTCTTTCTTCCGATATATATATATATAATTAACAAAATCCCTGTAGGACACCAGCTGTATGAGCTTTTGCTATTTGTAAAAACGTACTAGCATAATTTTGTTTACCTTAGACTTAGATGTATACCTGGTCCATGGAACATTTAAACTTTCTTCAGGACATGTTTAACTGAAAATTAAACTACACCTTTGCTAATAAATTTTCCAGATCCTCAACAAAAAACAAAATATGTTAGTAAATTATTACATATAAAAGCCTAGGGAATCTATAAAAAAAAAAAAAATTACACAGTAACACCTCTTAAGAATAAGATGTAATTAATATAATTACCAGGGGCTTGTTTAACCTCATATAAACTTATTTGATCGGGGTGCTGGAAGTTTGATTAATTACTTACCTTTTAAAATTGTATTAATTTAATGAAAATATAGAAAAGTTGTTCTGTTTAGCCTGCAAGTGTAATTAATAGAGTTGAGATCACCTGACAAAAAAACTGGTGGAAAATTTACTGATATCAAAACAGTAATAGTAATAGCAATTTAATGTTATTTTCCTTTCTTCATACAGTGTATGACAATGAAATAAACATAATATTTTTTTTTTAACGTTCAGTGTAATTTATAGAGTTGAGATCACCTGACAAAAAAAACTGTGGTGGAAAATTTACTGATAGCAAAACAGTAATAGTAATTGCAATTTAATTTATTTTCCTTTCTTCATACAGTGTATGACAATGAAATAAACATAATATTTTTTTAAACGTTCAGTTTTCATAAGACTTTTCATATACATAATTGGAAAATAATTATTACACATATACCCAGTACCTAAACGCATATCAAACAATTGCACTAGTCTACCGGTATATCTGAAAGCACACAAAGTAATAGTGCAAGTACAAGAAACAACCTCACATCATTTCATCTCCATATCCACTCCTGGAGAAACGGCATTCAATCCTAACTTATTCTTATTAACCTTATGCCATATGTTATGGGCAGTTCTTCTGTGTTTGATTAAATTGCTCACATGAGCAAAAGCAAACTTGCAACTCTCACACTGATGGGGTCTTTCCCCAGTGTGTGTTTTTTTATGTTCACTTAAACCATTCTTGAATTTAAAAGCCTTGAAGCAGTCTTTGCACTTGTAAGGCTTTATATTGGAGTGCTTTTTAAGGTGACTGTATAGACCGGAAGGTGCCGCAAAAGCCTCACTGCAATGGTCACACTTGTATGGTTTCTCTCCAGAGTGTTTTCTCAAGTGTATAATGAAATTAATCTTTTGAAGGGAAACATGGTTACACAGGTGACATTTAAATGGCTGCTTTTCTGCAATTTTCCTACGTCGGGCCATATCAGGCTGACCACTGTGTTTCATTTGTTGTGCCTCCTCGGCCAGGCGGCTGTGCATCTTTTGGTGTGCTGTAAGTTGATGTCTGTGAGTAAATTCTTCATTGCATTCTTTACACTGCAATGGGTCTCTGTTATGAGACTTTACATGATAACATAATGCAAAAGAATTGGCTAACATCATGCCACAGATATGGCACTGGAAAGGCTTTTCCCCAGTGTGATTTCTTTGATGATTAACCAGCATTCGCTTTTCCACATATGTAGCACTGCAGATATCACACTTGAATGGCCGTGCCCCCGAGTGCCATTTCAAGTGCACTATGACAGTGCTTTTATATCGGAAGGAAGCATTACAAATAAGGCATTTTAATGGCCTCTCGCCTGTGTGTTTCCTAGTGTGTGCAACCAAATGCGCCTTTGAATAATAGGCACTGTTGCAAATCTCACACTTGTGTGTTTTCTCACCTGTGTGCCTCTTTGTATGGGATATTAGACAAGCTGAAGTGTAAAAACTTTTACTGCAAACAGTGCACTGGTGTGGTTGTGGTCTGTTGGGGGCATGTTTCTTTTCATGGGTTCTTAACGACGCCAACTCAGGATAAGCAGCACCACAGACTTTACACTGGTATGGTCGCTCTCTCGTGTATCCTCTGGTGAACAACAAAGCGGTGCTTGCGTTGAAAAGCATGACTACAGATATTGCATTTAAATGGTGTTAACCTGAGGTGAGACTTGATGTGAGTTGCAAAATTATTTCTGTGGAGAAACTCTGCATTACAATCACAACATTTCAACATTTTTGTGCCAGAAACAACAGTTGGCTTGCCTGGGATAGAAACAGAACTGTCACTGGCACTGACATTACACTCAAAAGATTCTGCTCTGCTGTGTGCCCCTCTGTGCACTGACAGCAGGGCTAGGCAGGTAAACCTTTCACAGCAAATTTCACATTTATGAGGTTTTTCTTCAAAATGGTTCAACCTGTGTTTCTTAAAATTGCCCTTACCATAATAAGTGGCCTTACAAATTTTACATCTGTACAATTTTTCTCCAGTATGCACGCGTTGATGCATGGCCAGACGATTCTTGCGTATAAAAGCAGCGGGGCAAACTTTGCATTTGTATGGCTTCTCACCTGTGTGCATCTTCAGGTGAACAACCAAATTAGATCTTTTCGCAAAACTTGAATTGCAAAATGAACATTTGAAACGTTTGCTGGGAGCTTTCGAGTTTTCTTGCTTTAGATTAGAATCAACTGCTGCGGTGGAAACAGAATCAGCAGCTGAGGTGGAAGCAGAATCAACAGCTGCGGTGGAAGCAGAATCAACAGCTGTGGTGGAAACAGAATCAACAGCTGTGGTGGAAACAGAATCAACAGCTGTGGTGGAAACAGAATCAACAGCTGTGGTGGAAACAGAATCAACGGCTGTGGTGGAAACAGAATCAAAAGCTGTGGTGGAAACAGAAGCAACAGCTGTGGTGGAATCAGAATCAACGGCTGAGGTGGAAACAGAATCAAAAGCTGTGGTGGAAACAGAATTAACAGCTGTGGTGGAAACAGAATCAACAGCTGTGGTGGAAACAGAATCAACAGCTGTGGTAGAAACAGAATCAACAGCTGTGGTGGAATGAGAATCAACAGCCGAGGAGGAAACAGAATCAACAGCTGTGCTGGAAACAAGATCAGCACCTGGATTGGTATTACATCTTTTGGATTTCCCACCACAGCAGTTCTTTTGGTCCGCAGTTGAATTAGATTTATCAGCAGAAACCTGCTTGATATCATTGTCATTAACAAATTTTTGTCCAGCATGTCTAATTTTATGCTTTTTCAAAGTGATTAAATCAAGAAAGGCAGCGTCACACAAGTTACATTGATATGGTTTCTCCCCCGTGTGTTTCATTTTGTGCCGTATCAAATTGCGTAAATCTGTGTAGGAGGCACTGCAGAGCTCACATTTGTACGGCCTTGGATCAGAAGAGTGACAGATTTGGTGACGCTTTAAACTGCTGATTTCGAAATAGGATGCATCACAATGCTGACATTTGTACGGTTTTTCAAAACATTGCCGTTTTTCTTGGTGTGATTTCAAAGCGCTTAAGTCAGAGTGGGCGGCACCACAAGTCATGCATTGATATGGCTTTTCTCCGGCACCAACATGGGCTTTTTTTACATGATTCTTCAAACTGTACAAAAGACTAAATGAGAAGTCACAAAACCTACATTGGTAAGGTTTCTGTCTTGAGTGTCTTCCTTCAAGCTGATGTTTTTCTTCAGTGTGCTCTGTTGTGTGCTTCTTGTGTTCGGCCAGACCGTCGGTTAATGGAGAATGTGAATCACCACGATGGCATTGGATAGGTTTTTCTCCAGGGTGCCTATTTGTGTGGTGGTTTTTCAAACTGCGCACATCATAATAGGCAGCATCACAAAAATCACATTTGTATGGTTTTCCTCCAGAACCAGTGTGTCTGGCTTGGTGGCTCTTTAAATTGCAGGCGTTGAAATAGGATGCATCACAAAGTTGACATCTATATGGTTTTTTAGCACACCGTTTTCTTTGGTGCAGTCTTAGAGTGACTAAATCATCATAGGCAGCACCACAGTATAAGCATTCATGAGACTTTTCTGCAACTCCGGGGTGGGCTTTTTCTACATGTTTTTTCAAACTGTAAGAAACACTAAAAACAATATCACAAAATTTACATTGGTACGGCCTCTGTCTAGTCTGGCTTGCTCCAGGTGTAACAACGGATAGCATTTCTTCAGGATAAGTTTTCTGTCTAGAGTGTCTTCCCTCCAGCTTATGTTTTTTTTCAGTGGGCTTTGAGATGAGTTTCTTGTGATCAAGAAGACGGTTGGTTAAAGTAGCTTGTGAATGACCACGATTGCATGTGATAGGTTTTTCGTCAGTGTGTTTTGTTGCATGCTTCTGGCGTACAATGAGGCTGCTGGTTAAAGTAGCATGTGAATCAACACGATTATATTTGATAGATATTTCTCCATTGTGCTTTTTTGCACATTTGTACGGTTTTTCCCCAGAACCTGTGTGTTTGAATTTGTGGTGCCTCTTTAAATTGCTGATGTTGAAATATGATGCATTACAAATCCGACATCGATACGGTTTTTTAGCACATTTTTTTCCTTGGTGCAGTCTTAAAGTGACTATATCATCATAGACAGCACTACAGTTTAAGCATTCATGAGACTTTTCTGCTACGCCAGTGTGGGCTTTTTCTACATGTTTTTTCAAACTGTATGAGACACTAAAAGCAATATCACAAAATTTACATTGGTGGGGCCTCTGTCTAGTCTGACTTGCTCCAGGTGTAAAAACTGGCAGCATTTCTCCACGGTGCTTTAAGTTGTGCTTTTTCAAACAGTGTTTATCAACACAGGAAGCATCACAAAGCTTACGTTGGTGCAGTTTTTCTCCAGAACCACTGTGTGTGATTTGGTGCCTTTTTAAACTGCTGACATCAAAATAGGATGCATCACAAAGTTTACATCGATGCGGTTTTTTAGCACATTGTCTTCTTTGGTGTAATTTTAAAGTGCTCACATCAGCGTAGGCGGCACCACAATGGATGCATTGATGAGACTTCTCCGCAACGTCTGTGCGTGTCTTTTCAGTGTGTCTTTTCAAACCGTTTGAAACACTCGAAGTGGCATTACGAAATGTACTACGGTAAGGTCTCTCTCCAGGGCAGCTTCCTTCGTATGATACTTGCTGTTTTTCTTCAGTGTGCTTTTCTACATTGTGCCCAGATAAAAGAGAACGAGAAGCAAAAACCAAATTGCATTCAGTGCATTTAAATAGCTCACTGTGTTTCTTCTTGTGTTCAAGGAGGTGGGTTTTTGAAGGAAAATGTGAATCACAATCATGACATTTGAAAAGTTTTTCTACTGGATGACTCCTCAGGTGGTCAGCAAGGCTAGACTCTTGATCAAAAGTAGCAGTGCATACATTGCAGTGATAAGAATGTTCTCTCAAATCCTTTTTTTTGTTTAATTGTAATACATATTTGTCGGATAGAGGGATGTCATCGTGATCTTTTTCTGCAACATGAACTTTTAGATGACCATCCAAACTGCTGTTCTTGGTGAATTTTTTGCCACACACATTACCTTTGAATAGTTTATCAGATCGCAAGCCCTGATTCTTATCCTGAGTTGCCAATCTGGTATATTTGCCCGCAGTTAATTCCAATAGAGAAGAGTCACTTTCTGCACATGTTTCACTTTGTTCTCTTTCATTCAATGACTCTTTTAAAGCATTTTCCAAAAATCTTGGAAGAATGTTGTCAATCACTTCATCTTTGCCAATTTGGAGCTCTCCCTTGATTTCAAAATTAGGTGGTAAAATTTCATTTTTAGCATCAATAAATGTATTGTCTAGATTATTTGTAGTTGTAGTAGTGCTGTTAGTAGTTGCCTCTTTTTGGCAATCTTTTTCCTGTTTCACATTAAATACTTGTTCCATGTCATATTGGGAGGAAATATCAAGAATTTCCGACTTCAATAATAGATTAAAGTCTATGTTATAATCTTCAAGAACTTCCATGCTGTTATTTAGAGCTAATGATAAAAAAATGTTTCCTGTTCAAATGAGTGAGGAATGATGCAGGAAACATTCAAAGAACATGCTTTTCGATTCTATTCACTGGATAAATCTGGAAAAAAGAACAATATATATTTTTTTAATTTGATAAGAAGCACTTCATTTCAATTTGTTTGACTTGAGAAAAATGGAAAAAATGAAACTGAATTGTGAAATGTAATGAATGAAGTGAATGCTAGTTATAATGACAATGAAAACAACATAAAGTATAGTAATACTATTTCTTTAAATTGTACTTGGGTAAATCAGTTTTCTGCTAGTGTCAAATTGTTGCAGAGTTATGACAGTTACGTGTCCCTTGCTCAACTTTTTTGTCCACTTCAAAATGTAAACAGTGCACATGCCACATTTGTTGGGAAAAAAAATGTGGTTTGCGGTAATTTCTTTGTTAAATGGGTAGTGTGATATATCATTTTAAAGAGAACAGGATGCCAAACAATACTGTCTTTTCCAGTTTTTATACAAGAATATTTTGGTAACAAAATATCAAGTTGAATTAAGCCAAGTCTACTACTTAATTTCTCAACCCCACACCACCACACATGATTTTCATGATTACCACTGTTATCCAAGCATCCAATTATCTACAAGAATAGGCAGCTAAAATTTCCCTCCAACCTACCCCAACAATTTTATTAAATTTTCAAAACAGTCACCACATTGGTGCTTTCTCCCTGAATACCATTTTAACGATAGCAGACATTTGCTCATATTGTCAGATCCACCACAGCAAATCATATTTAAATCTTAAGTAATATGTTTACCCTATTAAACAGTGTTAAAAGCACTATTCTAAGTTATTTGGGGTAAATATTATTACCTAAGGAGTCATTTAATATATGTAATTTAATTGATATTCAAGGATATATTCAAGGATATTTTGTTGTATTTCAAATATTTCTTGACGTAAATAATAAATACTCATATACTGTAGTCAATTTCAGTGAAAGTTCCACTCCTATACAATAGGATTATTAAATTTAGGACTTTGGTCTAAGCTACCTGACACATGTGTAGCATGGACATATGAAGAAAATGTGTTTTATCTTCATAATAGATTTAAAATTAAGATTTTTTTAGTATTCAGATGAATTGGTATTTTGAAATACTTTACATAAAAAAAATACTTTGTTTTATTCAAATTGTCAAAATGTTAATCATATTAGCAATTTGTGTGCAATAGTTGTTGAAACGGCACAAATCTTTTTTTTCATTTTAACATTTTAGAGCTACTTACTACTATGAAAAACTAATGCTACACTTAGCAAAAATATAATAGAATTAAAAGAAACCTCTAAGCAAAAAAGACTCAAGTGTATTTTTATTATTATAATCTGAATATTGTACATTATTTATCAGATTTTGATTTTGCTCTTGGAGATATAAAATAAATTAAAAATTTTTAAGGGACAAGAGTTCACTCTTCAATATGCTACTTGTTATTGTTCCCCTTTTCAATACAAATAATTTGATATAAATGAACCCATATTTTGGAAAATATTGTTCATATTATGTTCATATTCAAAAATGACATATGGAAATTTTTCTGCCATTTTGAATATTAATGAGCTCATTTTGAGTACAGCAGATTTTTGTCTTTTTACTGTTTGGATAATGTTATGATGATCACATATATATGGTCTCTATATTATGGTTTGTAATGGTTATCTTCATTAATTCCTTAAATTAAGTTAAATAACTTTACTGATCTTTAAAAATCTATCACAAATCTCTGCCCATCTTCTATTTTAGTGAATTTTATATTTTCCTATATGTCTCAAGTTATCCCAAAATAATTCACGAAAAAAAACATAATTTTCTTTTGAATTGACCTACAACTAAAACCATAAATTTGGTGTTGGGGCTGTCCATTAATTATGTCAACAAAATAGGAGGGGGGGGGGGGTATGAAATGTTTGAAAGTTGTTGACAAGTGGGAGGGAGGGGGGTTTACATTAGTTGACGTCAACAATCATGTTTTCTCAATTAAATTAAAATTGACTGGTTATTACATTATTTTTAAAAAAAATGAATGAGTATAAATAGTCATATAATTTTTGGTGGAATGCGCAGTCAAGATAAATTATATTGTTAGAGTAGGAATACGATATTTTGAGAATGAGGGGAAAGTAAAGAGAGTTACAATAATAACATAGCTACTTGAAAAGATTGTAAAAAATCTGTAACATCTATTTTGCATCACAAGTCAAGTTGAAAAAGCATGTTCAACAGCACGGAGAATGCATAAGAAATTACCACCTGCTACTCAACAAAAAAGGATTCGACCAATGCGAGTAGCTGCCACAAGACACGGAAACCTTATGGCAATTATTGCTCACACCGACATTGCTTCTATTTTAAGTGCAGAATGGTTAGATGAGGATGATGTTGACTTGTCTGGTATATCAGTTCTGCAAGATGAAAATGATAAATCAGCTACTAGAAACTATGCCCATCAGGGGTGTCATTTCAGGGAGTTTTCAGGGGGGAGGGGGGCAAAACCAAAACTTGGTCTGCTTGTTAAGTTGTGCCACAGTATATAGCAACTCAAATGAAACCTGAAAATTCGGGGGGGGGGGGGTCAACTTAGTAGGATTTAATTTAAGGCCGGCACTACGTACACCGCGGCGGTGTACCTAGCGAAACTATTGACTTTGGCCTGCGTACACCGCGGCGGTGTACCTAGCTAAATCATGGTATGTTGCCTGCGTACACCGCAGCGATTTACAGTAGCCAAACTATGGTCTTTGCGAGTCTTTAACTTTTTGGCCTAACCGGTACTTGTAGATTTAATTTTATACTCGTGTTAAAACTGAAAACTATTAAAAATTCGTTTATTACCTTGGGAAGATATTGAGTAAGGTCCACGCGTATGTGGCAAAGTGCATGTAAAGCATTTCTTATTATTTTTGGAAGGGAAGGGGTTGGGGGTGTAATGTTAAACCATGATTTATTTTTAAAGTTAACCACTTTATTCCCCCCTCCCCCAATATCTTGAAATACAAATATATTTATTAATTGTAAGTTTTATCATATGATTGTGAATCTTAATTTGAAATTATTCTCTCATGCCCACCCCC
>CAXITT010000119.1:363021-408275 GCA_964033795.1 Lymnaea stagnalis
TGTACATTTTGCCAATGCATAAGGCATAGTGAAAGCAAGATGGTTCAAGGTTGAAATACGACCATGCACATTAATATTCATATGCATGAATATTATTCATACTGGTATTTTCTTTGGTTGTTCGTAAAAGTAAAATGTAAATATTCAACTATACGAAGAATGTTGAAATACAATAGAATATCAGTCACTTAGTATTCATAATGTTTCTGTTATACATGATCATCATGTATTACATGCGCTTTCAGAAACTTTAAGTTTGTTTTCAAATGTCTAAAGTCTTATTACTAAAGTTACCGGTATTTTCAAAGTCAAAGGCCGGCACAACTTGTTGAAACACTTATATATATAAATAAATATATAAAGTGTATTTAATATAATATTTAAACATATATTTAAATTGTTTCAATTGCTACAAAATATTTTAAAACTAAAATGGGAGGAAAAAAACTCGATCCCCTACTGAGAATTGATCTCAAACTATATTACGCCAAGCGTCCACTCTACCACTTGACCACACAAGATCTTCTCCAACAAGTATATCTTAAAACCAGGCCAATGGTAAATTTTTGCCGCGGTGTACCCAGGCCAAAGCCCACGATTTCACTTGGTACACCGCCGCGGTTTACGCAGGCTAAGGCCGATGGTTTCGCTAGGTACACCACCGCGGTGTACGCATCCACTTCGTTAATTTAAAGTAATAAAGGTACTTGGGTAAAATTTTCAAAATGAAGTTATATCTTTAAAAACTAGTTGGCTTGAAAGGGCCTGACTTGTGCTGATCTATTTTAATGACACAAAATTGTAGGAAAAACATTCATCATTCATTTCATTACATGTTTAGCTTGTTAATCATTTTAAGTTTTTCCACTTAAATTTAATAATGCAGAATCAATTAAAATGTTGTTAGTTAAAGACTAAATATCATTGTTTGTGGATGTATAAATATGATTATTGTCAGTAAAGCTGACAATTGTCAAGGATAGCAGTGAGGGAATCTGGTTACACACCAGAGCTGATGGAGGACTTTTCAAAACTGCCCGCCTCCGAGCCAAGACCAAAACGACAGATGTCCTAATTCGCGAGCTACTGTTTGCGGATGATGCGGCACTAACAGCACACACAGAAAGTGGGTTGCAACAACTCGTGTCAAGCTTCTCCAATGCCTGAAAAGAATTCGGTCTGCAAATCAGCTTGAAAAAGACAAACATCATGGCCCAAGACACTCGACCTCCACCTAACATAAAAATCGATAATGAAAACTTGGAGGTTGTGGACAGCTTCACCTACTTGGGGTCAAAGGTCTCCAATACACTGTCCATTGAAGAAGAAATTAACAGCAGAATCGGCAAGGCAGCTGCCACAATGGCTAAACTAAATAAACGGGTCTGGCAAAACACCAAGCTAACGGAGAAAACCAAACTGTGCGTCTATCGAGCTTTTGTCATCAGTACACTACTATACGGGAGCGAGACTTGGACCACCTATACATCCCAAGAGCGCAAGCTTAATAGCTTCCATATGAGATGCCTGCGTCGCATCCTTGGTATTAAATGGCAAGAAAAAGTGACTAATAGTGAGGTCCAAATGCGTGCGAATACCCAAAGCATGTTCACAATCCTTAGTGAAAGACGCCTGAGATGGCTAGGTCATGTTAAAAGAATGAGTCCCGGCCGCATTCCGAAAGACCTCCTATATGGTGAACTTGCTGCTGGAAAGAGGAAAACAGGTCGCCCACGTCTGCGATTTAAAGATGTCTGTCAAAGGGACTCTACTAGGGGAAAACTCACAAAGGCGCCTAGTGGCCCTTTTAGAATAAAATATATTATATAAAATAAATAGTAATATTTTAGTAGGCGTAGGCCTACGCAGAGATTTTTTTGGATTTATGATTTTATCCTACAGTAGAAGGATGTTGGTAATACCTTATTTTGGTGCTTTTTATTATTTCTTGAAAATAGAAATTTTAAAATTCATTTTTAAAGATGTTTATACCATAATCTTAATAATAACCTTAAGATATGATCATCCCTGAGGCCTCAGCTGAATGGTAAATACCGTAAAGCTAATCATGCCAGTGACCAGTGTGGGGGGTTTTTTAGTTTTATTAAGTGTTTCAAATTTTTAACTCAAATGTATTTCCGGGTGGGTGTGTATTTTTTTTTTTTGTTTTTTTTTTTTTTTTTTTTTTTTTAAATCATCTCCCTAGGGCTGGGGTAAACTAAAATGTGTAAATTGAAAAGCTACCCTTGAAAATATATATATTCAAAACTTTAATAGCAAACAATATAATATTTATAATATAATTATATATTATAATGTGGATAATTGTTTATTTTTAACTGCACCATGAAAATTGAAACTGACAGGCTTTGCCTTTGCAGTGACTAAGTGAGAATTAATGATCATCATTTACCAAGAATCTAATTCAAACTTACAACACCCTTAAATAGAAAAAAAATTAAATAAAAATGGTGCCTACTGTGTGAGTGAGGGTGTCTACCCAGCCAGGCATACATGGGACCATTAATATTTATAGGCCTAGATTGCGTATGCATTGGGGGAAAAGGCGGAGCGTCGTCTAAGCATCACAAAGTATAATAAACAAATAATAATAATATATCAGGTATTTAAATAGTCACAGAGTCCTAAGCCTGTAAGCGATCATAGTAGAATGTGCTTTTTAACTCACGAGTCACCTGGCTGTAAGCAGAGCTAGAAGATTAAGTCTCTGGAGTCTTTGCGCAAATGCAAACAACGCAATATTTATTTAATTAAATTATTTTTTTATGGGAACCATTTTATTTTAAGTAAAAAGAGGTAAATATTTTTGCATTGTATTGATTTTCATCGATTAAAATATAGAGACTGATTCAATGGTGTCTTGAGAGTTAAAATAGGTAAAGATATCTTACTGGATGTTCGAATGACTAAAATTGTCAAGAGGACGTCCATTAATCATGTCAACGAAATAGGGGGGAGGGGTTTGGAAATGTTGACAATTGTTGGCAAGGAGGAAAAGGGGGTGGGATTGAATTAGTTGACGTCAACAACCATGTTTTCTCTATTAAAATTTTAATATTAAAAATTGACTTGTTATTAAATTATTTTAAAAAATTTAATGAGTGTAAGTTAAAATAGTTATATAAACGTGTAGGCTTTTAACAATATAAGATTTATTTAAAGTGTGTGTCTGTGCACTGCTGATGGCTGGGCAGAAAGCTAGCACATTTAGATAAGGCAAGAGAAGTCAAAAGTTGGCCTTTCTTTGACTGTAGATTCTATGTGTCGCAAATGACTTGGGCGGTATGTTTGTGGTCATGTTGCAGGTATAGAACAAGGACAAGGTTCAAGAGTCATTTGTGGTCAAGATAAATTGTATTGATAGAGTGGGAATACGATATTTTGAGGATTAGTGGAAAGTAAAGTGAGTAACAATAATAACATCGCTGTCTGAACGGATTTGCAAAATATGTAACATCTATTTTGCATTACAAGTCATATTGAAATAGAAAGTTCCACATCACGACCTATCGCATTAAACCAAATTCTCCTCTTCTCTTTTTTTTCCCTCTTCCCTACTTTATCCTCACCCACTTATTTTCTGTCACAATTCTTTTGCTGCCTTCTCGGACACTACTACTACGTCTCAGCTAAGTGCAATATTTTTTATATATTTTTTATATTTTATTATGTTGTCTGTTCGTTGACGAAGGCTTCCTGCCGACATGTTCGTTGTTTTGTTGCGTCCCCTTTTCAGGTTTAAACTTACTTTGATTTACTCATTGACTAATTATAAGCCGAAGGCTTGTTTTTCGCAATTATCGTCATTTTTATTTATGTATTTTATGCAACGTTACACTTTAATAACACTGTATTAAACTATGTTTGCATCATATCAAGGTCTATAATTATTATTTTCATACAGCTCATGCTAGGTATCAGATATGCGCAATCTATTTCCAAATTATTTTAATCACAAAAGAAAGATTTTTAAAATAGTACTAGGTGATAATTATAAATTTTATGATGGACGCATGATTT
The DNA here is from genome assembly GCA_964033795.1 of Lymnaea stagnalis. Taxonomy (NCBI): domain Eukaryota; kingdom Metazoa; phylum Mollusca; class Gastropoda; family Lymnaeidae; genus Lymnaea; species Lymnaea stagnalis. The sequence goes on from CAXITT010000119.1 coordinate 367,063, forward strand.
AAAAAATATTGTTATCGGTGGCATACTTTTAAATGTACTCCATTCCATGCATGATGAGTTAGATAAATGGAAAAAAAAAATTCAATTATAAGTATAATTTTAATTAAGAATTTAGCGGACGAATGCAAATAGTGCAGGTCTCATCTATTTTTATTAAATCAAAAGCGTTTTTTGTTGTTGTTTTTTTTATTTAAATGTTCTACTTTGGTAACAAAGTTTCCTGAGTAACGAGTTAAAAAAAAATAACAAACAAACAAACAAAATTAGCCTTTATTTATTTAGTTCCGAGCTGCCTTTGTCTCTTAAATAACAGAATAACAAACTGCCTCACCTATTTGCACGCATTATATTTTTTTTTCCTAGATTAGAATCTTAGTAGAATGCTAAATAATAATAATAATTATAAAAAGATGTTTGTGAACTAGCATTTCGATTATCATGCCAATTCCAATTTTTTGGTACTTGTTTTACAAAACAATTATATTCCTAAATCTTCAATTTGAAATAGATTATGCAGATTCGGTAAAAAAAAAAAAAAAATTAAATGTGTTTAAGTAGGCCTATCCTATACCGAAGAGACAATTTGTAATATATCTGAAAAAAAGTTAAAGTAGTTTGAAATTCCAAATAAATTATCATTCCAATTCCAATTTTTTGGTACTTTTTTTACAAAACAATTATATTCCTAAATCTTCAATTTGAAATAGATTATGCAGATTCGGTAAAAAAAAAAAAAAAAAATTAAATGTGTTTAAGTAGGCCTATCCTATACCGAAGAGACAATTTGTAATATATCTGAAAAAAAGTTAAAGTAGTTTGAAATTCCAAATAAAAATTTCAATCTAATGAACATTGAGAAATGTATGACATATAGGCCTACTTTATTGTTATACGATTTCCCTCAGATAAAAATCACATATTAAAATAAAGATATGATGTCTTTTGTAAACAAAGCATGTCTTCTTAACATAACTCTACCGTAAGTAGGCCTATACGGTTTATAAAAATGACCAAATTTTGAAAACCCATAAATATTTGTATATATCTTTCTAAATAACAGTATTTTAAATTATTTTGTTTTAAAAGCAACAACTCTAGACCTTTCCCTAAATTAATTTAATATTTTGCTTTCTAAAACTTTAAACAACTTAATTAATGGGTCTAAATGGTATAAACACAATGGTTCAATTGGTCTAAATTTAAAACACAATGGTTCAATGGGTCTAAAACAAAATATTTTTTCAGTTTTTCTTTTTTTTTTACATTTAGTTCACATTACAGTTTAGGGGCATAGGACATTTTTATGCTACTAACTTGAGAATATATCTTTAAAAAAAACACAAGACTTTGAGACGTAAAAATTAAAAAAAGATATTCGACTTTAAATATAAGAATTTTGTTTTTAATGACTTTCCGTTACTATTGTTTAGGATATAATATAGGAAGAGGATGAGTAAATTTTGTAAGGCAATATATCAATTTATCTAAATGCATTAACGCTAAGGTTATTGAAATATACATTTTTAAAAAATTAAGTACACTCTTTAAATTTTTGTTGTTGTTGAAAATATGTTTTCTGTGTTGTTTGTTTCCATGCCGTGAAAATAGGTTGGTTTGATATATAGGCCTATTATATGAAAGAAGAAAACCAAAACCAAATGATGTGAGAAACGTAAATATCTATAGGCTACATAGATTTGTCATTAGAAGGAAGGAAAGTCCCATTTTATTATTTCCTAAATGTTAATTTCGCGGACGCTGATGATTTAATTAAAACGAATTTTAATTTTTAAAAAAAATGTTTTTGTTGCATTCTTGATATAGTACACCAAACCTCGATTCAGTTACATTGGATATTTAGATGTTGAAACTTTGCAAAATAACGGTGGAGATTAGTGCAATATGCTTGAATTGTGGTCCAGAAACACCGGGTCATATATTCTAGTAGTAATATATAATAATAAATTATAATACCGGTAGCTTTTTTTTTGTTAAGGCTAAGGCACTTAGGCTAAGGCGTTAAGGCAAAAAAAAAAAAAAAAAAAAAAAAAAAAAAAAAAAGAATAAATAAGGTAGCCTATGTAGGACTGGCGACTGATGCACCATTGTTAAACTTGCACTGTTTAAATTACGTTAGTAATTTGGTTTACTAATATAATTTAAACAGTGCTAGTCGTTTTCTGTGACAATCATTTTAAGAAAAAAGTTTGTTTTGTTTCTTTCTAGTTATATCTGGAAATTCCTTTTGTATATGCCATGAAATCAAACTAGAGGGAGCATTGTTGTTACATATGCGACGTTTTCGAAACATAAACAATGTTGTGAACTTTGATTTTGAATTCACGAAAATGTCTAAAACAAGACTCAAGATAAAAACGAATGTTACCATTAAAACCTTTTTCACAATTCAAGTGACATATTAATAGAGTTCTTTGTATTTTATACACATCAAATGAAATTAATACAGATATATTTTAACACCGAACAGACTACAGAGTGAGTACTAATAACACGAACTATATAAAAACAACAAAAAAAAAAAAAAACAACATGTTCAGACACGACACGACATTGTCAATATAGTTCGCACATTGAATCAGAAATAGCGTCCAAGTGAGTGTGATTCTTATTTAGTGACATCTCCTGACTGAATTGTCTCATTTCTCAGTTTGTCACTGATCTGGGATTTCCACACACAATATAAAATTAAAAAAACAAAACAAATGATAAAATAATGTTTTTTAAATCTAAACTTAAACAATTGACAATTAACTGTAACTGTACTAACTCGGACTAACTGTACTGTAAGTGTGTAACATATCTGTTAAATCACTACTAACTATTACTTACTATTTCTATTATTTCTAGGTGTACAAGTTAGAAAATATATAATATAATAATGCAGGTAGACTTAATAGACCCTTTCTCTTAGGGTCTATTTTCTCTTAGTCTTAGTCTTAGTAACTGGGTTGCATGCAGGTCTGCCTTCATTTCAAAATTAAATTATAACTTTTTCAAGATTCAAAGGAAATAAAAACAACACACTGACTCTGACTGACACAGTACTCAGTAAACAGACTCACAACACTCACCTCTAGGAAACTTTGATTGAATGATAATGAAAAAGACTAGACTAGAAGTAGAAGTGAAATCAAGTGGTGAGTCAATTGAATTACTCTTTGAAGTCATTGAGTTAGACGTTTATTTTACTTGAGTAGGACTATTTATATCTACTATTGGCTATTGGTCTAGGGGAATACTATGCAAAATAATATATTACTAATATAGTATGTATAATATTATTAGTAGTATCTAGTGTCTATAGTTATAGTATAGGCTGTACTTATAAATTTTAATATAGATAGCTATAATTATTATATTTACAGTCATACATTGACATAATCTAGCAGTATACTATATATATTATAATATATTATACAACTAGTTATCACTGTGACATGAATTGAGACAAAGACCAATAGCCTAAATTTTGCTAAATTTAAAGTAACAAGATGGCGCTATGCCAAAATGATGAATTTTATATTCTCAATTCTTTAAAATATTGGCAAGGTTCTAGTAAAAGTATTTATAATCTGTTTTCTTACGGCATTATGTTTGATTTCCATTTTGTTGTTTTTAATCATTCTTACAACCTCTAATTTTATTACCTATTAACAGGAACTAATTTAAAATGAGTGTTGACACAAGCCTAGTGGATACGCCAGGTGTATCAGTCTATTTTGATGGAAAACCTATACAAGATGAACAGGAGGCCGAACTATTACGTGAAGATGAACGACATGCAAGAGAGGTGAATTATTTTGGCTTATTTTTACATATTATTCAATGTAAATTTTTAAATTTATAATTATGTTCTTAGATTTCAACATTTGTAATTTTCTTCATATTTCAAGAAGTTAAAAAAATTCTTCAATATTTTGTTTAAATTGCATAAAAAGTGTCTGCCTTAGCCTTAATATAATATATTGACCTCTTGTATGAATTTATTACTTAAGATCAAAATTAGAAAAAAATAATTAAAATTTCAGTGCTATAGCTTACTATAATTACTATGCGTGCTGTTTACTGACCTTAATTCTCATCAGAAAAGAATTATCAGTCTCAAAATGACAATTGTATTGACTTTCCCCATCACAGCTGCAGCGAGCCATAGCAACTGAGCTGGAGGAATTTGAAGATGATTTTTATTCTGAGTCAGATGAGGATTCAGGAGAAGAAAGTCAGAATACAACAAGTCAGCTTAGCAGGTACATTTAAGCATAGTAATAAGTGGCATGGACATCATTTAGGTAGGGCAAAAGGTGGGGGGGGGGGGGGGGGGGTGGAATTCACCCCCCTACTGAATTTTCAGGTGTTAGTTAAATTGGTATGTACTGTGGCCCCTACAGTAAAAAACAACTAAACAAGCTGGTTAAGTTTTGGTGTCGCCCCCCCCCCCATGAATTTTCAGGTGTTAGTTAAATTGGTATGTACTGTGGCCCCTACAGTAAAAAACAAATAAACAAGCTGGTTAAGGTTTGGTGTCGCCCCCCCCCCCCTCCAAAAAAAAAGCAGTATAGTTAAGCTTAATACTACAATTCAGCTTGGCAGGTATCGTTAATCTTAATTACTAGTCAGGTTAATAGGTACAGTTAAGCTAAATTACAACAATTCAACTTGGCAGGTATGGTTAAGCTTAATTACAACAAGTCAGGTTAGTAGGTACATCCATCCATCCCTGTGGCACTACAGCCAATGTAGGGCTTTGGCCTGCCTCACTACTTCCTTCCACTTAGACCTCAGGTTAGCAGGTACAGTTAAGCTTACTTACCACAAGTCAGGTTAGCAGGTACAGTTAAGCTTAATTAAAAGTCAGGTTAGTAGGTACATCCATCCATCCCTGTGACACTACTGCCAATGTAGGGCTTTGGCCTGCCTCACTACTTCCTTCCACTCAGACCTCTGCTTAGCAGGTACAGTTAAGCTTACTTACCACAAGTCAGGTTAGCAGGTACAGTTTAGCTTAATTACAAGAAGTCAGGTTAGCAGTTACAGTTAAGCTTACTTACCACAAGTAAGGTTAGCAGGTACAGTTAAGCACAGTAATCACATTCACTGCTTCACATGCCTCAAGCATTATACTCTCATTTTTTAAATTATTATTTTTTTTTTTCACTTTAAAAAAAAAAATGGAATGAGGGATTATTTTTGAGCTATGATACAATCTATTTTAATGCGTAAATATTGAGTGATGTATTCCTAACTGTAATCATTCATGTACATTGCAGGAATGTCTCTCATTCAGAAGCTGAGGTAAGCCCAGTTTTTGCAAAGCTTCCAAGACATCCACAAACATCACCTCTGTCAAGGGCCAGGTGGAAATCTCATTCCATTCCTGAAGGACTTCACGAAAATTACAACCAGTTGGCTCCGTTTCATCATCAGAATGGTGGTAAAAGATTGGAGGAGATGCAAAATGGCCTCGGAGGTGATCATTCTTTGAGGGCATCAACTGACAATTTGTCTGGGCTTCATGCCTTGCCTCACAACACTGGCCCACCCAGCAGAACCAGGCATGCAGAGAGCGACCATCACTTGATGGCTACTCAAAATCCTCCGAACCTTTTCAGTAACCCTAATGTTTCTGATTACGATGGTCAGGATTCATTTGAAGTGTTTGACAAAAACAGAAGACGCCTTGAGCCTCATTTTGATTCAGATCTAATTGATTCTGCAAAACAAAATGTTGTGCACCCCTATGGATATCAATATTCCAATGTACACAATCGACAGGGTCAAAATGAAGACACTCATGGGGACAGCGATGTTTCCGGCTATTTAAGTTTGTCAGATCAGCAAAACCTAAAGGAAAATACCAATCCGTCAACTAAAGCACCTTACAGCAATGATTATAGGTTTGTGACTTATGACCATGTAGGTTCCGGTCCCCAAATTAAGAGGCCTGACCAAAGTGAGCCGGCTGACCTCAGACAGGAGTACCTGTACACTAAAAACTCATCAACTGATTACAATTTTCCTGAACCCACCGGCCAGCTAGGTGACTCTGGAAAAACTAATAATGTTTTTCACGGAGGAGATGAATGGATGTTGCAGATAAAAGCACCCACAACTGCTTCACATCCATACCAGCCCTCCATCCAACAGAATCTTGTTGACGGGCAGGCCATGGACAGTAACCCGGTTTTCAATTTACACCATTCCAACCAGCAGGCCGGCACACCCGCCGATCCAGGTGAAACGAATGGCGGACATACTTTCATGAGAGCAGCAGATACATTCAACCGCCCGTTTCTGCAGCAGCAATATCAGAAAGGCGCACCTGCCCCAGCTCTGCCATTAACACCCCCACCTTCTCTTCCAACTTCCGCACAACTTCAGAAACCTAAACCAACTGAAAACAACCCACAAGTAAGAAGAGCTGTAGCAATTATAAATGTCATAAATTGTTTATAAATTTTATGTATGGTTTAATTTGCAAGAAAATATTGTGTCCAATAACATATTATTAGATAAAATTATTTGAAATGTTTTCTCTTTAAAACAAAACCCTTCCCCCCTCTCAAAATGTTACTTTCAGATTCCAGATTCTAGCAACGACCCATACTCACAGTACAAAGTAATCTATAACAAGAAAGATGAGAACAAAGGGGAGGAGCAGTTTTATTTAAACAGTGACCACATTGAATTTTTTCAAAAGGGTAAGGCACCCGCCAGACTTGTGTTTGTCGGTTTTATTTAGTACTTCAAATTTCTTATGTCTGTAATTTAATGGGTACGACTGTCATCCCAGTGCTTCATTCCGATCTTAGATTTTCGCTGTCAGTGTTTACCTCATTCCCGTGAATATCTGCCTTACATCCAGGGTACCTGGCTAGCAGGTACAAATATGGAGCCAAACATTTTAGCCTAAAGTAGAGCCTCACTCCCCTTTGAAATACTATTATGTTTATGTTGGAAAGATTTTTGTCTTCCATTTTTAAATATGCTATTGTTTTATCAGTTGTTCTTTTCTTTTTTTTCCCACTATGAATGAAATACGTGCAGCGTGCATAGAACTAGCTCATATTTTTTATTCAAACTATAATCAGTGTCTGAGGTACACTGATCTGGAACCTGACAGTGTCTGAGGTACACTGATCTGGAACCTGACAGTGTCTGAGGTACACTGATCTGGAACCTGACAGTGTCTGAGGTACACTGATCTGGAACCTGACAGTGTCTGAGGTACACTGATCAGGAACCTGACAGTGTCTGAGGTACACTGATCAGGAGGAAACTCATCCGTTCCCTTTTTTTAGACTGATCCCCCCCCCCCCTAACTTATTATTTTAGATATTTTGACATTGATGTGAACACAATATGCCTCTAAAAAAACCAACGACACTACATGGGAAAGTTGTTATGAAATTGTAAAACACATATTTAAAAAAAAAAATTTAGTGTCGGGTAATTTTCTTCTGTTAAAACAAGTGGATGAAAAGATAAAAAGAATAGTTTTAGAATTTTCTGCATCTTAATTTGTGTGCTTTTCAAGATCTTCCAGAAGAACGCCGGACCTATGAGCAGCTGACGATTTTGTACAAAGCCCGTGGGAGGGAGATTGAACAGCTGACCAGGAAGCTAGAGGACAAGGAAAATGAGATGGGAAAAGACATCAGAGCTTTGAAGCATAAGCTAGCCATAGCTACTGGTTGGTTTCTTGTTCAATGATTTACTCCGAAGTTTATATTTCCATCTACATTTTTAAAATGTTCTTTTAACAAAAAAATTTAAAAAACATAAAATGATATTTAATTCTCAATCTCTGCCTAAAGCAGCTAATAGATCTATTTTTTTTCCTTTAATGACATGTGGCTTTAAATTCTTTTTTTAACAAATTCTTTTTGTTGTTGATTTACCTATTTTATTAACATTCATTTTTGTATATTCTGTCTTATCTGTCACAATCTTACCTTTGACTATTTTACCTATCACAGTCTTATCAATCACAGTCTTATCAATCGCAGTCTTATCTATCACAGTCTTATTTATCAGTCTAATCTATCACAGTCTTATCTATCACAATCTTATCTATCACAATCTTACTTATCACAATTTTAGCTATCACAATTTTACCTATTAGTCTTACCTATCACAGTCTTACCTGTCACAATTTCACCAGCCACCATTATATGCATCTTGACTTATTTGCTCATTAACATTCTTTTGGGATTTCATCTTAAATGTTTCAATATTTTTTTTTTTATTGTGGAGTAACTTTTTTTTTTTTTACCCTTGGATGAGTTAAAATCTTTTCATCGTATCACAATGTTCATGAAAAAGTATAATAATTAATTTACAGGCCACTATTGTTTTAATTGCTAATCCTGATATTTTCATGAAGGTGAGGCTGAGGGTGCCAGTGAAAGCTTGCGTCACTGCCAAACCTTGTTACAGCAAACCAAATCTGACTGCGTAGAAGCCAATGGGAAAATCAGGGCACTGGAATCTCAAGTGTCATCCTTGAAGGAGGCTAAGGAAGAGGTCGGTGTATCCGTGTATAGAGTAGAATTGGTGCAGACAGTCCTTGGCTGTGATGCTGATTTATTTTGCGCACCAGTTTCTTAAACCTTTGACAGTTGCTTGGCATGTCCTCATACTGTTGTACATTTGAAATGCTAGCTTATGCAGTTAAATGATGCAACTCCTTGTTATTGTAGTGTTATTTGTTATATAGAATAGACAATGCAGTGTTATTTGTTATATAGAAAGGACAATGCAGTGTTATTTGTTATATAGAAAGGACAATGCAGTGTTATGTATTATCTGGATAGCATGGACAATGCAGTGTTATTTGTTATGTAGAATGGACAATGCTAACAACTGGTCTTACGCGAGTATGTACCGTAGATATTTTGAATAGAAATGTTAACGATTCTTAAATATGAAAAATATTTTTAATAAATTAATAAAATGACACAGATATCTTTTAAGAATTTATTTCAGAATAATTTTTTTTCTCCAAGATGAGCTCACATTATAATTAAATTTCGTATGATTTCTCGTCCAGCTGTTAAAAAAGCTACAGACTTCTGAATCCACCATTGAAAACATGGCACATCATATCAATGAGCTTGAGAGTTCAGAGAGTCTCAGTCGGGCACGAAATGAACACGAGGCTGTAATCTCTAGCCTGACACAGCGGTACGAGAGAGAGCTGCTCGGGGTCAAAGAGAGACTGGACGCAACTAAAGCTGCACTGGAAAGCAAGGTATGGTAATAGATACAAAGTTTTTTTTGGGGCTTGTGTGATATAAGTGCTTTTGTGGGAGACCCTGTTTTTTTTTTTTAGTCTGTTGATAGACCTCAGCCACATGTTTGCTTTATAATGATATGGGCGATTACTGGATTTTAATATTATTCCTGTGCAGCAAGAAGAGGTTGTCTATCTGAAGAAGCAGCTGGCGGACACCACCCAGGAGCTGGAGCGTGCACAGATTTCAAGAGGGGAGACCATCAACAGGTTAGCCAAGAGCTTGGAGGACAGCCAGAGGCAATGTCAGGCCTTGCTAGAACAGTGTAAGTTCCAGGGAGGGGCATGTGACTCTTTGAATGACATGTTTGGTACAGTTATAAACAAACATATCATTAGTAGGCGTTTGGAGTATAGTTTAGATGAAGAAGCTTACAGTGTGTCAACACCGAGTGTTTATTGTTGTTACTTGGAGTTGTAAAGTCGTAAGCCTATCTATTAAGATCAGTTAGTTTCTTTTTTTTAAGAGAAAATACTTTATATTAACTTCGCTTTTGTTCATGGCGGGTGAAATCTTTGGATGGCTTATTGAACCATTTCAACCTATCTAGCTGAAACTTGGCACATAGATTGTTGCAGATGACAAAACATTCAAATGAATTTTTAGCCCCACCCAGCCTCTCCCAGCCCCAAAATAACTTTTTCCTGTTTTTAGGAAATAAAATTCCCTATAACTGTGATAAAAATGATTCTTTTATCAAGCTGAAAGAAATTTTTTTACCAAAAAAATTTCCCAATTGCGTAATATTTTCTTTTGTTTTTCTGAAATGGTAAAATAAATCTGCTGTGTTAAAGCGGGTGGGTCATTAGAATATTAATATAGTTCAGGGACATGAAAAAAATGTGCAGCTGCTAGCCTGTGGGTGGGGGTGGCACTAATTGGGATTCTTATAAAGTGCATAACTCGTATGCATGTTTTGTCAAATTTTCATCCCCAACACCCATTGCATTTATAAAGGATTTATATAAAAAAAACTTTGTTCTAGGGGTTGTGTAATTGTATGTTTAAAATGAAATAAGTTTGTAATGATGAGCTTAGAATCAATAATTCAGATTTTCATCCAATCACACAATTTTAGACAGAATTAAGAGAGAAAAAACAAAGACACAAAAAAACAGAGATGGGTTTATCAGACTTTTCATTTCCTTTATGTAAATGAAGGCAATTGATGAAGATAATTGATGTGTCAACTTTTCAATATATTACTTACATACCTTTATGATATTACTTTATACCTTTACAATATTACAAATTTCTTTTGATATTAATATTAACTTTTTGATCGAACACCATTTCTGTTTTTCTGGTGCATCATGTCTGTAATTTTTTTCTATCTTCCCAAACTGTCACTCTGACCCAATGCATCTAAACAGCAACCTGTCAGGAGATGAGTTCCCTCAAGGTTCAGCTGCAGCAATCTTTGGCCTCAAAACGACTGTCAGATGACCTTTGCAGTTCATTCCAGGTTGGTTGGCCTTTGGCGCTACGGTGACATTGTTTTGCAACGATTAGGTTGCGATGCTCAATCAAATTCACCTGTGGAAATCCTCACCTCTTAGATAATGGCTAAACAAAGCGGACAGATCATCCCAGTGTGTAATGTTAATTGGGGGGGGGGGGGGAGGGGGGGGGGGGGGGGGGGGGGATGGGGGTCTGTGAGAGTCAATGGTGAGAAATCAACCTAACTAACCAGGCAATAATTGCTTGCTGAAGTTGAATCTTTTAGTCCATCTTATGTACAACAGACAGAATCAATCAGGAATTTTATGATTAATTTCTATTAATTTAAATCAATATTTCAAGTATCTGTTTCTCTCTTCCCCCCCGCGCCCCCCCATGCCATAAAAACAACAAAATTTTATTATAAGAGCCAATCAAAGTTATATCTTTTTTTTATACATTAACCAGAAAGAAATTAAGGAGCTAAAAGAGCAACTGAATATATTTGAGTCAGCCTCAAGCCTCGGTGTCTTCTCAACATCCACAATGGGTGGCCGGATGCAGGCCTCACACGATGACTCAATGACCGATCTGGGCATCAGGAAAACTTTGGACTTCAACACACCACCATCCGCATCCAGGTAATATTCCCAGTCCTATTGGTCTCTTGTCCAGTGAGGCAATGTTCTCTGGAATTGTTTAAAAAAAAAAATAAAAAAAAATAAAAAAATAAGGATGAAAAAGATTTGGGTGAAACAAAATGGACTATTCTCTGAACACACTAATCAGAACAAGGTGCTACAAGACTATTCTCTGAACACACTAATCAGAACAAGGTGCTACAAGACTATTCTCTGAACACACTAATCAGAACAAGGTGCTACAAGACTATTCTCTGAACACACTAATCAGAACAAGGTGCTTCAAGACTATTCTCTGAACACACTAATCAGAACAAGGTGCTTCAAGACTATTCTCTGAACACACTAATCAGAACAAGGTGCTTCAAGACTATTCTCTGAACACACTAATCAGAACAAGGTGCTTCAAGACTATTCTCTGAACACACTAATCAGAACAAGGTGCTTCAAGACTATTCTCTGAACACACTAATCAGAACAAGGTGCTTCAAGACTATTCTCTGAACACACTAATCAGAACAAGGTGCTTCAAGACTATTCTCTGAACACACTAATCAGAACAAGGTGCTACAAGACTATTCTCTGAACACACTAATCAGAACAAGGTGCATGTTCTGATAAGAGACTTGTGTGATTAGTCTTGTTCCACGATGTTCACTATTCTCTGAACACACTAATCAGAACAAGGTGCTTCAAGACTATTCTCTGAACACACTAATCAGAACAAGGTGCTTCAAGACTATTCTCTGAACACACTAATCAGAACAAGGTGCTTCAAGACTATTCTCTGAACACACTAATCAGAACAAGGTGCTACAAGACTATTCTCTGAACACACTAATCAGAACAAGGTGCTACAAGACTATTCTCTGAACACACTAATCAGAACAAGGTGCTACAAGACTATTCTCTGAACACACTAATCAGAACAAGGTGCTTCAAGACTATTCTCTGAACACACTAATCAGAACAAGGTGCTACAAGACTATTCTCTGAACACACTAATCAGAACAAGGTGCTTCAAGACTATTCAGAACAAGGTGCTTCAAGACTATTCAGAACAAGGTGCTACAAGACTGTTCAGAACAAGGTGCTGCAAGACTATTCAGAACAAGGTGCTACAAGACTATTCAGAACAAGGTGCTACAAGACTATTTCTTACATGCGTAGCAGTGGTTTTAGTATCAACACCCACATGCCTTTGTATAATATACTTTATATTACAGCAATAGTGACAGAACTGACACCGGCAAGCCGTTTTATAATATACTTTATATTACAGCAATAGTGACAGAACAGACACCGGCAAGCCGTTGTATAATATACTTTATGTTACAGCAATAGTAACAGAACAGACACAGGCAAGCCACATGATGAGCTTGTCGCATCCCTGAGGTCAGAGCTTGAGAGATGCATTCGCAGCAACAAACAGAAGAGGAATGAGCTGACTGAGCGGACGGAGGAGGTCAAGTCTCTAAGGGAGGAATTGGAAAGTACCCAGAGGAAAGTTACAGATTTGGACAGAACGTGTGGAGAGCAAAAAGTACTTTTTTTTCCTTACATTTCTTATTTAATTTTGTTTAACTTGAAATTTTTTCGGATCCAAATGTAAATAGGAATGAAAGCTGAAGGTTGCTCAAGCTCATTATCCATGCAAGTAATAAACATCAACTATTGAGTTAATTCAAATAAACTATATTTCAAAGCATTTTTTTAATTTTTAAAGCAGTCAGCTCTCTAGTCTGTTATACATCGCCTGTCTGTTAATTTTTAATTGTGCAGATCACTACGATCATTTATGATGTTGAAGAAATTTTAGTTCAAACTAACTGTATATGTAGCTGATATAATTTTTTTTAAAACATCTAAATAATATTGCAAAATTGCAGAGTTTAATCTGAATTAAAATGGTTTTTATCCCCATATTTTCTCCTCCTTAAGAAACGTCTTCAAGAAATTGATTCCCTTACAAGTGGAAGTGATGGTGTTGGAATAGTAGAGGCAAGACTGAAGCGGGAGTTAGAGAACTTGAAGAGGGAGAAAACTCTTTTGTTGGAGGATATAGAAGTAACACATCTATTACTGTCTACTTCAATGCACCTACACTATTTTAAAAAAAAAGCTTAATTTCATAAAGGGCTTATGCTTGACATATTACTGTTGATTATGATGGCAAAAAGAAAAGAAACGTTCTGAGTGCTCAATGGATTAGTTACAATTGTCGTGTGTGTTGGGCGTGATGAGACTATTTATGGAGACGTTAAATGGAAAATAAAAATGTACAAGCTTATTCTTTCTTAGACTGTTCAATTAGTATCATTACCTGTCTTAGACTGTTCAGTTACTATCATTACCTGTCTTAGACTGTTCAATTACTATCATTACCTGTCTTAGACTGTTCAGTTACTATCATTACCTGTCTTAGACTGTTCAGTTACTTTCATTACCTGTCTTAGACTGTTCAGTTACTTTCATTGCCAGTCTTCGACTGTTCAGTTACTTTCATTGCCAGTCTTAGACTGTTCAGTTACTTTCATTGCCAGTCTTAGACTGTTCAGTTACTTTCATTACCTGTAGAAAAAGAACAACTAATTAAAAAGTTTTATTAATTTTCCTGAGATGTCTTTATTGTCAGATTAAGACTGGGGGGAAAAAAACACTAAAATATCTAAACACTGATCATATTCAACAAAAGTAAAAAAAGAAGTAAGTGTAAAGATAGTAGCTATAATTTATTTAAATACCCTCAAATTGATTGGATATACGTATGGGACATTCTATTCTGTCCCACTGAAGGATTACAAAAAACGACTAGAGGAGGTAGGCTCAAGCGAGTCCCGGCTCACGGAGATCAACACGGAGCTGAGCCAGCAGATGGCCCAGATGGTCAATGACTTTGACGCGGACAAACACACCGCCTTGGACCGCTGCCAAAGGACGCTGGAGGAAGTTCACAGGATGACCGTGGAGAATTTGCGGGCCGAGATGGAGGAGAGGCATCGGTCGGAGAAGTCCATGCTCGCTGACCGTCACACCAGTGAGCTGAAGACATTAAAGTGAGTACAAGATAGAATAATTGAACAGAAGACATTTTTTAAAATTTTGGTCTTTAGTTTTTACATTTATCTTCATTTTTCGATGTAAATTAAAATTCTGACACAATATTGAAAAGTTTACTGTATTCCATTACCAACAAGCGACTTATTTAACACTTCACAAATTTTAAAATTAAGTTTTGACATACTACATTAGGGTTGGGAAGCCGTTTTGAGCAAAGAAATTCTTTCTTTCTTTTCATTGCTGCATGATAATTTTTTAAATACATCATATAAATAATGAAACATGGGCTTCAAAAATGCCTTCCATTTTCAGTTCACAGCAAATATGCTATGGAATAATTGTGGTTATTATTATTATTAGTTTGACAATTTTGGACAATTTTACCCTGTTAATCAGTACACTGAATGTCAAAGGCTTTTACAGATAACGCAAGCCAGACCAAAAAAAAACCCACATTTCTCTTAGTGTCTTAAAACTCAGAGCAGTCCATGGGGTTATATCAGGTGCTGATTCCAAAAAAAACCCCACATTTCTTTTAGTGTCTTAAAACTCAGAGCAGTCCATGGGGTTATATCAGGTGCTGATTCCAAAAAAAACCCCACATTTCTCTTAGTGTCTTAAAACTCAGAGCAGTCCATGGGGTTATTTGAGGTGCTGATTCCAAAAAAAAAAAACCCACATTTCTCTTAGTGTCTTAATTGAGTCTCGTCAGGTACCCCAATAAACTCCACGAGATTCCAAAAAAAACCCCCACATTTCTCTTAGTGTCTTAAAACTCAGAGCAGTCCATGGGGTTATTTGAGGTGCTGATTCCAAAAAAAACCCACATTTCTCTTAGTGTCTTTAAACTCAGAGCAGTCCATGGGGTTATTTGAGGTGCTGATTCCAAAAAAAACCCCCACATTTCTCTTAGTGTCTTAAAACTCAGAGCAGTCCATGGGGTTATTTGAGGTGCTGATTCCAAAAAATCTCATAGGTTCTATCGTGACAGCTCTGGTTTTGTAAGATTTTGATGAATTTATAAAAATTTAGTTCACCTTATGGTATCTTTTGCGGAATGGGTTCACCCTAAAAACTTTTGTTATTTTAATGGGAAATGTTTGTACTTTGATCACCAATTTATTGTGTATTTATCAGTTTTCTTTTTATAATAAGCTCCGGCATATACTTACAGCATTATTGTTAATTTCAAAGGAGAAAATCTTTTTTTTTTCTTCTTCAGTAATTTCTCTGAACGCACAAATTTTAATTTCCAAAGCTTCCCATCCAGAACTGCTATAAACAGCCACACATAGATTTGATTTTAAATGTGTAAGATAATGGGACTGAGTTTGCAAAAAAAGGAATATATAATATATATATATGGGAGCTCATTGCCAAAAAACCTACCAGGTGGCGAAAAGCAGTATATGAAGGAGTAAAAAAAAAAAAGGCAGAAGATATGAGGAATGAGGCCCTTGCAACAAAAAGAACAATATGGAAGTCAAAATCTTACCAGGAATCAATTTTCTCCTGCGAGAAATGCAGTCGAGATTGTCATTCTAGGATTGGCCTAGTGAGCCACTCGTCAAAGTGTAGGACTACATAGCTACTCCATCACCTCGCGAAGACGTAAGGATGCCATATATATATATATATATATATATATATATATATATATATATATATATATATATATATATATTATAAGAAACTTTATAAAATATACATTCACTAATAATAATAGTCCTACTAACGTTGCTGAAAATGTACGCANCATATATACATGTATAGGTTATTTGGCACTAAGCTTATAGATCAAGATAAGCCTTGGAGATCAAGATAAGCCTTGGAGATCAAGATAAGCCTTTGAGATCAAGATAAGCCTTGGAGCTAGAAATTAGCCTCGGAGTTAAAAATTAGACTTGGGCTCTGCATAATGTATAAAAACCTTTGTACTGAACATTTGCCCCAGTTAATGAATGCTTGTCTCCAGAATTAAGGAAAAAATTCTCTTCCGCATGGAGCAAAATAATTTTCTGCCAAATTTTTACTGAAGTCAAGAATTTAGTATTGTGCGGTGACATCGGAAACCTTCTGAAGAGCATTGGTCTTTCAGAATATAATCTAAGTATGTGATATCTTTTTACAGACATTTCAAAATAAAGTTTGAAATGTCTTCTGTTAATAGATTACAACCAAGGTTATTGTCCCATAGGTCATAGGTCAATCCACCAGGATGAAAGAAGAACACAAGACAAACTCTTTAGTCTTTGAAAAGATAAATTAATTTACTATAAAAAAAAAAACATTGGGTGGTTCTTATAGATTTGAAAATAATTTTTTCCGGGTTTAAAAATTGGCTACACAAAATATCCTAGCTTCTCATTGGCTCACAAAGTGACTACACAAAATATCCTAGCTTCTCATTGGCTCACAAAGTGACTACACAAAACATCCTAGCTTCTCATTGGCTCACAAAGTGACTACACAAAATATCCTAGTTTCTCATGCCTTTTAGGATAGCAGAAACAAACATGAAATTTTGGCAAGAAAAGATAGACTTCCGAGTGACTATGGTGGTCAGTGGAAAGAAATGTGAACAATGTATGCTAAGTGTCATAGGATGGAATCATTCTACCCCAAATATACATAAATCTTGGCCTGGCGGAGAAACAATTGTTAAGGGCTTTGAATAAATCATTCATATCCCATGCCATTTTGGACTCAGATCAGAGAAACGGAAAGACGGATTGTTTATGGTCCACAGATCAGAAAACGCATAATTGACCCATCATCAAATCAAATCATCAGTGACTGATATTGAATCATAGCCCTGGTCTTCATTTATTCTGGTTGCGAAAACTTTCTTGCCCTCGCTTAGATCGCTGTCCAGTGAAAATAAGATAAAGATTAAATTGAAAGATTTCAAAACTACATACACATGCAGCATCGGCCAGATCCCATGATGGATGAAATGCACATGAGGTGAAGATTTTTGTTGGAATCTTATACTGGATTGTCCTGGAAGATCCTACCTTGAAGAAGTCTTACAAAAGGAGCTTCATTTTATTGAATTACCACACACTATTTCTGTCAATTCTGTTCTTTTGGTATAAAACTAGCACATTACCATGCAAGGAGACTTTCCTTTGAGTCATTATTACTATACTTTATGCTTTAAAATGTGTCCCAATATATCATAAACAAGTGCAGATAGGGGAATACTGGGGTCATTTTGGAATCAGTGGATCAAATATACATAGGAACAAACAGGGTCTGGAACAAGCTTTCAAAAGGAACAGTTGAGGCGACAACATTTGACACATTTGCGTCTATTGCCTCAAGCCTTTCAACCCCCAGTGCATTATTCCCTCACCAAGTAGCCATTGCAATCAAATATCCTCATCAACACCAGGCACAGAAACATTGCCAATCCCCTCTACATGCATTGGAGCCAAAATAGTCAATAAATTGATAGTGGGCTCTTAATATATAGAAGAAGAAGGAAAAATGTGGGTCAAATATATGTAGGAAAAAGTAAAAAAGTGGGTCAATTATACATAGGAACAGGGACAAAAGTGGGTGATAAATACATAGGAACAAGTAAAAAATTGGAGGCCCTTGTGTGTTGGCCATTGTATAAATAATAATGTGCTTTATGCTCAATAACTGGTACACGTCCAGGCTCTCTAAAACAAGAAATGTTTGAAGGAAACTTGGTCTTTGGAATCAGCAGGCCAAATGTACCTAAAACCAAGACAACATTTGATGCACATGTTACAAAAACATTGATCCAGTTCTCAGAAGGTCTTGTGAGTTGCATTAAATGTCTAAGTGGGCAAAATATGGCCCAAGGGCCTCAGTTTGCCCACCATGGCACTAGTGGTCATTTTTGTAAAATTTCTTTAGTTTAATGAATTTTTGATTAGTTGGCTGTGAATGCATCCCATTTTTGTTTTTTTATAGAATTTAAAAAAAAAAAAAAATTCCTGAGGTTCTTTTAGCTTTTTTTTTTCTTGTACATTCTAGACATGAGCTGGATTCAACTCTATCTGAACTGGACAGTGTTAAATCCCTCTACAGTAAGCTGTGTGAGGAATCTGGTTCTTTAGAGTTGGAGCTTGCTGATAGGTACAAGAAACAGTTGGAGGAGGAGCTACAGAAGGTAATGTAACCAATAAGGGTAGATTGTGTAATTTAACCAGTGAGTGTAGATTGTGTAATGTAACCAATGAGTGTAGATTGTGTCATGTAACCAATGAGGGTAGATTGTGCAATGTAACCAGTGAGGGTAGATATTGTAATGTAACCAGTGAGTGTAGATGTGTAATGTAATCAGTGAGTGTATATTTTGTAATATAATCAGTGAGTGTAGATTGTGCACTGTAACCAGTGAGTGTAGATTATGCCATGCAACCAGTGAGTGTAGATTGTGTAATGTAACCAGTGAGTGAAGTTTGTGTAATGTAACCAGTGAGTGTAGATTGTGTAAAGGTGTTTGGTATTCTCTCCCTTAGTTGCATATTCTCTCCCATAGTTGGGTAAGCTCTCCCATAGTTTGGTATTCTCTCCCTTAGTTTGGTATTCTCTCCTTTAGTTGAAGTCACAATATGAGTCGGATGACAAAAGTCTAGAGGACAGATTGCAGGAGGAGCTAAAGAAGAGAGCTGAGAAGGAGCAAAGTGTTTTGAAGGAGGCCATGGAAGCTGAGTTGAGGACTGCTTTTGAGAAAGACATTGATCTCAAGGTCAGTTTCCAATAATAAAGTAGCCTATTAATTTAAGTTAAGTAATTTAATAATAAAGTAGTCCACTAATTAAACTTAAGTAATTTAATAATAAAGTAGTCTATTTACAAAAGTTAAGTGATTTAATAATAAACCAGTCTATTAACTTAAGTTAGTGATTTAATAATAAAGTAGTCTATTAATTGAAGTTAATTATTTTTATAAAAAATCTAGTCTATTAATTGAAGGTAAGTAATTTAATAATAAACTAGTCTATTAATTAAAGTTAATTATTTTTATAAAAAAACTAGTCTATTAATTGAAGTTAAGTAATTTAATAATAAACTAGCCTATTAATTAAAGTTAATTATTTTTATAAAAAAACTAGTCTATTAATTGAAGGTAAGTAATTTAATAATAAACTAGTCTATTAATTAAAGTTAATTATTTTTATAAAAAAAACTAGTCTATTAATTGGAGGTAAGTAATTTAATAATAAAGTAGTCTATTAATTGAAGGTAAGTAATTTAATAATAAAGTAGTCCATTAATTTAAGTTTAGTTGTTTAATAATCTAAAAAATGTTATTGGAAGATAAGCAAAAATTTGATGAGGTATTGACCTGAAAACCCCCCCCCCAAACCTTCTTGTTTTAGCTGCAGTATTTTAAATGTTATTATTGTAATTAATATGCAATTGCTGTGTTATGGATATTATATAAACTTGAGAACTTAAGCAACTTGTTCTGCCTAGTTTTTATACAGTAAATATATGAGACGAGTTAATTAAGCCTTAGGTGCTACCGAATGAAGAGCTGTTAAAATGAGGGGGGGGGGGGATGATGGTGGGATTGTTGCAGTAGAATGTTGAAAAGGAGAATGAAGTCTCACCAAATGAGTAGCATGTTCAACCACCTAATAAAGCCAGGGAGACAACTCTGAGAGAACAAGTTGAGATTATCTCCCTCTCATAGACTTGAGAATTAAAAATATTTTTTTTGTGTGTGATAAACAATGACATTATAAAACATTGGCCTGTTGTAGAATCTCATTTTTAAAAAACAAAAAGAAAGGAGAAGAAAAAAAAATCAGAAAAATGTCATCAGGTATTTGATAAATGTTATGCATCTTTGTTGAAGGTGTTGAAGGTGAGAGCGGAATGTCAAGAAGAGTTTAGGAGCAAGATGCAAACTTTGATAGATCAAACTGTTGCCCATGCTAAGGAAGAGTGGATTGCAAGCTCACAGAAAGGTTTGGAAGCCAACTGATGTTATAGAATACAGTGGGAAGAAGATTTAAAAGGAAACACATCCCGCATCGTCCCCCCTCCCTCCTTGGGCCCTCTTGATAAAACAAGTAATCGGGACTGCATATTGCTTGACTGATATTAATTAAAGGAGTAACTTTTAGATCGATGGCTCTCAACCTTCCTAATGCCACTACCCATTAATACAGTTCCTCACATTGTGGTCTCTCTCAACCCCCCCCCCCTCCCATTATAGCCCCCAAAGGAGGGGGGGGGTCACAACCTACAGGTTGAGGACTGCTGCTTTGTAAAATTTAAAACTTTGGGAAGATTAAATTTTCTGCAATTTACAATAATTATACGGTCAAGGCCCAATCAAGAATGTTCACATTGTACATTTTTGTCTATTTACCACTTTGACAGCTTCATTCCTCCCAAGACATGTGTATTCTTTCTGTTCCCAAGACACACACTAAAACATACGGTGAACAATATTTCTCTTTCTGCCACCCCAAACAATGGAATTCTCTCCCATTACACATCCACAATATACCGACCATCCAAGCTTTTAAAACTGCACTCAAGACACATCTCTTCAAATTCTACTACTCTGACTCATTCTCACTCCTTGTTTGACGTATAAACAAAGCTCGATGCTGCTGGGTGCCATCCATGGCTAGACAAGGGTCAATAGTACTTGGGTGGTCGATAGTTTTACACAGCTGTTTTTAAATGAATAATTTTATGTAACTTTTTTAATGTATTGTTTCATTTTGCACATTTTTTATGTGAAGCGCGTCGAGCCTAGCCCTAGGCTGGGGTACGGCGCTCTATAAGACCACTTAGAATAATAATATTAGCTCTGGTTTAAAAAACGGACCGATTAATTTTGGATCATTCTTTCCAGAGAAAGATCACTTGACTGAGCAGATGTCAGAGCTGGAGACGGTAGTCAACCTTAGGGATCAAGAAATCAACGAGCTGAAGCAGAAGCTCAGCGAAGCTTTGAGCAATATGGAAGAAGGCAGACAATCCGAGGCAGAGCTGCAGGCAAAGCTTGATTCATTGGCTCAACGGCATGAAGATTATGTGAAATCGGTGGAGGGTTCTCAAGTGGAGAAGGAGAGGTTCGAGGAACAGATGAAGGAAAAGCTTTCAATTGATGAGATGAAGTCAGAGACAAATGCCTTATTAATTAATCATGGGTCAAGGGGTCCTCAACCTCTCGAGCATCCTCTACCAACCAGACCCAATCTTGAATTCAATCAAGTTTCCACTGGGTCGCAGGAGTCCATATCGGAAGAGGTAAGGGGCATGAAGGAGCAGCTCAAGGAGACAGAAAACATTGAAAGTTTGGGTTTGAGAGCAAACAGATCGGATGACAACCTTGCGTCGGCTGCGCAAACTGAGGACACCCCCGGCATGAACTTAACATTTGATAGTGTTTTACTGCATAAGTTAGCTGGTCTTTCCGAGTCGGATTTCAACAGCTCGTCATTCATCAAATTGGGGGTGACGAATGTTAGTGTTGATGATGTGGCGGATGTTGACAAGCTGAACTCCTCTCAGATGAAGGACCTGCTAAAAAAACTGAAGGGGTGTGTCCAAAACCTGGAATTGCAGCTGAAATCCACGAAGCAAAACTATGAAATCGAAATTGAAGACCTGCGGCAGAAGCACAAAATCGAGTTTGAGAAAACGGCCAGGGCCAGGGAGGAGAAGTTCCAGAGCGAGCTGAGGTATTTTCTGAAGGAGAGAGAATATCAGGGAAGAGCCAGGCTGGAGGAAGCCGTGGCTCAGTGCGAGCTGAAGGCCAGAGCAGAGCTGCAGAAAGCTGATGCTCAGCACAAAGTCCACATGTTGCAGATGATTGCCAGCTGGGAGGAAAAGAGCAAGACAGACCTGAGACGGGCCGTAGAGAACTGTGAGAAGAGGGTTAGGGAGGAGATGAGTTTGGAGGGTAAGGGAGGCAGGGAGGATGAAAGCTTGGAGGAGCTGAAGAAAAAAGTTGAACTTGAAAAAGAGTTAAAAGACAGGAAGGAGAGGGAGCTGGTCATGCTGAGATCAGAGCTCGAGAGGGAGAGGAGGGATTTGGAGAGTAAGTTAGAAAGTAAGAGAATTGAGCTGGAAGATTGCTTAAAGAGATTAGGAAGAGAAAAAACAGCGCTGGAAGACAAGTTATTGAAGTTAGAGAATGAGAGAAAGGAGCTAAACGATGATATGAAGAGAGTAGTAGAGGAGAAAGAAGATTGTTTGAAGAGATTTGGAAGAGAAAAAACAGAACTGGAAGACAAATTAATGAAGCTGGAGGATGAGAGAAAGGAGCTAAAAGATGATATGAAGAGAGTAGTAGAGGAGAAAGAAGATGAAATTCTTGCCTTATCCCTGCGCCATGAACAAGAGGAAAAATCAAGAAAACGAGAATTTGAGGAAATCGTTCACAAACTTCAGTTGGAGCAGCTGAAGGAGATCGAGAAATTGACGAAAGAGAAAGAAGAAATCAAATTCTCGACAGCTGCGAAAAGAAATTTGCTCAACACCTTAGACAAAGAGAAGGACATCGAGAAAGTGGTCGCTGAACGAGTGAGCATTGAGGTCTCAAAAATGAAGGAGAGCTTTAAGCTGGATGAGATTGAAAAGGAGGTTTGTAAGAGGATGCAGGAACAGAGGGTGAAATGGCTGGAGGAGGCCAGAGAGTACATCACCGGGGAGATCAAGCAAGGCATCGAGGACAGGTTAGCTGAAGAGAGGGAGAAGGCAAGCCGAGAGGAGGGAAAGGAAGCGGAGGAGAGAAGCTCTGACCTAGAGGTGGACAAGAGAGTGAAGGAGAAGCTTGAATTCGAGATGACCAACCTGAAGAAGAAGTTTGTGACTGAGCTGGACGCCAGGGTGATAAAGGAGAAGGCCAGGCTGGAGGAGGAGGTGACTGTGTGGAAGGAGAAAGCCAAGAGAAAGATGGAGGAGGAGAGGGCGGTCTTCGAGGGCAGGACGGCGGCAGAGCTGGAGGCGAAGATATCAGAGGAGAAGAAGGCCACGGAGGAGGTGAAGAGGAACATGTTGAGGGAGATCGAGGCTATGAGAGATGAGCTGGAGTTAGACATGAGGGAGAGGATCAAACATGAACGGAATGAGTGGGAGGAGGAAAGAGAAAGAGAAGAGAGGAGGCGTGAGAACAATGGGGCTGGATGGCAAGAACGTCTCAAATCAGAAGTGGATGCCAAAACTAAGGTAGACAATGTGACTTATTCTCCATGCTATATGACTTTAACTACTTGTCCATTCTATAGGACTTTAACTACTTTTCCACACTATATGACTTTATCTACTTGTCCATGCTATATGACTTTAACTGCTTTTCCACACTATAGGACTTTAACTGCTTTTCCATACTATATGACTTTAACTGCTTTTCCATACTATATGACTTTAACTGCTTTTCCATACTATATGACTTTAACTGCTTTTCCATACTATATGACTTTAACTGCTTTTCCATACTATATGAGTTTAACTGCTTTTCCATACTATAGAACTTTAACTACTTGTCCATGCTATATGACTTTAACTGCTTTTTCATACTATAGAACTTAAACTACTTTTCCATGCTACATGACTTTACTTGTCCATGCTATATAACTTTAACTCCTTAATCCATGCTATATGACTCTAACCACTTATCCATGCTATAAGACTTTAACTACTTGTACATGCTACATGACTTTACTTGTCCATACTATAGAACTTTAACTCCTTAATCCATGCTATATGACTCTAACCACTTATCCATGCTATAAGACTTTAACTACTTGTACATGCTACATGACTTTACTTGTTCATACTATATAACTTTAACTCCTTAATCCATGCTATATGACTCTAACCACTTATCCATGCTATAAGACTTTAACTACTTGTACATGCTACATGACTTTACTTGTCCATACTATAGAACTTTAACTCCTTAATCCATGCTATATGACTCTAACCACTTATCCATGCTATAAGACTTTAACTACTTGTACATGCTACATGACTTTACTTGTTCATACTATATAACTTTAACTCCTTATCCATGCTATATGACTCTAACCACTTATCCATGCTATAAGACTTTAACTACTTGTACATGCTACATGACTTTACTTGTTCATACTATATAACTTTAACTCCTTATCCATGCTATATGACTCTAACCACTTATCCATGCTATAAGACTTTAACTACTTGTACATGCTACATGACTTTACTTGTTCATACTATAGAACTTTAACTCCTTAATCCATGCTATATGACTCTAACCACTTATCCATGCTATAAGACTTTAACTACTTGTACATGCTACATGACTTTACTTGTCCATACTATAGAACTTTAACTCCTTAATCCATGCTATATGACTCTAACCACTTATCCATGCTATAAGACTTTAACTACTTGTACATGCTACATGACTTTACTTGTCCATTGATATCTTGAAATTGAGGTTAATCCATGCTATATGACTCTAACCACTTATCCATGCTATAAGACTTTAACTACTTGTACATGCTACATGACTTTACTTGTCCATACTATAGAACTTTAACTCCTTATCCATGCTATATGACTCTAACCACTTATCCATGCTATAACACTTTAACTACTTGTACATGCTACATGACTTTACTTGTCCATACTATAGAACTTTAACTCCTTAATCCATGCTATATGACTCTAACCACTTATCCATGCTATAAGACTTTAACTACTTGTACATGCTACATGACTTTACTTGTCCATACTATAGAACTTTAACTCCTTATCCATGCTATATGACTCTAACCACTTATCCATGCTATAAGACTTTAACTACTTGTACATGCTACATGACGTGCTAGTAATGGACTTCGCAAAAGCATTTGACCGGGTGAATCATAGTTTGCTTCTACACAAACTCCAGATATATGGGATTCAAGGCACCACTAAAACATGGATCTCTAGCTTCCTCAGCCACCGACGCCAAGCAGTAGTGGTGGGCGGTACAAACTCCTCCTTTGTCAATGTGAAGTCAGGGGTCCCCCAGGGATCAGTCCTGGGCCCCTGTTTGTTCCTAGCATACATTAATGACCTACCGGAGAAACTGACATCACAGGCAAGACTGTTTGCAGATGACACAGCAGTGTATAGGACGATCGCCAACAGATCTGACCAGGACCAGCTACAACAGGATCTCAATCTGTTAGCTGAGTGGGAGATGAGCTGGGACATGGAATTTCACCCTGCCAAGTGCCAGACACTATCAATCTCTAGAAGTTGTACTCCTCTACACTACCAATACAAACTGCACGGCCATATTCTTGAGCAAGTTTCCTCCGTAAAGTACCTGGGTGTTACCATTCAAAGAGAGGTCCGATGGGATGAACATATTAACAATGTATGTAACCAAGCAAACAAGACCCTAGGGTTCTTAAGGCGAAATCTAAAGATTGGCAACTCCTGTGTGAAAGAAAGAGCATATAAAGCCTTTATCCGTCCGATTTTAGATTATGCATCTTCAGTCTGGGACCCATTTACCCAGAAGAGCATTGACAGGTTGGAGGCGGTCCAGCGACGAGCAGCACGCTTTGTCCTAAACCGCTACAGGAATACCTCAAGTGTTGGCAGCATGCTAGAAACACTAGGCTGGTCACCATTGGAGAAACGACGACGACAATCCAGGCTCTCCATGATGTACAAGATAAATAATGGGCTGGTCCACTGTTCCAGTATTAAACAGAAACTCGTACCTCTCCCCCATAGACAGCGACGAGGCCATGACAGGCAATTCAGGCTCATACCAGCAAGAAGCCAGTATAGGAGCTGCTCATTCCTGCCCAAGACAATCAGGGACTGGAACAATCTTTCAAAAGGAACGGTTGAGGCGACAACACTAGACACATTTGTGTCTATTGCCTCAAGCCTTCAAACCCCCAGTGCATGATTCCCTCACAAAGTGGCACTGGAAATCTGTGAAATTTCCTCATAAACACCAGGAACAGAAACATTGCAAATCCCATCTACATGCATAGGAGCCAAAATGATCAATAAATTGATCGTGGGCCCTTAAGATATAGAAGAAGAAGAAGAAGACATGACTTTACTTGTCCATACTATAGAACTTTAACTCCTTAATCCATGCTATATGACTCTAACCACTTATCCATGCTATAAGACTTTAACTACTTGTACATGCTACATGACTTTACTTGTCCATACTATAGAACTTTAACTCCTTATCCATGCTATATGACTCTAACCACTTATCCATGCTATAAGACTTTAACTACTTGCCCATGCTATATGACTTTACTTCAGTTCATTTAACTTTGGCTGAAAAATTATTTTTTTTAAAACATGGCTTGTTATTGTTACTTTTCAATTTGTCAGAATTTCTCTCAAACAAAAATAAACAGAGTTAATGTGTATTTGCCCTCTCCCCTGGATACAGGCGTGCCAAGAACGAGATAAAGCCGTCGAGTTCATCAAGGCCCTGGAGGCCAAGCACCGAGAAGAGAAACAAAGGCTTTGCAACGGTCTCAATAAGTGCACCGAGGACCTGGACGCCGTGAGGAAAGAGCACGCCCTGCTCGAGGAGAAGTTCAGCGTGCTGGACCGCAAGTACAAGTCTGACATGAGTGAGGCGAAGGCTCGGAGGAAGATGGCAAGTTGCTACCGAAATGCCCTTTGGTTCATGTTTGAGTTACCAAAGTACCTGACACCATCCCCCCCCTCACCACCACCACCACCACAGCTAATAGCTATAAGAACGCCACTATATATTTTATAGTTAAATCAACAAGGCACATGGTGATGTTGGTGTTGTGGTAGTCATACTGGTTGTTGTGGTAGTCATACTGGTTGTTGTGGTAGTCATGTTGGTTGTTGTTTTAGTCATACTGGTTGTTGTGGTAGTCATACTGGTTGTTGTGGTAGTCATACTGGTTGTTGTGGTAGTCATACTGGTTGTTGTGGTAGTCATACTGGTTGTTGTGGTAGTCATACTGGTTGTTGTGGTATTATACTGGTGGTTGTGGTAGTCATACTGGTGGTTGTGGTGGTCATACTGGTGGTTTTGGTAGTCATACTGTTTGTTGTGGTAGTCATACTGGTTGTTGTGGTGGTCATACTGGTTGTTGTGGTGGTCATACTGGTTGTTGTGGTGGTCATACTTGTGACGTGACGTACGTTGTCTAGAGGTCAGTCCCCTGCGTACTAGCCACAGAACAATTTTTCAAGGGTCTAGAACCCCTTTATTTCTAGCTCCTACAGAGCTGACTCTTGCTCCAAGTATCAACAAACAATTCAGAGATTCAGGTTTTCTTATTTATTTGCTATGTGTGCCTAACAATGGAAAACTTTATTAGCAATAAGCTCCTGTGTTCAGAATAAAAAAACTCCACATACTATACAAAACAGTTAAAGTTACACAAGTCCTCTTCCATCCGTAGAAAAACTCACTGCCTTCACAAGACAAAAATCATACACCATAATCCACAGCACTCGCCACTGTTCACTCCTTAAGAAACTCAACTCACACACTCTTATCCTCACGTGGTTCCTCCCGACACAGCACACCGGTCATACTTGACCGAGAAAAATAAAAACTCGTGGGGCACACGGGGAAAAGAAACTCACCCACGATTGGTCAAATTAACATTATAGAAGTTGACACAGAAAAACTCACGCGATCTGGCCGTGACAATACTGGTTGTTGTGGGGGTCATGCTGGTTATTGTGGTGGTCATGTCGGTTTTTGTGATGGTCATGTTGGCTGTTGTGATGATCATACTGGTTGTTATGGTAGTCATGCTGGTTGTTGCATTCACCAGGATCTGTCTGAGCTGAGGGAGAAGCTGGATACTGAAAAAGATCAAGCTGTGTATGCTTTGAAGAACCAGCTGCAAGATGTGAAGGACCAGTACCAGGCGGCATTAGACACACTACAGGACCAGTTGAGGGCAGAGAAAGAGCATTGGTTCTCTGGGAGGCACAGACCAGACAACAATGATGGTAGGTGAAAGGGATTCTCCTTGATTGCATGTGTTTCAACTCTTAATTAGTAAACCAGACATCTCCCTTGATCAGAACCAATCATCTCCCTTGATTTTAAAACGGCGGTCTCCCATGATAGTAAACCAGTCATCTCCCTTGATATTAATCCAGCCATCTCCCTTTATAGTAAACGATCCATCTCCCTTGATATTAAACCAGCCATCTCCCTTGATAGTAAACCATCCATCTCCCTTGATAGTAAACCATCCATCTCCCTTGATATTAAACCAGCCATCTCCCTTGATCAGTAAACCAGCCATTGATATTAAACCAGTCATCTCCCTTGATAGTAAACCAGCCATCTCCCTTGATATTAAACCAGCCATCTCCCTTGATCAGTAAACCAGCCATTGATATTAAACCAGTCATCTCCCTTGATAGTAAACCAGCCATCTCCCTTGCTCAGTAAAAAGATCAACAAAGTAAAAAAAAGACGCACAAGTCCTAAGATGGGGAACAAACTAACAAGTTGAAAAAACTCACAAGTCCAACCATGACAAGCAAACAAACACGTCAAAAAGACTCACTCTTGTCAACTTAAATGAAACCTTTACCACAAATGAGTGCAGTCAAAACATTTTCATTTCCTTTGCCATCCACTCAGAAAAAATGATGTCATCGGTCAGTGAAGCCAATCTGCATGCAGCGGCAGAACTGAAAGCAGAGGCGCTGAAACAGAGGGTTTACGTTGTGGAGGTCTTGAGAGCCAAGTTTAAGTCAACACTGAGGAATGTTCTCTCAGGGTGAGTGCATGCTTGTGGTACACAGGGAATGTACGTTTTTCCACAAATAAGGGACCATCGTAAATGAATTCATTTTTTTCACAAATAAAGGGTCATCCATAAATGAATTCAATTTCCACCATTTTTTCATAAATAAGGGGCCATCCATAAATTAATTCAAGCAATCTGGCCCCATTTTTTACCCCCAACCCCCCCCCCCCCCCACGCGCTTTGTGTTTGCCCACACCATCACAAAGCTCTGAGACCCCTTTAAACTAGAAATCTATTTTGAAGATACTACAAATTTGCCATCGTATAACATTATTATATGTAAAGTGGAGCTCTATTCTACTGTTGCAGGAGAAAATAACTATTAAAATAGCTCTTCTTTACTTAATTGAAAATGAGATGATTCGATGCAGCATGCTACAAGATCAATCGTTGGGGTGTGTTATGAAATGATTTGATGCAGCATGCTACAAGATCAATCGATGGGGTGTGTTACGAAATGATTTGATGCAGCATGCTACAAGATCAATTGTTGTGGTGTGTTATGAAATGATTTGATGCAGCATGCTACGAGATCAATCGTTGGGGTGTGTTACAAAATGATTTGATGCAGCATGCTACGAGATCAATCATTGGGGTGTGTTACAAAATGATTTGATGCAGCATGCTACGAGATCCATCATTGGGGTATGTTATGAAATGATTTGATGCAGCATGCTACGAGATCAATCATTGGGGTGTGTTACAAAATGATTTGATGCAGCATGCTACGAGATCAATCATTGGGGTGTGTTACGAAATGATTTGATGGCCTCTGCAGACCCGCCAACTATTCTGATTTTGTCTGAATTTTTTTTACCCCTCACTCCGATCAACCCCTTAAAATTCAGATTTTCCTAAACATTATTATTTTTCACCGGTCATAAAAAATCCTAAAGCGAAACATTTTTTTAAAAAATCGGGTATGACAGGAACTGGTTCATTTCGATTACTAGGCTAAAAAATAATTCAGTTGTGTTGCGATTTTTTTTGTTAACGCTTTTCTTAATTAAATGGATAAATCTATTGAAAGTGATGGTTACAATGATATTAAAAAATATATTTTTATACAAACAAAAAATACAACTGCAGCTAAAAGCAGTGAATCTACGACATCCATGTCTAATGTCTTTGCTAAGGAATCCGATGATTCAGTTATCAGATGGGAAGTTTTATTGACCACCTTTCTTATTGAAGGAAATATTTCTCCAGCCAACTCCGATCGTTTTAATGCCAGCGTCAAAGAAATGTTTCCAGGCGCAGATTGCGGGAAGATTGTGAAGAAATATTACCATCAAACAATGGCAAGCATGAAAGTGATTGAAAGATGAAACTCTTTCTAACTTGCTCTGTAACTAAAATCAACCGCAATGCTAACCTTCAGTGGTCCAAAGAGCTGTTGGACAAGTGCATAAAGGCCACTAGGGATATGCTCTTAGCTCTTAGCACCCTGTGTACATGATGTCAATGAAATGGATCTTCTGTTCTCTATACAAACATTTCCAGTAATGTTTCTCTCATGTTCTGTGGACTCTTCCAAGAAAATGGGAGGCAACTTTACATTTCTTTATTTACTAAAAAAAAAAAAGCTTGCGCAAAAGTATGTAGACCTTAAACCAACGCCTCCCCCCAGCCCCGGGCACCCCCCAACACCCGCCGCGCACCCCGACAGATTTTCTTCTTGGCAGGTTGGCAGGTCTGCATCTGTTAACAGGTGAATCGGAGCACCCATCATTTTTTTTAAAAAAAATCCCCCTTGCTTTCACTCATTTGATGAAGGAAATAGAAGTGTAAATGTTTTGACGATCTGCATAATTCATGCAGTTTCTTAATGCCACATCTTAAGCCATATCATTAAAAGAAATGTGTAAAAAAAAAAAAAAAAAAAACCATCCGAGTCTCCTTCTCCTTTTTTTTTTATATCCTTAGTGCGATCTCCTCAACCATTTCCCTTTATCCTGAATACAATTAATGCATAACAATTTTAATGAATCATTTACCAAACCTCAAATAAAGAGTTGTAGTTTTACTGTAAATAAACATCCCCATTTGTCACTTCTTTATGACGTCTTAAGGCCTCACAAATGTATATAAACCAAAACAATTTTTAAAATACATTTTTGTTATAAACCATTTTCAAACCATTTTTTCAGACAAGTCAAGATTTCTTGCATTACTTTATTGGAAGAGTCGCTGGACGTTTTGGCCCAGGAGCTGATCACAACCCACTCTGTCCTGTTCACACCCCAGTCACGCCCCACCAGTGGCGACAGAGAAATTGCTGCACCCGCATTGGAAAAGCAGAGCCACCATGTTGCCCATGAGCCAACAAGGCAGTCACCAGTTATCAGAAACCCAACCAGCAGCGGGGCTAGTCCACACAATGATAGAGCACAGAGGTCTGGTCAGCGTGACCCCGGGCAGCAGAGTTTCAAAGACCCATCTCAAGGGTCAGGTGATGACCTGCAGCCGGTCAGGCTGACACCGCAGGCTCTCCCTAACCTGGACAAGGTACAGTTTGATGACACGTTCTACCACACACCCACCAACTCTAACAACTCATCGCCAGCCAGTCTGACAAGAACAAAGTCACGCACCCAACCTCCCGCGGCCAGACAGCATGTCCTTTTGCCCGACCCCCCGAGCCTGTCAGCCCAGGCCTCCAGGCCAAAGGCGCCTAATGATTCAACAGAAAGCGACATTGCGGAACAGTCTCCCCGTGAAGCGATGAAGATGATGGAAGCAAGAGTCAAGCTGGCCAACTGGGCTCAAACTGGAGAAATGCCGTGGAAGTCTTCAAGGGAGGAGGTCACAAACAACCAGTCATCATCGTACACAAGCTTGCAAGATGTTCACAGGAAGCAAGATAGGCAGGCGGCTAAAAGATCGGATGGAAACAAAGCGCCGCAAGGCTCTGCAGAAAACAGGTCAAGACGCACTGCTCCTGGCAACGTGAATGACAGTAACAAAGTTGACAGTGATGGGTTTGTCAGGCCGGGGGTGGAAGCAGAGAAGTGGATCAGATCTAACAAAGTTTCTAAAGTGGGTGGGCAAAACACACCAGGGACTAAGAGAGACCAGGATTATTCGGGTGCACACTGGAGCAGAGAGTATGACTCTGCATCATCAGCCGACAGCAATGTCAGTTTTCACACCCTGGACTTTGAAGAGACCACTGACCAGTGCTCAGAGAGGGATGCTTACGGCCACACCCCATGCAATGTCAAAAGTACGCATGCGAAAAATCCCTGCCTGGCGTTAGCGGAGGAGAAAAAAGGGGATTCTCGTAGAGTAGGGAATGGAGATAAAGGGAGATATTTGGAGAAGTATGAATCTGACTCTGCTGAGTCGATCAGTTCGGCGGAGACCGAACACTATCCCCTTTTCAAGCATCCAAAGAGACCCGTTTCAACCCCTGTGATAAGAGCTCCAACGGCCATGCAAGGCCACGGGAGCGGCGACAGAGATAGCTTTCGGGAATGGAAACAGATAGGCCTGCCGGCAAAGGGCGCCCACCCGTCTGGCAGGGGCAGTAATATTTTAATGAAATCGTCAGAGATGCCTTTCCCGAAGAACATGTCTACAATCGTTGATGGCACCTACTTGGAACTACAGAGCAACTTGATGAGGTTCAAAAGTTTGGATGATCTTGTATTCAACAGGGGTCACGATCTCGATGACAGGAAGGATGTCAGATTTAGGCTGGACAGTCAGACAGGAGATATCAGAGATACACACCACGACCGCAGGGTCCCCACAGACGGACACCAACATTCTCGAAATAAATATGAGTACCAGAGTTGGGGTCGTAGGGACCAAGCTCCCGTCAAGGCGATGACATCATTATTCTGGTCTCAGCAGAATCAGTCGGATACCCAAATATGGGATGGAATGAACGAGTCCTCCATACCATCACATGATGGTACCCCAGCAGGAGATAATTATTGCAGAGACCAGGAACCACATTCGCCAGGTAGATCTAGGAAGCCAAACAGTGGCGGTCGAGAGAGAAACACTTCAAAGGGCCGATCAGAAAAGGTGGTTGACCCCAAAAAGCTTGTGACAAGACCTGTTGACCTTGAAGATTCGTCCGCTCAGTTTCACTCCGTGAAGGCCAAGAGGTATAAAGCCAATGACACTGACATGATCCGAAAAGTGGGTCAATCAGAGCCCTTGAAAAGGCCAGCTCACAAACATGGCGATCCAATGGTCAGATCTGCTCGGGGTGCCCACTTATCTGGAAATGATGGAGGACAGACAGTACAGAAAAATTCAGAGCGTGTGAAACCTGATAGGTATCTCAATCCAGCTGACCATCAGAGAAGTTTGTCTCCTTCACAGATCAAAAGGTCAGCGTCTGAGCAGTCACTGCACACATTGCATTTCCAAGAGGTTCAGGGTCATCCCGCCAACTCGCCTGACATCACTTCCTTGGTGACGTCTTATTCGACAAATTCTCCTTTTGACCTCCGACCTTTCTCTCTCCAGGAAGAATTTTGAGCCCGCACCCAGTCCACCAGTCATAACCTTTCAACATTTGACCCCGTCACTATGCAACAACCAAGCAACAAAGCCCTCTCCCCAGATTTTTTTGCTCTGGACATTCTAAGAGCTTCACATTTTTAGCTGCAGTGTTGTTTTATTTTTTCATTTCCTTTCGAATAAAATTCTCACAGAATTGCAACACTTGGCTAACAGATGGTAAAAAATCTTGAAGACACTTTCGATTTCTTGAAGTTTTTTTTGTCCAACTTAAAATGTGTTTAAGTTTCATGACATTAAATGATCAGAAGCTTTTAGTTGGATGGGTCTCCCTGAAAGGCCACAGTTGACTTGACTGTGAATGTGGATTATAACATTATCCGTAACAGCCATTGGCGACACAAACCATTCTTCAATCTTAAGTCTGTGTCACAGCTTTGTTACAAGATTGTTACAGTACTTGGGTCACTCCTTCCTTGTGTGCGACGGTGTGCTTGCCGCTGTAGTAACGGAGGTTTGCCTGTGGCCGTAGTAACGGAGGTCTGCCTGTCGCCGTAGTAACGAAGGTCTGTCTTTCAACTGTATTAATTAAGGTGTGCCTTTGAACTGTATTTTTAATAAAGGTGTGACAAGGTATTGTGAGAGTGTGACAGGGTATTGTGAGACTGTGACAGGGTATTACACAGACTGCATCTCCTACAAATTTACATCAGCCGTCCGTCCAAAAAATATTTATTTTCTTCCAGTGCATTTGTCATTGTCATGAGTTTGACTCTGTCATTTTCATGTCTTGAAATGTAGACATTCGTGTCTAGAGCCATGTAGACATACTATATATCATTGTCATTTATTGAAATGTAAGCATTCATGCGTAGAGCCACATGGACATACTATATTTCACTGTCATGCATTGCAACTAATTCTTGTATATTTTTTACCTAATCACAAGTATCATTACTATGTACTGTAGTGCTAATTTAGCAGTGGGATTATAACCATAAGTATCATTACTATGTACTGTAGTGCTAATTTAGCAGTGGGATCATAACCACAAGTATCATTACTATGTACTCTAGTGCCAATGTAGCAGTGGGATTATAATACTGAATGACTTGTCAGTCATCCAGCCTGGCACAGTAAAAAAAATCTGGCTCATGTAATTCTTACAGACTAGACCAGCACTCAAGGTAGCCATTAGTACTAAAGTATCATTTCAGCTAAGTTTTTATTTTTTATTTTTTATTTACACCTTTCACCAGGTCTTACTACACGACAACACGATAGCTGGATACACACATTAAAAAAATCGTCCATTTGTCAGTACATCAGTTTCCTCATCAAAGATGCTATTCTCAACTGATACATTCGTACACGCTATTAAATCAGACGATTCCTGCTAGCAATTATTCCATACAATCTTCCTCATTGACTAGCTCTACATCATCCTAGCATACTGCTGTGATTTAAAGCATTTAGAACAGCGGTTCTCAACCTGTAGGTGGCGACCTCTTTGGGGGTCGAACGAACCTTTCCAAGGGGTCCCCTAAGACTATCGGAAAACATATATACTCTATAGTTATGAAATATCAACGAAAATAATTTTGTGGTTGGAGGTCACCACAACATGAGGAGCTTAAAGGGTCATGGCATAAGGAAGGTTGAGAACCGCTGATTTAGAAAGAGTTGTAAATATTTAGCCTTAGTTAATTTTATTAAATATTGTTTTCCTATTTTAATTTTAATTCAATTTACTATTTAAAAAAAAAATAAATAACACCAAAATACAATGTAAAGAAAAATTTATGGAGAATTTTGTATTATTTTTTTATTACAAATTTGTATTTTCAAAGGCATTATGTACGTTTACATTTTTCTACTTCACAATTCAATATTTGTATGCATTGTACATTTTTAAAGATTTGTATATTTTCTTAATTGTATGCATTTTCTTAATATTTATTGATCACTGAGAGTTGATGAAATGTACTTTGTTAAACTAATTGTGGCATGTGACAGGTCATTAAGACGGAGGTTCCCAAACTGTGTGCCATGGCGCCCTAGGGTGCTGCTGCCTCGTCACAGGGGTGCCGTGAAGTGGAAAAAACACTTTTTACATAAAGAATTTACTGTGTCTTAAAACATTGACTGATTCGCAGTGCACTTTGACTTTGGGAGCCTCGAGAAAACCTGGATGGAGCAGTGATGCCATAAAATTTTGGGAACCTCAGCATTATGGGGTAAATTCCTAGGTCATTGGAACAGCAACTCAGTTCTGAATGCTCATTGTGTTGACAGTAGTTTTCTCCCCTTTTTTTCCATTTTCTCAAGATTAAAAAAAAAATAATTCTTGAACATGTAATTCATCGATAGCTTGATGAGTGAGTTTAGTGTGACTGATTGTCTCTTCATTGCTTGATGAGTGAGTTTAGTGTGACTGATTGTCTCTTCATTGCTTGATGAGTGAGTTTAGTGTGACTGATTGTCTCTTCAAATGTTGTTCATCTGATAACAGTGGAGGAATCAAGCATGAATTTTACAGTTGTCATTTCTTGTTTTAAAGTGAAATATTTTCATTTTTTTTTTTTTCATAATACATTTTTTCAGTCAGGGTTTTTTAAGTAAAGCTGATTTTAAAATTTGGTGATTTTTTTTTTTTTTTTTTTTTTTTTTTTTTTTTTTTGTTATATGGACAAAAATGGTTAAATATTATTCTCTGCTACAAGAATAATCAAATCAGAACAATGCCTTGGCCACCAAAAAAAATTTACTGTTTTGTCCACAGACAGGCAGGAAATGAAACTAATTTACTGTGTTGTGCACAGAAGTGCAGGAAATTAAACTAATTTACCATGTTGTGCACAGAAATCTAGGAAATGAAACTTATTTACAGTCTACTCAATAATGACAGCTTGTTTCATGCATGCAAATCTCATAAGTGAGCTCTTTTCTTCACTTTTGTGATGGTTCTGTTTGTGATGATATATTTTTTATAGAAAAGCTCTGATTTGCTTTGTCTCCTCTAGTGTGTACTCCTATGTGCCCAGCCCTCTGCTGACTGTAAAGTGCCTTGAATTAACTGCACCCACAAAATTGTACTTGGATATTTAAAATCGTCAACAACAGCTTACATTAGTCATCAATGGCTTATCTTAGTCAACAGTGGCTTACCCTCTATCATGCTTATGTAAAATATTTATGCTTTAGATGGGCGGTTCTCATCCTGTAAGTCGCGACCCCTTTTGGGGGTGGAATGACCCTTACTCAGGGTCGCCTAAGACCATAGGAAAACTCATGTTTAAAAATGAAAAATAATTTTATGGTTGGTGGGGGGGTCACCACAACATGAGGAACTGGATTTAAAGGGGCGCGGTATTAGGAATGTTGAAAACTATTGCTTGAGATTATTTTATATTTAATAATTCTGATCTAATTCACACATGAAATGATAACATGACAGGACCATTGAGAGAGGACCATCATCCAACATGTTTGTGGGCACAAATCTTTACCATTCTTTCAAAACATTCCAGATGCCAAATATTCTTGCAAAGTAACAAATATTATACATTGTAATGTTTTTTTTTGTTTTTTGTTATTTTGTAAAAAAAAAAAATGCTCCACCAAGTTTTAATTTTTTAATGAATTTAATTATTTTAATTATTAATTTAATTTTAAAAAATTCATTAGGAAATTAAGCTAAAATTTATAACTAAATTATATTTATGATTATTTTTTTTTCTGTTAAGAAAAACAGTTGTAAAATAGTCTATTTTATTATTCCCACTCTGTACCAGCTAGTGTAAATTTGTTTGATTTTTGTTCCAAGAATCCAAAAACACCACACTGCCATATCCATTAAAAATGAGTAGCCTATCAAAGACTTAAGCACCATGAAATACATAACGACAAGCTGCCTTTAATAAGATAATAGGTATTAATTTTGTTTTGACCTTCACCTCCGTTCAATCTGACCCCAAGCTACTTGGGAATGTTATGCTAGTCCTAAACTGTACCATACAATCCTTGTACAGGGCATTCTTTTTTTTTTTTTTTTAAATGCACGCCAAAATATTTAGACTCTAGGCTAAAGTTAAATTTTTTAACAGTTTGTAATTTATGTATGGACATTTTAGATAAGTTTGTTCATTTTTTTGGACCCATTCTGTAACCAGAGCCAAACTCTCTGAACATCTGTTATGTAAAATAATGTGAACATTTTTAATTTGCAAATAATTGTGGAAATAAAGTGGAATTTGGGGACTATATTACAGATTCACTTTTCTCGTACAGATGCACTTTTCTCATAAAGATACACATTTCTCGTACAGATGCACTTTTCTAGCAATTAAAAAAAAAATTATTTAAAAACTGCCCATTTACCTTGCAAATTAGAATAACAAATTATATTAGGAGGAAAATATTTTGTATGCTGTTATATTGACTACATTTACTATGTATGTGTAAAATACGACCAATGACTTTTAGAATATACATTTATTTTGTTTTTGAGATGATTTAAATCCATTAAACAAGATGGTTTTTTTTTTAATGCCATGTGTTGTGTACATTTATTGAATTCAATAGTCACAGCATAAGGCTTTTTAGGTTATATATACATTGATAAGCTTCTGTTTTCATGTGCAGGTTCTGTACTATTGTTCTTGCCATGACTTCAGCAGTTCCCTTGGGTCAGGAGTTCCCTTGGGTCAGGAGTTCCCTTGGGTCAGGAGTTCCCTTGGGTCAGGAGTTCCCTTGGGACAGCAGTTCCCTTTGATCAGAAGTTCCATTGGGAACAGCAGTTCCCATGGGTTTAGGAGTTCCCGTGGGACAGCAGTTGCCTTGGGCTGGGAGTTCCATTGAGACAGCAATTCCCATGGGTTTAGGAGTTCCCTTGGGACAGCAGTTCCCTTGGATCAGGAGTTTCCTTGGGCCAGGAGTTCGCTTGCAACACCAGTTCCCTTGGGCTGGGAGTTCCATTGAGACAGCAGTTCCCTTGGGTTCTTCTTCTTCTTATATCTAAGGGGCCACAATCAATGTGTTGATCATTGACATATTGATCAGAATTCAGAGTTTGCCTTCTCGTAGATGGGTTGCCGTCCAAGGCTAACGAGTCCCATCCAACCGGGGTGCTTGGGATGTTGGCTTTGGTGGGGATTGAACTCCAGACCACCTGCTATTTGGTTTGAGACAGTTTAGACCGCTCGGCCACCGCTCGGGTTTAGGAGTTCCTTTGGGCTGGGAGTTCCCTTGGGCCGGGAGATCCTTTGGGCTGGGAGTTCCCTTGGTACGGGTATTCAACTTTAAATATTTTTTCATTAATTTATAACCGGTTCTCGGTCTCACCACGCTATTCCCGTACAGACACGCTTGCCAGAGACCAGGGCAGACGGTTCAAAATCTGCTGTCTGCTTTAACTCGAATCCGTCGATGTACAGGTGACATGACCTGTCAAGGTCTAACAATAGAAACTCACCTGGTCATCGTAATTGAATGTATTGAATGCCCTCCAGCAGATGTTACGTCTACGTGAGTGTAGAACTGAAAGATATCACCCATCGAAAAATATAATTCGTTCTCATTTGACTGTCGTTAGCATACGGAAAAATATAAAATAATCATGAGTATCCTTTTAATAGGTGACAGAGAGTAAAGATTATAACTAGATCAAACAATCCCTAAAAACTTTTCTTTCATATAAATCCGTTATATGCATTTTTTCCCCTCCATTTACGTAACTGCGCGATAAGAAGGGGTTAAGCGAATGGGTAAACTTCTGGCGAAAACACGTTTCATATTTCATTCATTTTCCCCTTCAAAAATACATTTTATTGTTGCCGCATGCGTCACAAATACAAAGCACAAAGCAACGGCTACACAATTAATCTCCACACCAAAACACGCTACCATTAAAAAAAAAAAAATTACACTTCATTCCTCTTCCCTTTGAAAAACTAATTGGGGGTGAGGCTGAAAATTTGATAGAATGTATTGTCACCACTAGTCTATGTGCCAAGTTTCAGCTCGATAGGATGACGGGAAGTGAGTCAAAGAGCCGTCCGAAGATTTTTGTCTGAAACACACGAACAAAAGCGAATAAAGTATAAAGTATTAAATTTTTTTTTCTTCTGGTTCATAGTAGTGAATGAAAGTTGAAATCGTAATTATTGTATTTTGATTTGACGCAGGTCAATCTTTTTAAATTATTGGTAAGGGTGAGAATATAAGAAT
The DNA here is from genome assembly GCA_964033795.1 of Lymnaea stagnalis. NCBI lineage: Eukaryota > Metazoa > Mollusca > Gastropoda > Lymnaeidae > Lymnaea > Lymnaea stagnalis. Next base: position 407,020 of record CAXITT010000119.1, read on the forward strand.
ATAAGAATAGCTTGCTTGAAGGGGGATGGCTGATTAAATAAAACCTGCTGGCATTGAACCAGGATTACCGCTTAATAAATGACATTTGTTTTTAGTGAGTTAAAAAAACAACAAGAACTAGAAAATAAACACGGAGATCTATCACGTGCTTGTAAGAGAAGCCATACACACACCGGGAGCCATGTGCTGGAAGCAGACGTAACTCAAGGGGGTTCACGCTAAGCAAGCTCAGTTGTCTCATACGACTTGTTTAAATTAATTAGCAATGATTTTCTTTTAACGACCGAAATTTATCAGAAATATAAATTTATCCCATCAAGTGTGGAATTTATGTAATGTTATAGGATATAGGGCCTACATATTATTTCTGTAAAAGTTGTTCTCTCCCACATATAGTATGTGTAGACAAGTAGGCGGCAAGACATACAGAGCAGCTCTAAACATTCTCCATAGCATGTCTAAATATTCAAGCAGATCTAAATACTCTAGCAGGTCTAGATATTCTAACAGGTCTAAATATTCTAGCAGGTCGAAATATTCTTACAGTCTTACAGGTCTAAATATTCTAGCAGGTGTAAATATTCCAGCAGGTTTAAATATTCTCGCTAGCAGGTCTAAATATTCTAACAGGCCTAAATATTCTGGGACATTCTTTAATCACACACATTTGAATGCTTTCCCCTCCTTACCTCCTCTGTCTTATTTGAGGACATGGACTGTGTTCACTGGTAGGTTTGCCAATGGCTGTACAGCGTCTTGAAGACTTCATCGTAGTCCAATCAATCACCCACAAAAGCGCTACTAACAACTCTTCTAGTACTCAGTACTGGTACATCCAATAACATCCTTCCAATATCAGCCCTCCACCCCACCCACTGCCCGAAATCTGCCATTTTCCAGCAACTCTCGCGTTGTTGTTGCTCGAAGACTCGACTCGGCCTCTACCCCCCCCCCCACCAACCCACCCACTTGAAAAAGAAAAGTATTTAAAATACCTATGTATTATTACTATATGAGCCAAAAAAAAAACAACCCAATTACACATATTAAGTCATAAAATATCCTATTCTATATTATCCCATAATATCCTATTCTGTAAAATATCTTACAAAATGCAATTCAAAAAATCTCGTCCAATAATATCCCATTCTGTAAAATCCAATTCTATAAATTTCATCCTATAAAAATCATATTTATTTTTAAAAAATCCAATAATATCACATCCTTGAACAAACGCCAAGGGGGGGGGGGGAGGG
>CAXITT010000119.1:419632-456968 GCA_964033795.1 Lymnaea stagnalis
AGGCAAATGTTCAGACCCACTTATAAAGTGAGTGAGTTGTATGCGTGTTTAGGCAAATGTTCAGACCCACTTATAAAGTGAGTGAGTTGTATGAGTGTTCAGGCAAATGTTCAGACCCACTTATAAAGTGAGTGAGTTGTATGAGTGTTCAGGCAAATGTTCAGACCCACTTATAAAGTGAGTGAGTTGTATGCGTGTTTAGGCAAATGTTCAGACCCACTTATAAAGTGAGTGAGTTGTATGCGTGTTTAGGCAAATGTTCAGACCCACTTATAAAGTGAGTGAGTTGTATGCGTGTTCAGGCAAATGTTCAGACCCACTTATAAAGTGAGTGAGTTGTATGCGTGTTCAGGCAAATGTTCAGACCCACTTATAAAGTGAGTGAGTTGTATGCGTGTTTAGGCAAATTTTCAGACCCACTTATAAAGTGAGTGAGTTGTATGCGTGTTTAGGCAAATGTTCAGACCCACGCCAACTGCCCGATATTACATTTTATAAAAAAAATTTAGAGAAAAAAAAACCCTGTGTTTTTATTTGTTGTGTAATTCTTAAATTAAATCTGTTTGTACGGCACACGTTATTGTAAGTCAGATGAATGGATTAAATGTTCGAGATCCGCTGATTGGTTCCGTGTCCAAGGCGTGTGTGGTCGCGCCGTTCAATTCTGCTGTTCAATGGCGAGTTTCACTTACAGTGCCTCGGTACAGTTCGTGGCCTGCATAATGGGATAATTGAAAAGTGTTGGCCATTTTATAGCAAACGGCAAGTGAACCGTGTTGAGTCTAAGACCAAAACGTTATGCTGTCTAGCAACGTGTTTGGGATATATGTTTGAGTCTGTCAGTTGAGGTATCGTGCCGAAAATGATGACTTTATTCTGTCAAACCATGTGAGCGGGACTATGACTTCATTATGTCAAACCATGTGTGTGGGACTATGACTTCATTCTGTCAAACCATGTGTGTGGGACTATGACTTCATTCTGTCAAACCATGTATGTGGGACTATGGCTTCATTCTGTCAAACCATGTGTGCGGGACTATGACTTCATTCTGTCAAACCATGTGTGGGGGACTATGACTTCAATCTGTCAAACCAGTTGAGTGGGACTATGACTTCATTCTGTCAAACCATGTGTGTGGGACTATGGCTTCATTCTGTCAAACCATGTGTGTGGGACTGTGACTTCATGCTGTCAAACCATGTGTGTGGGACTATGACTTCATTCTGTCAAACCATGTGTGTGGGACTATGGCTTCATTCTGTCAAACCATGTGTGCGGGACTATGACTTCATTCTGTCAAACCATGTGTGGGGGACTATGACTTCATTCTGTCAAACCAGTTGAGTTGGACTATGACTTCATTCTGTCAAACCATGTGTGTGGGACTATGGCTTCATTCTGTCAAACCAGTTTTGTGGGACAATGACTTCATTCTGTCAAACCAGTTGTGTGGGACAATGACTTCATTCTGTCAAACCAGTTGTGTGGGACTATGGCTTCATTCTGTCAAACCAGTTGTGTGGGACTATGGCTTCATTCTGTCAAACCAGTTGTGTGGGACAATGACTTAATTCTGTCAAACCAGTTGTGTGGGACAATGACTTCATTCTGTCAAACCAGTTGTGTGGGACTATGGCTTCATTCTGTCAAACCAGTTATGTGGGACTATGGCTTCATTCTGTCAAACCAGTTGTGTGGGACAATGACTTCATTCTGTCAAACCAGTTGTGTGGGAATATGGCTTCATTCTGTCAAACCATGTGTGTGGGACTATGGCTTCATTCTGTCAAACCAGTTGTGTGGGACTATGACTTCATTCTGTCAAACCAGTTGTGTGGGACTATGGCTTCATTCTGTCAAACCATGTGTGTGGGGCTATGGCTTCATTCTGTCAAACCAGTTGTGTGGGACTATGGCTTCATTCTGTCAAACCGGTTGTGTGGGACAATGACTTCATTCTGTCAAACCAGTTGTGTGGGACTATGGCTTCATTCTGTCAAACCAGTTGTGTGGGACAATGAATTCATTCTGTCAAACCAGTTGTGTGGGACAATGAATTCATTCTGCCAAACCAGTTGTGTGGGACTATGACTTCATTCTGTCAAACCATGTGTGAGGGACTATGACTTCATTCTGTCAAACCAGTTGTGTGGGACTATGACTTCATTCTGTCAAACCAGTTGTGTGGGACTATGACTTCATTCTGTCAAACCAGTTGTGTGGGACAATGACTTCATTCTGTCAAACCAGTTGTGTGGGACTATGACTTCATTCTGTCAATCCAGTTGTGTGGGACAATGACTTCATTCTGTCAAACCATGTGCGCTGGATGACGAAGTTGATCTATCCTTGAAATGTTCCCGGTCGTTCGTGCCGCCAAACTCGGTAGATCTGCGTGTTTCCGTGCGGCCATCAGATTTTTGAAACGTGACCATGCATAGGGTAAACATTTACGTCACTGTACTTGGCCTCATAACATGCTCCAAGTTTTATTTCAGCTTTTGTTACGGCTTGGCAGTGTCTAATCGGTTTCTCCAGAAATGTGAAAAGAAGGGGGGGGGGGGACAGTGATTCGAAGGTTTTTTAAACTGTCAATGTTATAACTAACTTCCATTATACTTGTAACACTCCTCTTCTAGTGCCACTTGTAACTAATATGTAACCAGTTTACATTTGTGTGGCTTGATCATGGTGCTGTACGTCCTAGTTATCAAAAAGATGAACTGCTATAAAAGCACGAGATAAATCCAAAGGCTTTCACCACCATTTAACTTTTGTTTACGTTGACAAGAAGAAGATTCACAATATAAAATAAGTATCCAAACTTGGAATAAGATGGTTGTCATGACATCATATACTTCATAATCCCAACAGATACACGATAGTCTAGTCTAGTTCCTGTTCAGCATGATGCAACTTAAATCAATGCAAGAGAAAATTCACAATACAAGCGCTTATTTCTCTGTTTTCAATCTCATCCCTTCTTCCCCCCCCCCCTCTGCGCATGGGCATGACATTCAAAACTTTATCTTAATACTAAAAAGAACCAAATAATCTATTCTTATAATCATGGAGCTGTTACAGAAATATAAAATTTTACTTCGGTCCTATGATATTAAAAAGAAGTAAAAAAACTATTAGAAAACAGTTGCTCCTTTCAATTTTGATAGAAATATCATTTACAAAATGAAGAAAAAAAAACTTTTATGCATTAACAACTAGTAATTTTGTTGCGAAGTCAGGAATTCTTTTCTAAATATTGTTTTTAAACGCTTCCCATTTAAACGGAGGTCATGCCGCCTTCTTTTTTTAAGGTTCACACTTGAGAGTTACGTACACTTACACCTATAATAAGCGAATACATGTACACATATTATGAACACTCAACACTGCAATAATGCATGATATTTTCAATGTTTTAAAAGGCCTCGTGCAATAATGCATAATATTTTTTATGTTTTAAAAGGCCTCCTGCAATAATGAATAATATTTTTATGTTTTAAAAGGCCTCCTGCAATAATGCATAATATTTTTATGTTTTAAAAGGCCTCCTGCAATAATGCATAATATTTTTATGTTTTAAAAGGCCTCCTGCAAAAATGCATAATATTTTTATGTTTTAAAAGGCCTCCTGCAATAATGCATAATATTTTTTATGTTTTAAAAGACCTCCTGCAATAATGAATAATATTTTTATGTTTTAAAAGGCCTCCTGCAATAATGCATATTATTTTTATGTTTTAAAAGGCCTCCTGCAATAATGCATAATATTTTTATGTTTTAAAAGGCCTCCTGCAATAATGCATACTATTTTTATGTTTTTAAAGGCCTCCAGCAATAATGCATTTTTTATGTTTTAAAAGGCCTCCTACAAAAAGGAATACTATTTTTACATTTTAAAAGGCCTCCTGCAATAATGCATAATATTTTTATGTTTTAAAAGGCCTCCTGCAATAATGAATACTATTTTTATGTTTTAAAAGGCCTCCTGCAATAATGCATAATATTTTTATGTTTTAAAAGGCCTCCTGCAATAATGCATAATATTTTTATGTTTAAAAAGACCTCTTGCAATAATGCATACTATTTTTATGTTTTAAAAGGCCTCCTGCAATAATGCATATTATTTTTATGTTTTAAAAGGCCTACTGCAATAATTCATAATATTTTTATGTTTTAAAAGGCCTCCTGCAATAATGCATTATATTTTTATGTTTTAAAAGGCCTCCTGCAATAATGCATATTATTTTTATGTTTTAAAAGGCCTCCTGCAATAATGCATATTATTTTTATTTTTTAAAAGGCCTCCTGCAATAATGCATTTTTTATGTTTTTAAAGGCCTCCTGCAATAATGCATAATATTTTTATGTTTTAAAAGGCTTCCTGCAATAATGCATAATATTTTTTTATGTTTTAAAAGGCCTCCTGCAATAATGAATAATATTTTTACATTTTAAAAGGCCTCATGCAATAATGCATAATATTTTTATGTTTTAAAAGGCCTCCTGCAATAATGCATATTATTTTTATGTTTTAAAAGGCCTCCTGCAATAATGCATATTATTTTTATGTTTTAAAAGGCCTCCTGCAATAATGCATAATATTTGTATGTTTTAAAAGGCTTCCTGCAATAATGCATAATATTTTTTATGTTTTAAAAGGCCTCCTGCAATAATGAATAATATTTTTACATTTTAAAAGGCCTCATGCAATAATGCATAATATTTTTTATGTTTTAAAAGGCCTCCTGCAATAATGAATACTATTTTTATGTTTTAAAAGGCCTCCTGCAATAATGCATAATATTTTTATGTTTTAAAAGGCCTACTGCAATAATGCATAATATTTTTATGTTTAAAAAGGCCTCCTGCAATAATGCGTAATATTTTTTATGTTTTAAAAGGCCTCCTGCAATAATGCATATTATTTTTATGTTTTAAAAGGCCTCCTGCAATAATGCATATTATTTTTATGTTTTAAAAGGCCTCCTGCAATAATGCATTTTTTAATGTTTTTAAAGGCCTCCTGCAATAATGCATAATATTTTTATGTTTTAAAAGGCTTCCTGCAATAATGCATAATATTTTTTATGTTTTAAAAGGCCTCCTGCAATAATGCATAATATTTTTATGTTTTAAAAGGCCTCCTGCAATAATGTATACTATTTTTATGTTTTAAAAGGCCTCCTGCAATAATGCATATTATTTTTATGTTTTAAAAGGCCTCCTGCAATAATGCATATTATTTTTATGTTTTAAAAGGCCTCCTGCAATAATGCATTTTTAGTTTTTAAAGGCCTCCTGCAATAATGCATAATATTTTTACGTTTTAAAAGGCCTCCTGCAGTAATGCATATTATTTTTTATGTTTTAAAAGGCCCCCTTTTGACAAAGATGTATTCCAATAATTTTAGCACATTAATGACCTGAGGACAATGTTTATACGAAGTTAAACTGAAATGCACACAGCGAGAAAATACACCTATACTTATATGGGAAATACATACACATATACTTATATGGGAAATACATACACATATAGTTATATGTGAAATACATACACATATACTTATATGGGAAATACATACACATATACTTATATGGGAAATACATACACATATACTTATATGGGAAATACATACAAATATACTTATATGGGAAATACATACAAATATACTTATATGGGAAATACATACACATATACTTATATGGGAAATACATACACATATACTTATATTGGAAATACATACACATATACTTATATGGGAAATACATACACATATACTTATATGGGAAATACATACACATATACTTATATGGGAAATACATACACATATACTTATTATGGAAATACATGCACATATACTTATAAAGGAAATACATACACATATACTTATATGGGGAATACATACACATATACTTATATGGGAAATACATACACATATACTTATATGGGAAATACATACACGTATACTCATATGGGAAATACATACACATATACTTATATGGGAAATACATACACATATACGTATATAGGAAATACATACACATACACTTATATGGGAAATACATACACATATACTTATATGGGAAATACATACACCTATACTTATATGGGAAATACACACACGTATACTTATATGCAAAAAATAGGCATATACTTGCATAGCAAATACATAAACATAGACTTGTAGGGGAAAATAAATAGACATATATGGGAAATCAATAGACATATACTTACAGGGCAGGGGTTCTTAACCTTTTTTGGAGGTACCGAACCCACCAGTTTCAAATGCGCAATCACCGAACCCTTCTTAATAGGAAAAATAAATTGATTTTTTTTTTCTGATTTTTTTTGGACCTCCACCGAACCCCTGAGACTGACTCCCCAAACACATGTGGTTCGATCGAACCCAGTTTAAGAACCACTGTTATAGGGAAAATAAATACACATATACTTATTATAGGGGAAATAAATAGACATTTATAGGGGAAATACATAGACATTTATGCATATGTGAAATAAATAGACATAAACTTATAGGGAAAATAAATACACATATACTTTTATAGGAAATAAATAGACATTTACTTATTGGGGAGATCAAAACCCATACGTCCAAATGATAGTAAATAAAAATTTGTTAAAAATAGTATAAAATGAGATTATAATACTAAAAGAAGATTCCACAGTTTGATTTAATATATTGGTTGCTACATTTTGTCTTACTGCTGTCAACAGGAATGAGAGTTTGATTGTATTGGTTGCTACATTTTGTCTTATTGCTTTCAACAGGAATGAGAGTTTGATTGTATTGGTTGCTACATTTTGTCTTATGGCTTTCAACAAGAATGAGAGTTTGATTGTAATGGTTGCTACATTTTGTCTTACTGCTTTCAACAAGAATGAGAGTTTGATTGTAATGGTTGTTACATTTTTTCTTTCTGATTTCCACAGGAATCAGAGTTTGATTGTTATGGTTGTTACATTTTGTCTTACTGCTTTCAACAGGAATGAGAACGAGGCTCCAGTGTGCCGCCTTCTGCACGTTCCTCCTGTCAGTCTTAAGTTTCATCTTTGTGGCGGCGGTCTTGACAAGGTAAGTATTCTTGTAGCGTATAGCATTTAGCATTTAGCATACTATCTATACCTATAACTATATGTATGTGCATGCATCTGCATCTATTTATATCTATACATTTAGTTCTATATCTACATCTACATCAACATCTATTGAAATCGTTATTTATTTCTATATATATGTAGATAATTTCTTCTATTTATATCTCAACCTTTTTTCTCTCTCTATGTATATTTACACCAGTCTATGTCTTTTTTTTTTATCTGTACCCATCAAAGTTGCGTCCTGTCATCATAGTTGTATCCTTTTTATCCGGTCATCAAATGTGTATTCTGTCATCAAATTTGTATTTTGTCATCAAATTTGTATTCTGTCATCAAAGTTGTATTTTGTCATCAAAATTGTATCATGTCATCAAATTTGTATTCTGTAATTAAAGTTGTATTCTGTCATCAAAGTTGTATTATGTCATCAAAGTTGTAACCTGTCATCAAATTTGTATTCTATCATCAAATTTGTTTCCTGTCTTCAAAGCTGTATTCTATCATCAAAGATGTATCCTGTCATCAAAGCTGTATCCTGTCATCAAATCTGTATCCTGTCATCAACATTTTATCCTGTCATCAAATCTGTATCCTGTCATCAAACCTAAATCCTGTCATCAAAGCTGTATCCTGTCATCAAAGCTGTATCCAGTCATCAAAGCTGTATTCTGTCATCAACGCTGTAACCTGTCATCAAAGTTGTATTCTGTCATCGAAGCTATATCCAGTCATCAAAGCTGTATCCTGTCATCAAATCTGTATCCTGTCATCAACATTTTATCCTGTCATCAAAGCTGTATCCTGTCATCAAAGCTGTATCCTGTCCTCAAAGTTGTATCCTGTCATCAAACCTAAATCCTGTCATCAAAGCTGTATCCTGTCATCAAAGTTGTATCCTGTCATCAATGTTGTATCCTGTCATCGAAGCTGTATCCAGTCATCAAAGCTGTATCCTGTCATCAAATCTGAATCATGTCCTTAAAGCTGTATCCAGTCATCAAAGCTGTATCCTGTCATCAAAGCTGAATCCTGTCATCAAAGCTTTTTCCTGTCATCAAAGCTGTATCCTGTCCTCAAAGCTGTATCCTGTCCTCAACGCTGTATCCTGTCATTATACTGAAAGAACTTCAAACCACCAGCAGCTAATTTTTATTTTATTCTTACTTTTTACAGCAGACACGTTTCTTATCGTCTGGAGGTTAGAGCCAAGCACGTCAGAGATCTAGAGAGAAGACCACTGGAGCAGGACTCTACGTTCAGAATTCCAGAACAAAACAACGGGCCTGATGTCGACCCGGTCACATTACGTGATCGCCCGCCCCTTGAAGTGAACGTCAGCTCTTACACGGCCAGCCGTCAACCGTTCCCGTCCATAGATGCCGAGGAGATCAAGCGACTCATCGCGGCCGCGGAGCGAAGTGATGAGCTCATCAGGGCGAAGACAACCAAAAACACGGTCACAAATCAGACGACCGTCGCACAGAAAAAGCCGGCGGCCGAAAAACCAACAACTAAAGCCAGTGTTGGCGAGGTGGCGAAAGCGACGATGAAAGAGACGATAAAGGTAAATCTAGTCACATGGATCGTGTCAGGGCTTCTCAAAGTGATAATCAGCGGTCCCCGGGTGGGGTGTAGCAATGTCGCTAAAGATAATTTATGGTCTTAATCTGTTTCTATAAATATTTAACCACAAACAGTAGTTCTAGCGTAAGATGTGAATTGAAAAAAAACCCAACTATTTTCAGCCTTGAGAGATTGTGATTTTCTTTTTAAGAATTTATGGTTACCATCTTGAATATATATTTTTTATCACTCTTTCTTCCCGGTGGCAAGTGGCGCACCTTGGCCAATGCCACCCGGGGTGAGTCCCCAAAAGTGCGCCCCTTCCCCCCCCCCCCCCNAGGTAGGCCAGCAACTTTCACATGATTCATGCACACATTTTGGGAAAATCGTTTCTTGTTTTTTTTTTAATATACAAACAAATTATGTAGCCTGCCTCTATTCCAAAATATACAAACAATTTTAAACTATCACTTAAACTTTGTCTATTCCACGCTTTGTTTAAAGAGAGTTACTAAGAACCCTGTCAAAAAAAAAAAAACCCACACTAAGCACTCTGTCTTAAAAATAAAAAATTACACTAAGCAGACACATTAATTAACGAAAGTCTGTCTAAATCCATGAACATAACTTCATTTCAGCAGCCCCCGCCCAGCAAGGACCCCGGTGGGTTCCGTCTGGTGTCCCGGGGTGAGAACATCCAGGCCGGGGACGTCCAGGTTCACATTCCAACAGCTGTGTTTTACAACGACTTTCCGGAAAAATCCGCATTCAACATCCTGCTGAACGGCTGGGCCCGGCACAACGACAGCATGGCGTTTAAATGCTGTTTTCTCCATTCATTCCAAAACACCAGCACCAAGCAAAACATTGTCTTCACCGAGGCCCCGGCCAAAGTCTACAATGTTTACAAACAGTGGATTGTTGACATGCAAAATGCGGAGTTCTCCTGCTCCGTGCCAGCCAATCAGTTAAAAGCCTCCGGGGTGTCTAAATTTAGCTACGTGACGTTTGTGAAGAGCTCGTGTCGGGATGCGTCAAATGACATCATGAGGATAGAGTTCCCCAAGGCCGTTGCCAAATCGGTCGGGGTCTGTCTGAAAGTCACGTACGGGACCCTGAACCCCGAGAAAATGGTGGAGTGGTTCGAGTTCACCAAACTCATGGGCGTGACCAAAGTGTTTACTTATTATTTCGATGTTGACCCTCCGGCCATGAAAGTTTTGGAATACTACAATAGCACTGGGTTCTTGGACTTGCTTCTCATACATCCTGCTAAATCTAAAGGTAAGAAATCTGGTATCTGAAAAAATGGTTAAAACCTAATTGGAAAGTTTATAAAAACATGACAAAAAATAAAACGTACCTTAACAAAACATGAAACAAAGCAAACCATAACATCAACCAAAACAAAACATAACATTGCATAACATATTTTTCTCCTGAACGGATCACGCGCAAAACGTATAGACAAAAAAGTGAACCACTGTTTATAATGATGAAAACTAATGATAAATAATTATCAATTTTCGAAAATTCCAACACTTTTTTAATTCCACCACAATTTTAAATTTTATACAACTTCAGTTTGCATTCCAAGTGTCCACCATTAGCTACAATGCAGGCTTGAGGACGCACTCTCCATTGACCAAATCATTATCAAAATGGTTCCCTATTTTTGCCGGACACAGTGTAGATATTGGACAAACCATAATAAAGCTGCAATTCAGCCAAAAGCAATAAATATAAATAAATAAAAAATAAATATTAAAAAAAATAAATAAAAATAAATATAATTAAATACAAAATAAATACAAAAATATAAATGTGTAAATATATATATATATAATACAAATAAATATATATAAATGAATAAAAATTAAATATAAATAAATAAATATAAACGTTAAATGCATCTGTCGGCTAAAACTTGAGTGAGCAAATAAGGACACATAAAATGTTACATTAAATTTAAACTTCTATATTCGCTTAGAAAGATTCAAGACATTTGCAAGAGGCTTGTGGGCGGAAAAAAGGGGGGGGGGTGTGAAGACAAAAGAAAAGACAAAATCATTCCCTCCACTCACCCCCCCCCCCCCAACCAAAAAAAAAAAAAAAAAAATAGGCTGCTCTAATTGGATATCGCAAGATAGAGGACTTGTAGGAAATCACAAAGAGAAACCTAAAATTCCCAATTTAATGATATTTTAATAGGTATGTGCCTCTGTAAAAAAACATTGGAGGCGTCTGGCCTTGCCAAGATCCCCCCTTTCCCGGTGAAAGGCCCTGGTCTAGGGTGGGGTGGGAACGGAAACACGTGGCATCTGTAACATGCGTCACATAAAATGCTTGTTGTTGAATGATGTACAATGCACGTTTGAATGATGTAGAATGCATGTTTGAATGATGTAGAGAGCATGTTTGAATGATATAGAATGCATGTGTGAATGATGTAGAATGCATATTTGAATGGTGTTGAATGCATGTTTGAATGATGTAGAATGCATGTTTGAATGATGTAGAATGCATGTTTGAATGATGTAGAATGCATGTTTGAATGATGTTGAATGCATTTTTGAATGATGTTGAATGTATGTTTTAATGATGTAGAATGCATGTTTGAATGATGTAGAACGTATGTTTGAATGATGTAGAATGCATGTTTGAATGATGTAGAATGCATGTTTGAATGATGTAGAATGCATGTTTGAATGATGTAGAATGCATGTTTGAATGATGTTGAATGCATGTTTGAACGATGTTGAATGCATGTTTGAATGATGTTGAATGCATGTTTGAATGATGTAGAATGCATGTTTGAATGATGTAGAATGCATGTTTGAATGATGTTGAATGTATGTTTGAATAATGTAGAATGTATGTTTGAATGATGTAGAGTGCATGTTTGAATGATGTAGTATGCATGTTTGAATGATGTTGAATGCATGTTTGAATGATGTAGAATGCATGTTTGAATGATGTAGTATGCATGTTTGAATGATGTTGAATGCATGTTTGAATGATGTAGAATGCATGTTTGAATGATGTAGTATGCATGTTTGAATGATGTTGAATGCATGTTTGAATGATGTTGAATGCATGTTTGAAACACGCGCAGGCTAAACAATGAGGACTACAGTTGATTCATTTATACTAAACAATAAGTTCGACAGTTAATTTAGTTATACTACACAATTAGAACTATTTAATTAAGCTTTACTAAACAATTAATACTACAGATAATTAAGCTATAGTTAAACTGTTATGTCTACAGTTAATCCAGTTATCAATGAATAAAAATTTACTAACTTAAAAACTTTTACTTAAAAAAGAAAAATGTTTACTCCCTCCTAATGATCCACTGACACGCTATCGCATGCCCCAGACAAGAATTTAACCGGAAAGTTTACACGACAGTTTTTTTTTATCCGTGCGTTGAGTTGTTTACTTAATCCGTGCAGTTTGTATTCAAGACGCCAGGGGATGTAGATAATGCGGATAAATTAAATCCAATTTTTTTCCGCTTTGCGCCCTTGCAGGTGGTAAGGCCAGGGGCTTCAGGCACCCGCGGTACTCGGAGCAAGCTTTTGTTGACGAAGTCATGGGAGCTAACGACTGCAAGCACCGGATGTCGCAGTACGATTACATCATTGTCATGGATATGGACGAGTTCATTTTGCCGAAAGGGGAGTTGAAAACCTATTATGATATTCTGAAGGTGAGCTTATTATTATTTTTTTGCGTGTCTGTGTGAGTTGCAATTAATATTATAAGAAATTTTGTTCCAAATAATAGCAAAATTTAAGCTTGCTTTATTGAGCCAGATAAAAACAAAATTCATGTCAAATTTTTCTTTTGAATTTTAACAATCTCATGTTGTTGTTTTTTAAATGCAACTAAATGGCTTGTTTATACACAACTTTGCATCTAAAACTAATGTTGATGTTACAAAAATGTTTCGGTGGGACAAGACTCCATGAATTTTTACTTGATTTGCATTTTATGATAAAACAATATACAAAAATACTTTCAAAAAAAAATCAGGCTTGGCCAAAAATGATGTACTAAAATGTATGAAGTAAACGTCCCCAAAATCTTCACATTTGCAAAAGTCACATGCCTTTAAAAAAAAAAAGCTTTTGGTTCCCATGAAATACAATGATGTAGTTCAGGGGTTCTCAACCTGTGGGGCCGCGACAACATTTTGAGGTCGAAAGACCCTTTTCTAGCGGTCGCCTAGGACCATTGGAAAACACATATACTCTACAGCTATGAAGTAGAAACGAAAATAAGTTTGTAGTTGGGGTTGCCACAACATGAGGAACTGTATTAAAGGTTCGCGGCATTAGGAAGGTTGAGAAACACTGATGTAGTATGACTTTTTTCTAAGTATTTTTTTATCAGCAATCAAACATTTCCTTATCGTCTGTGAGCCTAGAGTTGCTGTTTGGATCATTCATGTTAAGTCGTGCTTTTGTCTGTCTCAACGTTGTGCTTTTGTCTGTCTCATTGGATTGCTTTTGTCTGTCTCAGTGTTGTGCTTCTGTTTGCCTCAAAGTTATGCTGTTGTCCTTTTTAAGTTTTTGTTGTTTCTGTCTTTACGCTTTAATTTTGTCTGCCTCATCGCTGTGCTTTTGTCTGCCTCATCGCTGTGCTTTTGTCTGCCTCATCGTTGTGATTTTGTCTGCCTCATCGTTGTGCTTTTGTCTGCCTCATCGTTGTGCCTTTCTCGGTCTCAGTACCTAGGTGCCCAAAATATGAATGGCAGAGTGGAGCGGTCCTGAACTGACAACTACTGCGTCAAATAGGTAGTGGCAAGCCAGGACCGCAGCCCTTCCAGTTGTGGGACACTTTAAAAAAAAAACAAAAAAACTAAAGGCAATTGTATTAAAGGTACACACCGACACAAGTGTGTAAGGTACACACCGATACAAGTGTGTAAGGTACACACCAACACAAGAATGTAAGGTACACACCGACACAAGTGTGTAAGGTACACACCGACACAAGTATGTAAGGTACACACCGAAACAAGTGTGTAAGGTACACAACTACACATGTGTCAAGGGGTGACCAATATGATTGAACCATTGTAACCTTTCTTCCTATAATAATCTTACAGTTTATACTTTGACTTAATATGGCCAGAGTGGATATCTCAATAAATATCACGTTTGGAGGGTTTACTACTTTTTCTTACAACTGTATCACATATCACTTATTTATTAACAAATCAAAATACAGGGAATGACGTTAAAATCGATGAATAACAGAATGATGATTAATTGAAGTTCAATCACATCAGATCCATTTCCTTTCGAATAATCACATTCGATCGGGCCTTCAAAACTGTCATATTAAAAATCAACTCATCGTTGATTGATGTTCAAGGATTGCGTCAACGAAAACGTCTGATGGATTATTGCTTTACTTCAGAAAACATCGGACAAGTTCCCTAAAGCGGCAGGCTTCCAGTTCGACTCACACGTCATCATTACCTCGTGGGGCATATCGAGAAGTTCTGCGCTACATGTACGGTAGTTAAGCTCTTAGTATAACGGTAGTTTAACTCTTAATGTAACGGTAGTTTAGCTCTTACTATATAGGTATTTAGCTCTTAGTATAATGGAATTTAGCTTTTAGTATAAAGATAATTTAGCTCTTAGTAAACGGTAGATTGGCTCTTAGTATACAATTTCTCCAAAAGTATTTATTTGTTTAGTATTAATTTTACATTTGACTGAATGTGGGATAGCCTTACTTTCTTGATTGTAGTTAGTTGTCTGACGAAGACACTATTAAACAATAGGTGTGCACGAATGATTTTAAAAGTATTACTCACATTTCTTCCGCTATAAACCATTTATAATTAAACAAACCCTAAAAACTAAGTTTATAAGTATAAATCCTTTATAAAATGTGATCAACAGAAACGTAGGGTGGGGGCCGAAAATTTAACAAGACACTCATAGAAGTAACGCACTTTATAAGGATACCAATTAGTGCCCCCCCCCCTCCAAACCAGGCTTACAACCGCACATTTTTTTTTTCATGCTCATGATCTATCTTAATATTCTTATGCCCAGCCGCTTTTTCCACCGCAGATTCATTTCACTGACGATCTCAGAAAAACATAAGAAATGTTACGCACAAAACGTATTTACAAATTGTACAAAAGAAAAACAGAATCTCATTGAGCGGAGTTATTGGAAACTTATTTCATGAAATCAAAAGCATCATATTTTATTCATCTTTCCATTGAAAAATACGAAAAACTAATTTTTCGGGGATTGGGGGGTTGGGGGGGGGTGGGGGATGGAGCTGAAACTATTATACTATGTGTTGTCATGTGAGCTAAACTTTAGCTCGATAAGTTCACGGGAAGTGGGTCAATGAGAGGTCCGAACATTGTGCCAGCCACGAACAAAGGCGAATTTGTATCTGATAGATTTAAATTAAAAAAAAAATATTCCATAACTTAAATGATCTTTTTAGCACATTTTTTTTGTGTGTCTGTGGGCAGCGAACTGCACCCTCCCAACCAGCCTGGTCTTCATGTTCACACCTAAACAGTATCGGGGGATTAGGGGGAGGGGGGGATTGCGTGACGGTGTAGCTGGACAATATGTTGTGATTAGGGGGGACAAAGAACTATTTTCTTTCTTTCTACACGCACCATATATATATGTATATATATTTGAACGTAAATTTAACGAGAGCAGGCGATGCAAACACAACATGACCACAATAGTACGTTAAGCCCCACGTGATTAGATCGCATTCCATGTTTCTAACAGATAACACGCTACGTCAACCGCACCGAGCAGGCGAACTACGACGGGGCGGAGCGCAACACGAGGTGGGCGTTCAAACCCACAAAGACGTTTTACGCCCGTAATAACTTTGTCTACGTCAAGAGGGATTATGAGGTGTAAGTAATCAATGCACAATTTAAAGGAATGCATTTCAGCAAATTACAGTCTAAAGAGTTGAGTTTTTGAAACAGAAAATAAAGAGACTTGTATTGTAGCGATAGACAATGTAATGACTGTGTTTTAGCAACACAAACTTGATGGAGTAAACCGAACCAACAGTTTACTCTTTATATATTCAGTACTAGTACTTTTTGTTTTTTTAGAGGTAAAATTTAAATTTAAAAAAAAATATTATTTTTCCATATACAACGAGGGTAGATCATTCATTTTTGTACACGTCACATGCATTAGCCCAGCCTGGGCAATGCCATCAAAAAATGGGGCCACTGTTAGATCATGAGGGGCGCTTGTCCACATCATTTTTTGCTGTTGCTTGGACAACCTTCTTCATCGTTGAGTGAGTTCTGAACCACAGAGTGGTCGTTAACAATTATGTGATTTATTTTTGACAGACTAAGTTTTTAGTCTTGTCTGCGTAAGTGTGTGTGTGTATGTGTGATAATATATATACACATATATTTAGGGAGCGAGAGATAGCAAGCGATAGATGGAGAGAGAAAGAAAGAAAGCTTGGGGAGGGAGACAGGCAGAGACAGAAAACATATTCTAACCCTCCACAAGCACAACATGTCAGTCATATATTTTTTTAAAAAATTTACCTCCCTACCAACAGAGCCGTTGTACCCCATGACTACTACATGCTCTTCCACTACCGAGGCTGTAAGAGACAATGGGCCGGCTGCAAGAGTAAGCCTGTCACGGACACCATCATGGTCAAGTACGAGGCCGCACTGGTTGACAACGTTTTAAAACTGCCGCTGGGGGACGTTCTTTACAAGAGTGCGTCCTACATCCAGAACATTACACAGTGGAAACTTGCGCATCGTTCCGTGATATGAACAGTTCTTTCGGGGAAATTCCGTGAGAAGCTGATGGTTTAAATGGGGTTAAATTGCCTTTTTTCTGTTGTTGTGATAATCGAAAGCAATATACGGTATTGATATTATTCCTTTGAAGAGACACCAGTATATCTCTCCACCCCCCCCCCCCCAAAAAAAACAACAACAACAACAACAAACTATTACTGTGTTCAACGTGAAGCCAGTTTGCTATGGTGCTGCCATTACCCAACCACGGCATGGCATTCACTCACAGATCTGGTCTCGAAAGTAAGCAAAGCTGACAAGGTGGCTTAATTCGGGGGAGAGATCTCGGTGTTTATATTTTTTACAATAAATAAACCCTGACAGAGAGAATGCTGGGTTTTTGTGATTTATCTAGAGAAATCATCATCGGTTTGTCTTCAAAAAATATATTTATGCCGTTTGCCTTCAGAAAGTAATAACACAAAGACCTATTCATACTACTGTCAAACGCTTGACTGATCTACAAAATGGCGGTCTGACATTAAGTGCGTGCGAGATCTGAAGAAGTCATGTGAATAATTTCCCAGGATCTGGATGGTGATTTCACGAGGCTTGTCAAAGCCACTTGTTAAGGTTTTCAAATATTTCACTGGATACCCAATAGCATTCTTTGGAACCTGCCCTCGCACCCAGCCCAACCCACGCACTGAACCGACCCCAGCACCCACCCAACCCCCATACGACCCCAACCCCGGTAGACACACTAATCCCCCCCCCCTCGCATCGCAGATGGCATGTCTTGCCCGTTAAGCCAAAATGCATCGTTTTTTCGATATTGCTTCTGTCCGAGATAGCCCAAAATAGGGATGACTCGAGACAGACCCAACTAGCACTGACTCGAGAGAGACCCAACTAGCAATGACTCGAGATAGACCCAACTAGCAATGACTCAAAATAGACCCAACTAGCAGTGACTCGAGATAGACCCAACTAGCAATGACTCGAGATAGACCCAACTAGCAATGACTCAAGATAGACCCACCTAGCAATGACTTGAGATAGACCCAACTAGCAATGACTCGAGATAGACCCAACTAGCAATGACTCAAGATAGACCCACTTAGCAATGACTCGAGATAGACCCAACTAACAATGACTCGAGATAGACCCAACTAGCAATGACTCGAAATAGACCCAACTAGCAATGACTCGAGATAGACCCAACTAGCAATGACTCAAGATAGACCCAACTAGCAGTGACTCGAGATAGACCCAACTAGCAGTGACTCGAGATAGACCCAACTAGCAATGACTCGAGATAGACCCAACTAGCAATGACTCGAGATAGACCCAACTAGCAATGACTCGAAATAGACCCAACTAGCAATGACTCGAGATAGACCCACCTAGCGATGACTCAAGATAGACCCAACTAGCAGTGACTTGAGATAGACCCAACTAGTAGTGACTTGAGATAGACCCAACTAGCAATGACTCGAGATAGACCCAACTAGCAATGACTCGAAATAGACCCAACTAGCAATGACTCGAGATAGACCCAACTAGCAATGACTCGAGATAGACCCAACTAGCAGGGACTCGAGATAGACCCAACTAGCAGTGACTCCAGATAGACCCAACTAGCAGTGACTCGAGATAGACTCAACTAGCAATGACTCGAGATAGACCATACTAGCAATGACTCGAGATAGACCCAACTAGCAATGAGTTCGCTAAAGCAGTCAATCGTGACAGACCTACACACACTCTAAGAACTTGGGTCCATAAAGAATTAATTTCTCTCAGCTACTCAAAAGATTTAGGACACTGGCAGGTGATCTCAACTGGATACTATAATACCCTCGGAAGTTACTAAAAGGAAGAGAAAAAAAAAAAGATGCATCTGTATTGTTTTTTTAATAGGGTAAAATGTTGTTATTGATGAAAAAAGTTGGGTAAAATTCAAGCCTGAACAGATCAATTTACACTATTTTAAATACATTCAAGATAACAATCAAGTGATTGTAAACTTGTGACATTTAACAGTCATATATTGATTTAATGCATACTACTGACTTCCAAAGCTGACTGGGAAAATAACATTGAAGCTAACTACAAACATATGTAATGAAATATATTACCTTAGATTTTAAGGCATAGTAAACCTTTACACACAAGACACTTTAGACCTATGACCTGTGAATTATAGCAGTTCCTTTAGACCCAAGGCAGGTTCCTTAAGACATAAGACCGATTCCTTTAGACCTAAGACTTGTTCATGTAGACCTAAGACTTGTTCATGTAGACCTAAGACTTGTTCATGTAGACCTAAGACTTGTTCATGTAGACCTAAGACAGTTTCTGTACTTGAATAAATAGGAATTCTTTATACTTCCACAGGTTCTTGAGGAAAGATATTTTTAAAAAAATAAATAGTGTCGTATTGTCTAGACCAGGCCTGCGGGCCGCGAATCAACGAACTATTCTTTATTATTATAATTTTTAAATAGCTCCCCCCCCTCCCCTCTCCCCCCTGTCCTATTATCTTTCTGCCCGCACACATTTTTCATAAAGTACAACGGCCCGCCTTACATTTTGAGTTGCGCAGGCCTGGTCTATAAGATATAAAACAAAATGCCGAAGTGGTCACATATCCATACCCATGAAACAAGAAACATTGTTTAAATAGTGCTTAAGTTTTGAAATGTTGGGATTCGTTAAGACAACTTCGTCCAGTGATTTAATTTAAAATAAAAAAAAGTCAAAGATCTTGGTCGAGAGAAGAGAATTCGTGCGCTAATTGAAACGTGACAGCTGCACCAACTAGCAAAATAGATCATCTAAAAGGACTTGTCATTTAATGGCGGAAATCTATGAACAGAACATCCGGGCGTTCAGTGAGCCTTGAACTGGACGAAAACGTGTTTACAACTTTATTGTATGAAAGGTTTTACAATTATTACAACTGTATATATATATATATATATATATATATATATATATATATACATATATGTATGCGGAAATACATGGTTAGAAGCTATGGTTTGCGAAAACATTGACTAAAAATAGTAACGCGAGGTAATGCTATGGCACGTTTTCCGATCTTTAAAAAAAAAAGTCAAACCCTAATGTGCATTCATCGATTTTGTTTTAAATTTTGTTTTAAAATTGCGATTCTTACAAAACTTCTGCATGGTTGTAAAGCTAACACACGAGAGCCCAATTAAAATAACTTTGTCGTTATGCAGTTCATAGAACGCTTACGCCAGAAAATGAGGACCACTGGGGCACACCAGAAAATGAGGACCGCTGGGGCACACATTTATGAAATGGAAGCGTTTCTCGACAAACAGACCGAGGCGGATCGCTTCTATTGAAAGACACACAAAGGAGGTTGCAAACTTTCATTCGGTTACACACATGCGTCTAAAAACAACAACACATAAGGTGGGACTGCACAGCACACATATTATATTCTTAGACAGTTTAAAAAAAAAAAAGACTGTGTAGAAGACAGTTATTTCTTGACTGTGTCGATCAAGGGCTGTGTAACTTTTTTAACAGTGGGCCGGTTAATTGCCTACCAGAAACTGGTGGGACCCATTCCATAGTTATAAAGTAATCAACATTATTTGAACGAATTCCAATGCACTCTTCACACGATCTTCTTCATAGCGCACGAAAGAGGAACACAATCAAGTGGATGTTTCAAATGGAGAATTATTTGATCGGAATAAACTTATTTGCATTTCTATGAAAAGCTTGGGCCCGCCTTTTGGCTTAAGAGATGATTGGTGTTCGGTTAAATATGTGTCACTTCTATCCGGGTAAACGTGGGGTGGCCAGGGGGGCCGTGTTAAAGAATCATGGCGGTCAGGATCTGACCCGCGGGCCGCAGTTTGAGAGCCCTTGGTCTATTTGAAAGCTATTTCTAAGCGGTGGTATCCTCAAACTTGGGGTGGGGCGGGGGGGGGGGGACAACAGAAATTGCATAACTTGTGAGGAAGTGACACATATTGTTACTCTTTGGAAGATATGGCTAAAAATCGAGGGAAGTCATACAATCATAACAATGCATTTTTTTTTTGGGTGATGGGTATATATTGTTAAACATTAAGGAGAAGATACTATATATTGTTTAACTTTGTACTAAGATATTTGCTAGCTTTGAGGAAGGTATAATTAGCTTAACTTTGGGAATAAGATATATATTTTAAAATTTCAAGGGGGGGAGAGGAGATATATATTGATAGACTTTTATGGGAGGACATATATATTGCTAAACTGCTAGGGAAATACATATATTGCTAAACTTTATAACATAAACCTTAACTCCATTAGTTACAGTAACAAGTGGTCGTTTAGATCAGGTAACTGCTCGGGGGACCACGCTGGTAAATGATAGAGCCCACAATGGACTGTGCCAGCTGATCTGGTCTCGGGTGGGAGTGTATGTTAGCGAAGTCAGGTTGGCCTTGTGTAGTTTATTGACTTAAAACACCTATTGGGAAGTGCATATGAACACCTATTGGGAAGTGCATATGAACACCTATTGGGAAGTGCATATGAACACCTATTGGGAAGTGCATATGAACACCTATTGGGAAGTGCATATGAACACCTATTGGGAAGAGCATATGAACACCTATTGGGAAGTGCATATGAACACCTATTGGGAAGTGCATATGAACACCTATTGGGAAGTGCATATGACCACCTATTGGGAAGTGCATATGAACACCTATTGGGAAGTGCATATGAACACCTATTGGGAAGTGCATATGAACACCTATTGGGAAGTGATCTGGTCTCGTGTGGGAGTGTATGTTAGCGAAGTCCGGTTGGGCTTGTGTAGTTTATTGACTTAAAACATATGAACACCTATTGGGAAGTGCATATGAACACCTATTGGGAAGTGCATATGAACACCTATTGGGAAATGCATATGAACACCTATTGGGAAGTGCATATGAACACCTATTGGGAAGTGCATATGAATACCCTTTGGGAAGTGCATATGAACACCTATTGGGAAGTGCATATGAACACCTATTGGGAAGTGCATATGAACACCTGCTTGGGAAGTGCATATGAACACCTGCTTGGGAAGTGCATATGAACACCTATTGGGAAGTGCATATGAACACCTATTGGGAAGTGCATATGAACACCTATTGGGAAGTGCATATGAACACCTGTTTGGGAAGCGCATATGAACACCTGTTAAGATGTGCGTATGAGCACCTGCTGGGAGGTGCATATGAACACCTGTTGTGTTTAAGAAGATTTGATGGAACTAATGTAAAATTATACAAGGTTTGTTAATGTTATAATTCTCATTCTTTGTTTGCTACTGTGATAGTTTTCATGAATGCATTCTTGTTGTTGATATGAATGTGATAGCTATCATGCAATCATCTTTATTTGTTATATCTAGCTCTCCCAATTTCATCTTTATTTGTTAATGTGATCGTGTTAATAACGTCAACTATATTTGCTAGTATGAAAGTTATCAAATGTTCATCTTTCTTTTTTTAATGTGATAGCTATTATAAATTCATCTTTGTTATTATTTGTCAATATGCTAGTGAAAATAACTTCAGCCAAACTTTTTTGTTTGTTAATATGATAGCTATCATAACTTCATCTCTGCTTTTTAACGTGATAGTCATGGTCAATTCATCCCTGAAGACCACTCTGAGTGCTATTATTGTGTGGCGGGTTTATAAGCACAGTGTCACTAAGGGAATCGCTATGTGATTACGTATGGTCACTACTGGTCTGTAAAAACTGATGTTAGGATAATGTGACTTTGTCTCTAAATCTTCTTAGTTATAATCACAAAATGAGATCCTTTTGAAAGATTGCACATCTTATTTGAGAGTATGTGAGCCCCTTAGTGTAAAGTAGACATTGCATAACTGTTATAATTATAAAGGGCTTTATTCAAACAGTGTATAAATATATTTATATCATGCGATGTCTTAGAACGTATGAAGTATAATATCGCATACAAATTAATGGTGTGTTTTAATTTTTTTATAAAATATATGTTACGAAATTTTGTTGGATTATTACTATGCGAAAATAAATGGCTATTTATGAACGCAATTTCTCATAACATTCTTCATAAAGATGGCAATTAGAACTTTTTTTTGCATAATTTGTTTCGATTATTCACTTTGATATTTTATTGTTTAAATTATGCATTTATTTGGATTTTTTTTCCCCTTGCGCTTGTTTCCAAACAAAAAAATGAATGCCTTAAAAAAATCAAACATGTTGTTATGTTTGATAAAAAAAAGGTTCACAAATCCTCAATAAAAATTCATATCTCTTAATCATATTTATTGTGGTAAATATAAAGTAATGTGATTTTTTTCATTAAAAAAAAAAAGTTAAAAAGTAATACTTTACAAACAATAGTATTGTTCACTTATTTTTAAAGATAATTCTCTGTTTCATTCTGGAAATAAACTCAATTGGGCATGAGTCAGGCTCAAATGTATTTATTTACAGTTAATAAAAATGTTCTTAAATTTTGGAGTTCTATGCGAAGCGTTTAAAAAAAAACAACAACTCTTTTTGTTCAGAAATTTACATTTATTAATCGACATCCGATCTGAAAGTTAAAAATTCTGGCTCACATAAACGTAGAAATACCGAACAGTTGTCGAAAGAGTTGCCTAACGGAATACAAGGATGTAACCCTTTTACAGTACAATTGCGATAACAAGTATTGGATAAAAGGAAACCATGCACCAAAGTACATTATAAAGTACATTATGGAAATGGTCAAGGAACACACACGAGCAGATTTAAGAAATACCGAACACTTAATCACTATGTGGACACTATAGGGTTTGTCATAAAATGGCGGAAATCTATAAATTGAACATCCTGGTTTTCATTCTGGACAATTTAATTAAGATATATTTTAAAAAAACAAAAAAAAAAACAAAAAAAAAACGTGTTTTCTGATCGATCTATTTCACAACAGTTTTTCGTTATTTCTACGTTTATGTGAGCCGGCATAGTTGGCCTTAACCCTGATAAAACGTGGTCACAACTTTACGTCACGAACAAAATTTCAAACTAATTCTTACGGTTATATGTGTGCGGAAATACATTGTTTAGAGGCTATGTTTTACGAAAACATTGACTTAAAATAGTGACATGACGTCATGCGATGGGACATTTTCCGATGCCAGAACTGACAAACGCTGTACAATTTTATTATTATTATAATTTTTTTTTTAAAGCTTAGCAAATGATCTATCTTGTAAATATGACAGCGAGGTGGGTTCCGGGCAAGCTGTCTCGAATGAGTTCCGGAATGGAAGTCAACAACAGTTTAAAAACACACCAAAGTCATCCGTTGATGTCTGTGCGACAGATCTGCTTTGAAATATGAAGCGATGATGCAGGTTAGGGGGCCGCTTTAATATTACGTATTAGATAAGATTCTTTTATTGATCCAAACAAATGGAAATGTTTTATGATTACATTGTACATTTTCGTCACACTAAAAAAAAAAAATAATTGAAACAAGACACTTGTAATACATTTTTTTCACTAGCTTCCATTCCGTGATTTCTCTTAGCCGAATCGGGGACTTATTAGTTCTCATTAAGATTTGTGACTTCATGGGGAGCACGCTGGTAAATCGTACAGATTTGGGAACAAATGAATTTTTATATCTTTCATTCCTCGCCCTGACAGAAAGAATTTGTCCCGAACGAGCCGATCCTAAGTATGTGTGTTGAAGAGGGTGGGATGAATGTAAAAATGTGCATATTTATTTTATTAAGGTTTATTCTATAATGGCAAATCTTGATCAATAAAAGTGGATGTACAACACTTCTGTGATTCATGACTGTTGAAAGGGACATCACATTTACCCAAACGTGCAGATACAAATTATTATTAGTCGTCTCCCTTGCATAAATAAAACAACCAATAAATGTTAAAAGTGAAAAAGAGGGGGGGGGGAGGGGGGCTGGTTCGCTTGGAAAGAGATACACTTAAATAAACAAAAACTATATATATATATTATATAAAATCTCTAAAAATAGAAATAATTTGAACCCCCCCCCCCCTAAAAAAGTTTTTAATAAAAATCCTCCATTTAAATTTTTAAATTATTTTTTTTACTTGGAAAGAGATACACTTAAATAAACCAAAACTATATATATATATTATATAAAATCTCTAAAAATAGAAATAATTTGAACCCCCCCCCCCCTAAAATAGTTTTTAGTATAAATCCTTCATATGAATTGTTTAATTATTTTATTTTATATTAATATTACAATGTCCTACCCAATTTTACACCACATATTTATTTCCCCAACTATTACAGTCAAACAAAAGAAAACATTTTACACTAACGCAAATTCAATTGTTTTAAGACTCTCATTTAGCGCAGTTATCGGGAATTTTTGTTCATGAAGTAAGTTTCATTACATTACCTTCACCTTCCCCTTGAAAAACACGAAAAAACCGATCCTCTGTGGGTTTGCTGGGTTGGGTGAAGGGTGAGGGGCTTAAAATGGGAAATATCGCGTGGTGACCTTCAACGAAGCTATGAGCCAATGTTTCAGTTTCGAGACAGTATGACGGGGAGTGGGTCAATTAGCCGTCCGAGTACACACGAACAAAAGCAACGTTGATATGAAGGATTTAAAAACTGTAACTCATCTCACAGGGAGCGGTAACATTTAGGTGCGGGGGGGGGTTGTGGCGAGGGGGGGCGAGGGGGGCAGGGGTGGGGAGTGGGCAATCAGCTGGACGTATCATCCCAGCTTCCTATTAATGGAGACTCACTATAATCTCAAAACTAAGCCAAAAAGTAGCACATTTTAAATGATAACTACTATTTAGTACCCAAGATAAATGCATTCCATCAATTATTATCTAAACAAATGAATAGTTTTTACATTTCAATATTTTATTTTAAGAGCACTAATTTTTTTTGTTCACAACTTCATCTCTGTTTGTCAATATAATAGTTGTGATAACTTCCTCTCTGTTGTCAATATAATAGTTGTGATAACTTCCTCTCTGTTTGTCAATATAATAGTTGTGATAACTTCCTCTCTGCTACTGTGATAGTTAATCTATGTATTACATGAATACGTTATGTCACCACACAGGGGTTGGTGGCGCGGGGGGGGGGGCAAGGGGGGGGATTTTTTGGAAAACCTAAAAAGAAAAATCCTTTAGCCCCTCAGGGGTTCTTTCGAACCCTAAAACGTAATGGCACCCCGCCAGGAAATAGGGTGGGAAATTCAACAGCTTGAACCGAAAACATACAACACGTTGGAAAATGTGCATGTCTTAAAATAAAAATCCACTATTGTTAAAAAGTGCATACGGAGTTTTTGTGATGTACCAGTGGTGTATGCCTCATATACCAATGGTGTGTGTGTGTGATGTACCAATGATGCGTGTGTTATGTACCAAAGGTCTGTGTGTGATGTACCAATGATGCGTGTGTTATGTACCAAAGGTCTGTGTGTGATGTACCAACGGTGTGTGTGTGATGTACAGGGCAGGGCGCCAGCTGTTCCAAAGACTGGGGGACACGCATGAGGGCGTTCTTTGAAAACCCCCTAATCTAAACAATCCGTGTCGTCATCACGTACCATCCCTGTGTGGGGGGGCGGGCGGTGGGTCTGGTGTATTCAGGATGTATGGTTAGCAGGTAGAGCATAACGTGACCTCCTCTTGGCGTTGAAAAGATACCTGAATGACAATAATGGGCTACAGGCTCCAGAGACGTGGCACGCCCTAACAGTGATTTAATGTCTTCCAGCTCAGATTTTCCCACCATTTGGCCCACCATTGGGACCCATCATTTGGACCCACCATTTGGATCCTCCTTTGGACACACCATTTAGACCCACCATTGGGACCCATCATTTGGACCCACCATTTGGAACCTCCTTTAGACACACCATTTGGACCCACCATTGGGACCCACCATTGGGACCCACCATTGGGACCCACCCTTTTGACCCAAAATATAGAAGAAGAACTTATTTTTAAAATGACAATTTAGGAATACTCTTTTTCTTCTAAAACTATTTCACAAAATTGGAAGTGACATGATAATAGAAATGAAAGTAGAATTTAAAAAAAAAAAAAAAAAAAAAAATTTTTCTTCTAAAAATATTTCAAAAAATTAGAAATGAAATGATAAAAAAAAAGAAAATAAAATTTAAAAAAAAAAAAAAAAAAAAATAGTTGTACTGGATTGTCATCTACAAAAAAATATTTTAAACAAATACCTTGCAATAGGTGAGGCAGATTTTTACATATTTTTTTTTTTTACATGAAAAGTTTTGAATTTAATAAATATAGCCTATTAATTGTGTTATTCAGGAAAAAAAATGTGTGTGGAAAAAGTAGCATTTTAAAGAAAACATGAACGATTTTTATTTCACACTAGTTGATTATCCCAGACACTGTGGCAGTAGTGTCGTAACCCTGGCCTTGGCACATCATTATGGACAGTTCATTACTTCCCAGTTTTTTGGGTTTTTTACCGTCAGAATTAAGGTCATCAGCACTTCTCGTTCTCTTGTCTCCAACCTCATCTCCCTATAAAACTTTGTAAATAGATTGACTCGTAAAACAATTTACTAACTTCCAAATTTGCAATTTTCTATTTGTTGTTACACCCCACGCCCCCTGAGGGTGTCACCAGCTGCGTCACGCACCCCGCGCCGCCGAGTGACGCTAATTTCTAAAGCTCTGCACATATTGAACAATGCAAATGAAAGCGTGCTTTGAGGTTTACAATTTCAATAAAAGTTTGTTGAATTTTTTTATTTTTTTTAGCTACACAAAAGTATCATTTTCTGGTCATCTAATTCTCAAGGCATATCACTAGATCTTCTGCTATTGCGAAGCTGTTTCGTAATAACCGAATCATTCTTAACCGAGCGCATTCAATCCTTTACTTTCTTTACAATTAAAAAAAAAAAAAAAAAATTACGATCCCTCGACTTTCGATTGTATGGAAAAAGGTTATATAATAGATGATTATCGTATAAGAAAAGGTTTGCCAGGGAACATGACCATGGAATGAATTCAAGGGATTTGTGCTGCTGGCAATTTGAGGCTTCTTGACTAAACAGCTTGAGAGAAATGACCGACAGGAAAGTTAGTACTTCGTCCGTTTCTATTTGGAGCGAAAGTAGAGGCATTTGTGTGTGTGTGTGTGTGTGTGTGTGTGTGTGTGTGTGTGTGCGGTTGTGCTTGTGTGGTTATGTGTCTGCGATTGTGTGTAAATCTGGCTATGTTTATATCATATGCTTTTGTGTACATATTCAAGTGTTCGTGGTTGTGCACGTGTGTGATCGCCTGTGTGTGCATGTGTATATATTTATTATTGATCCAAATAAATGGAAATTTCTTTTTACATTCATCTTACATATTTTTCCCAGTCCTGAAAATGCCTGTTTGAATTTTTGTCTATTCCTTAGTAAAATTAGTCTGTAGCAAGACTTTTGGTGTGTAATTTTGCGGTAAGAATAACTGTTTAGTTCTCAGAGTGCAAACAGAGTCTTGGAGTTTTGTTTGAAAAAAGTTTTTCTTCTCTAACATCAGGCGCTCGCCTTTTGTCTGCGGTCGATTTGTCTTTGAATGGTTGTTTTGAAATGTCCATTTGTTTACAAGATGGCTCGTCAATTGTTTCCAATACGGCGGATATGGATTTGACTCGGTTTATGGCAACATTGTCCAAAAAAGTCCATGGAACCGCTGTTCCTCGCGATAAAAAAACACAAGATTACGAAAATAATTGTATGGTTTGGGGGGGGGGGGGTCAACACTACACGAGGAATTTTTTGAAAGGGTCGGGGCTTTGGGAAGGTTTGGACCAACTGCTCTGCTG
The DNA here is from genome assembly GCA_964033795.1 of Lymnaea stagnalis. Lineage (NCBI taxonomy): Eukaryota > Metazoa > Mollusca > Gastropoda > Lymnaeidae > Lymnaea > Lymnaea stagnalis. The sequence goes on from CAXITT010000119.1 coordinate 448,028, forward strand.
GATCATTACACAAAGTGATAGTCTACGGACCGGTACCGACCTCCAGTCCCTGCTCAGCAAATGTGAACATTTAATATAATCGAAATCTATAATCATCAATACATGGATAACGCGTCATTACTGTAATGCTGGACTATTCCTGTTGGTCTCCGTAACCAAACGTTTTAGAAGCCCTGTTCTTCCTTAGTGGACCATGAAATGACCCATTAAATGCTAGAGCTTTAATTCAAGAAGTCTCAATCTGTTTTGTAAGCGTATGCAATATTCAGGCCTTGACTAGTTGTATGTGTATGCAAGAGTCAGGCTTTGACCGGTTGTACGTTCATGCAAGAGTCAGTCTCTGATCGGTTTTAAATGTAAGCAAGAGGCAGTCTTTGACTAGTTGTATGTGTACGCAAGGGTAAGGCTTTGACCGGTTTTAAATGTAAGCAAGAGTCAGTCTTTGACTAGTTGTATGTGTACGCAAGGGTAAGGCTTTGACCGGTTTTAAATGTAAGCAAGAGTCAGTCTTTGACTAGTTGTATGTGTATGCAAGGGTCAGGCTTTGAATGCGTGGGAAACAGATCAAAAGAAAAAAAAAACAAATATGAACCCAACAACTGTGGCTTTGAAGTGAATGTCATAAGAAAAACTTTATTGATTCTATGGTGACAAATAAGACAAATATGTTTTCACAGGCTGACTATAGTAAAAACGATTCCAATAAACTGATCTCAAAATACTTAGACACGCTTTACAAGTTAATTATGATTCAAGAGCTGTTTGTTTTTTCTTTAAAAAAAAAAAAGATCAGAAATTTAATATCGGACCATTCAACATTACCTCCAACACCGTCAGCGAAGTCTGGGTTTGAGGCTGCCTCCAACCCCGTCAGCGAAGTCTCGATTCGAGGCTATTATTCCGTCACCTACCCCGCGGGGGAGAAATACAACAAAACCTTCCTTTGATTGCTCACCATGGGCATAGTTCAATGTAATTAAACTTTAATTTCTGGGACATTTAAAATTAAAACAAGTCAGTGCACAGTGTCTGAGTCTATTTTTTTTTCTTTGAAATGCAACCGAATTGGAAATTGTTTCTCAGCCAACTGTCACGGTACGATTAAATTTATTGAATCAAAGTTTTTATCAAAATCTATGAAGTGACACAAGTATAAACCAGATGTGATGGCGAGATGACAACATAAAAAAAGACACACATTTATTATCAGAAAACTGTAGCTGAATATTTTCCACCCAAATATTTGCTTTATTGTTAACAACGGCGATCACTTAAGTTTTTAACTAATTTCTATTTCTTGTCGTATTTTCATGTCTGCCGAGAGAGGCTCTTAGCCGGACGTTCTTATCTTATTTTCCTGTCTTTCGATTCAAGCTTGCACATACCTTGTTCTGGTATTTTCTTCTCACACCTTGAACGCAGTACTTCGTTGATTCTTCTTGATTGTGACATAGGTGGGATTTTGCCGATGGCATTTCATGTTTGAATATATTCAGCTAAATTAACTGCTTTTATTTCTGGTGCACGGAACTCTGTAACACAGTGTTACAATTAGGCGCCAAACTTAGTCTCAGAGGACCCCTCTTCACCTTTTTCAAACATTCTTGTGATTTAACCCTTTTACAAACTCTCTTCACCTTTGCATATTCTCCTGTTGTTTTGATTGAACCCCTCACAACCTCTCTTCACCTTTTCATATATTCTTGTGATTTAACCCTTTACAAACTCTCTTCACCTTTTTCATATATTCTTGTGATTTAACCCTTTACGAACTCTCTTCACCTTTTCATATTCTCCTATTTTTTTGAATGAACCCCTTACAACCTCTCTTCACCTTTTCATATATTCTTGTGATGTAACCCTTTACAAATTCTCTTCACCTTTTCATATTCTCCTGTTGTTTTGATTGAACCCCTTAAAACCTCTCTTCACCTTTTCATATATTCTTGTGATTTAACCCTTTACAAACTCTCTTCACCTTTTTCATATATTCTTGTGATTTAACCCTCTACGAACTCTCTTCACCTTTTCATATTCTCCTATTTTTTTGATTGAACCCCTTACAACCTCTCTTCACCTTTTCATATATTCTTGTGATGTAACCCTTTACAAACTCTCTTCACCTTTTCATATTCTCCTGTTGTTTTGATTGAACCCCTTAAAACCTCTCTTCACCTTTTCATATATTCTTGTGATTTAACCCTTTACAAACTCTCTTCACCTTTTCATATTCTCCTGTTTTTTTTATTGAACCCCTTACAACCTATCTTCACCTTTTCATATATTCTTGTGATTTAACCCTTTACAAACTCTCTTCACCTTTTCATATTCTCCTGTTTTTTTTTTATTGAACCCTTCACAACCTCTCTGCACCTTTCATACATTCTTGTGATTTAACCCTTTACAAACTCTCTTCACCTTTTTCATATATTCTTGTGATTTAACCCTTTACGAACTCTCTTCACCTTTTCATATTCTCCTGTTGTTTTGATTGAATCCCTTACAACCTCTCTTCACCTTTTCATATATTCTTGTGATTTAACCCTTTACAAACTCTCTTCACCTTTTCATATTCTCCGGTTGTTTTGATTTAACCCTTTACAACCTCTCCTCATCGTTTTCACATTTTCTGATTGTTTTGATGGAACCCTTTATAACTTTTTTTGTGCTCATTTGTTTTTAATGGTTATAAAAGTCTTTATTAAATCAATCCTAAAAAACTTTCAGAGTTACTTTTTGATTCTATTCAGCTCTGAACACAAGAGCGTCCTACGCCTAATATGTGTGTCGTAAAAACATCACATAATCTGATACTTACATCGCTTACATTCATTGAGTACGCAATACAGTATCAAAAAACAAATATTGTGTATTGTTAAAGGGAGTGTATGAAAAAGGAAAAAAGGGGGGGGGGGGGAAGGCAACGACAAAATTAAAGAAACAGTTAAAAAAAACGCAATACAGTATCAAAAAACAAATATTGTGTATTGTTAAAGGGAGTGTATGAAAAAGGAAAAAAGGGGGGGGGGGGGAAGGCAACGACAAAATTTAAGAAACCGTTAAAAAAACAACAACTAACAACTGAAACAACATGACAACTGAAACAACTTGACAACCGAAACAACATGACAACTGAAACAACTTGACAACTGAAACAACTTGACAACCGAAACAACATGACAACTGAAACAAGTTGACAACTGAAACAGCATGGCAACTGAAACAACCTGACAACCGAAACAACATGAAAACCGAAACAACGAAACAACCGAAACAACGAAACAACCTGACGACCGAAACAACTTGACAAATGAAACAACTAGACAACCGAAACAACATGACAACTGAAACAACCTGACAACTAAAACAACATGACAACCGAAACACTCTGACAACCGAAACAACCTGACAACTGAAACAACTGACAACCGAAACAACATGAAAACCGAAACAACGAAACAACCGAAACAACGAAACAACCTGACAACCGAAACAACTTGACAACTGAAACAACTTGACAACCGAAACAACCTGACAGCGGAAAGTAATATTAACTGACATGCCGTGCAGAGTTCTGACCTATTATAAGGACATCAAATATTGTAATACCATATCCTCGAAACGAACAGGTTTTTTATACAGCCGGTTATGCGGCGAGTCATGTGGTTGATGCTACACACCACCCGTTCTCTGGACGTGAAGGTTCTCATACTCTCCCAACCCGCAAACCCCCTGAACGTGGTAGTAGAGGGACGAGTGCCCGCACTTATTTGTGTACCACATCATTCAAAATGTAAGGTATAGATCATTCAATAGGGAGGGTATGCATCATTCAATAGGTATGGTATACATCATTCAATAGGAAGTATATACAACATTTAATAGGTAGGGTATAAATTGTATCAGGTGTAAATATAATTCACTCTATTTTGTGTTTGATTTTATTACTAAAGTTATGGTGCTAAAATGTATTTTTTGTGTGCATTTGTTTAGCTATTTAAATTTGACAAGACTAAACTGTATACTTACAAACAATTTTTTGCTTTATCACAGTCTAACCCACTGTAATAGAAGATGATATTGAAAGTGTAAGGGGTCATTCCAATTGGACTATAATATATCACAAGAGTGATTGCTTTGTACTTCATTCAGTGCAATCAGCGGCAAATAACTATCGGATATTTCACTACAGTAGTGCGCATGTGCACAGTTCACACGATTATAAATGACTATACAAATAATTCAGCAACTTAAAAGCAGCAACCGATATCTGCGGGATGGAGATCATTTGAAATAAGCTTTGGGAAGTTATCTATGTGTAGAGATAATCCGAATTGAGCTTCTGGGAGTTATTTACAAACTAAGGACATCATCTGAATTGAGCTTCTGGAAGTTATCCTTGGAACAGAGATCATCTGAACTGAGCTTCTGGAAGTTATCCTTGGAACAGAGATCATCTGAACTGAGCTTCTGGAAGTAATCTTTGGGAAAGAGATCATCTGAACTGAGCTTCTGGAAGTAATCTTTGGGAAAGAGATCATCTGAACTGAGCTTCTGGAAGTTACCTTTGGGAAAGAGATCATCTGAACTGAGCTCCTGGAAGTTACCTTTGGGAAAGAGATCATCTGAACTGAGCTTCTGGAAGTTACCTTTGGGAAAGAGATCATCTGAACTGAGCTCCTGGAAGTTACCTTTCGAAAAGAGATCATCTGAACTGAGCTCCTGGAAGTTACCTTTGGGGAAAGAGATCATCTGAACTGAGCTTCTGGAAGTTATCTTTGGGAAAGAGATCATCTGAACTGAGCTCCTGGAAGTTACCTTTGGGGAAAGAGATCATCTGAACTGAGCTTCTGGAAGTTATCTTTGGGAAAGAGATCATCTGAACTGAACCTCTGGAGATGTTTTTTTGTTTTAAATCTTAAATTTTTGTTTAGTTACAATAGCATAACTATTTTTCAGTTTTGAAGATTTAATCTGTAACTTTTTGACCAGAAAGGAACGATACCGATTACCCGAACACATACAAGACTTTAAAAAAAAATATATATCAAAATATCACACTTACATAAAGTAACATAATAAATAAAAAATAATAAATGAAATAACCCCAGAAAACACCTTTTTTTCGTATAAATCTTTTATATGCATTTTTGTTACTTTACTTTACTGTTCAAATGTCCAACATACTATTAAACCGTAGATTTTGAGCAGTTATTTCAGAAAAAAAAAATACAACGCACCAAACACAGTTGAAATATTTAAAAAAAAAAAAATAATAATCTCATTTATCGCAGTTATCGGGAATTTATTTCCTGAAATCAGGATCGTCTTCTTTCCACTAACTTCCCCTTAAAAACAGGAAAAAACTTATTACTGGAGGTCGGCGAGAGGGGGTAAATTTTTTATAGAATGTGTTGTCATCGGAAACGAGTCTATGTAACAAGTTTCAGCTCTATAGGTTGATGGGAAGTGGGTCAATTAGCCATCCGAATGTTGTGCCCTGAACACACAAATTCAAAGCTAACACAAATGATTTTAAAAAATCGCTAAAGCTCACAATGAAATGGGAATTTCTTTTATAAGTCAGCATACAATTTTTAATCCTTTGAAAAAAAACTGAATAGCGTCAGAAATGAATCTTTAGAACTTTTGAAACTTGTTTTACTTTTACTTCGTAACGTTAGGATCTACCTTTGGTGGGTATGGAAAGAACGATTTAGGCCAATGGTCCTCAAACTTTATTTAACAGAAGGCTGGTTCACTGTCCATTAGACACTGTTGGGTTCCGGACTACAGTTTGAAAAGTAAAATGAAGAATTTCAATGCAAAAAAAAAGGACAATATTAATCATCTCAAAGGTTCTAGTATATCAATGCGAAATATGGGTCTGGTTTTTGGCTAATCGGATGTGCTACGTGAGATTCCATATTTGTTAGTGATGCCTGGGTACCCGTTTGGCGGCCAGGCGGCAGAGGTTTAGAATCACCCTTTAGCCGTCGTAGTTTGAGGACACCTGATTGAGACAAATATTAATTTTTTTTTTTTTACAATTTTTAAAAAGTCCTACCAGGAGTAAAACATGTGATTTCCATTTATTCTTTACAAATCGTGTTGAGCTGAAGTCTCCCGTTCTTTCCGTACCCTATCAATACAACTCGTTACTCGTATGATCTTTCTCTACAGGCTGTGTCTTTTTACCTGGCGCTGGTCTGCGCTCAAACCTCCATACAGCAGTTTCAGTGCTTTCCATTCACTGATTAAATCAAGTGAGTTATGTGCCTCTTGAATTCCAATGAGCCGGCCAATTGTCTTCGTACCCCGATCTCCTATTTGGACAGGTGCACATGTTATGAATATACTGTATTCATTACTTTAAAAAAAAAAAAAGAATTTTTTTAAAATGTGAAAATGTTGAACATGACACATTCTCTAACACACAAATGTTGAATATCATTCATGGGATATCGCGATATTTGTTCTAATGGGAAAATGCTATTTTATGATATTTTAAACGAATACCTTTAAAATGTTTGGTGAGTAATCGAATAGGGAAAAAAGAAAGTGGACAAGTCGCCAATGTAATCGAAGTCCTACAAGATGGTCACCGATATTTGAAAGTTGTTTGAAAGATGGTTGGTTTTTTTTTAAAATTATGCGTCATTGTATCCCAGTTCGCTGTTGGCATCTTTTTAACTGTGTCATATTTCAGATGTCCCTTACTATGTAACCTATATTTCATACTGCTTCAACCTGGCATTGAGTACCGCTTTCCTCTTGCTGGCCTAGTGAGTACCACTTTCCTCTTGCTTCCTGGTGAGAACCTCTTTCCCCTTAGCGTCCTAGTGAGTAACCACTTTCCTCTAGCTGTCCTAGTGAGTAAAAGTTTCCTCATGCTGTCCCAGTGAGTGCCACTGAGGTCTTGATGTCCCCTTGGAGACAATCTTTCAGCTGAGTTTTATTTTTATATTTCTGTTAGCCTTGTTTGGAGGCTGACCAAGTCTTCATACCGAAGCGTTCGTTGTCTTGATGCCAAATTTCCGATGTTTTCCCACACCTTGCTTCACGCATTTCCTTCTCTGTCTAAATCTGATTGCAGTCTCCCCCTCCCCCCCACTCACCCCTGATCTGCAAGCTGCACTCAATAAAAAAATTAAACAAACCCTTAAGAACAATGTTTTCGTGTAAACCATTTTTTTTGTTTGTTGTTGGCATCCGTTCTTTGCAAAGTGACGATGGTGATGACTTCGCAGGAAGAAATCCACAAGGCCTGGGATTATTGCTCTACCTGGTTCCCAACAGCAAATCGCCTGTCTCCACGCCACTCGATAGCCGAAGGGAACATCACGTGGATGTTACAGCTTGGCACCAGTCGCGCCGCAGGAGTTTTCGGAATGTTTCATTGCACCAATGTTAATCGCCTTCGCGGGACTCCATCTCCGGGTTTATGTTCAGAGCTTCCTTCTCTTAGATGAGTTCCCGTCCAAGGTTAATGGGTCCAATCCATCCGGGTTGCTGTGATGTTTTTGATTGACTGCGCTTTTGGCTCGAAATTGAACTCAAGGCCACCAGCTTGAGACCAGTTTAGACCATTAGACACAGAAACTTTTATAAAATGTAATATCAAGCAATGGAAGTGGGGTTGAAAATTTGACAAAACATGCATACAAATAACGCATTAGGTTAACGGGAAGTGGGTCAATAAACCATCCGAAGATTTTCCACACACCCAGCCGTAAAGTAACGTGCGAACAAAAGTGAAGTTCATGGAAAGGATAACGAGCAAAAAGTGATCCCTGTCAATTCTGCCTATTGTGTTATTCCTAAAAAGAGAATTAAGTGATACACACACAGCAATTTTTTTGTCGCTACCAATTCTCAATTTAAATAGAGATACTTACATGCTTGTTAAATGGATGTATTTGATCTAATTTCAATAGTTTTAGAGCCCATTTGTTCTATATAATTCAAGTTTTGTTTTAAAGTTTGGGTCTACTGAGCTGGACAAACCAAAACTCTAAAATCTATGCAGATTTATCATGTATTAAAAGGGACAGAGTTATTTAAAAACAATTAATTGAAAACAGTTTGATCTTATAAGAAAAGACATTGAATGCGACGCGAATAAACATTTGCAAAGTGAAAATAATTGAGATAGGCACTGTCAAAATTTTAAATATATGGCTTGAGTGTCTTGGACACAGCTGACCCGCCCATAAGATATACTGCTTTAGTTAAACTGTTTCGATTCCCCCCAAAAATGTTTCAAACTTATTCATGAACTAGGTGTGCCTGTTGTTGTCAAGCCTCAAAGATTTCCCCTGGTACACCCAACGAAGGGCAACTAAAATATTTAATAACACCTCAATGGCCCGTCTCAGACCTGCCGTGTCGTATGGGTGGTTGGGTGGGGTTGTTGGGTAGGTAGTGGTGTGGGTGTAGGGTTGGGTGGAGGGGGTGGTAGGCGGATCTGGCAGGGGTATGTCAAACAATACAGGGCATGTTAGCTCCACTGACAAGGTCGTTTCATTTGCTTGTGTCCGTTATCAGGAGACTTGACAGGGTGTGGAGTTGTAGATCGTACGATAAGAAGGTCTCATATGTCGCTGTCTGTTAGTTGCGTTCATTGTGTGCCATTTCACGAACGGAACCAATGCTGGTTATTGGTTTTGAAGATTCACTAACAGGTTCTTGAAGGTATTTAAAAAAAGAAGCTAAAAAACAATATTAAAAATATAGCTAAAAGAACATTTCATACATCGCTAAATGTGTTAACGCAAAAAATTTATAAATGAACTATCTATCTAATCTATCTAATCTATCTAATCTATCTAATCTATCTATCTATCTATCTATCTATCTATCTATCTATCTATCTATCTATCTATCTATCTATCTATCTATCTATCTATCTATCTATCTATCTATCTATCTATCTATCTAT
>CAXITT010000119.1:472577-480077 GCA_964033795.1 Lymnaea stagnalis
TTTACGATACTAAAACGTACTTCCAATTTGATGCTGCAGGAATATTGCTGCTTGAATGCGAAGGCTGTGAACGGTGTTGCGAGCAAAAGATAATATATATATATATATATATATATATATATATATATATAAGTCACGATTTCCGAACGAGAGTTATGTGTGATTTATAGACGACCTTCCCCTTGGCAGCGATGCATATTATACCCGTAAAGTCTAGATTTTCATCCAAACTTATTTTTAAAACATAATTCCGTTAAAAGATGTATAAGGTAACTTCCACTGGAATTAAACTCTTGCAAAAGTTGCGTACATTATATCGATTTTTTTTAATTTTTATTTTCTAAAATTTGTCAGTTAAAAAAAAAAAAACCAATCATTTTCAACTGTCGTTTGTGCCTATCTTAGTTCTGAGAAATACTTAAATGGAAAAATGGAATAATATAAATATTGGTTAAATTCAAGCCAAATCCTTGAGCGCACCAGGCAGTTTTAAAGATTTGCTTATGACAAAAAAAAAAAGTACATTAATTTTCGGAAGACATGCATAACCGTCCACAGCATAGGACGTCAGCACTCTTACGATCAAATAGCTTCTCGAGAGACGTCACGCATCAGAGGAGATAGAACAATACCAAAGACAGTACTGTGAGTTCAAGCGTAGATTTCCAATTCAGAGTTGGCCAAGTCATTCGTGGGGGGCGGGGGGGGGGTATATTAAAATGATCTCTTATCCGATGGTTGTACAGTTCGTCATGCTCCAAATCAGATACGACCAAAAAAAAAAAGGTCAAAGTATATTAAAATATCTTTCAAATCAAAAGCAATATTTATTTGTAAAGTTCACACCACCATTGCCCTCCAGCGGCAATGTCGCGGTTTCCGTTGGCATGGTAATCAGATCATGAAGGACTCTACTTAGTAGTCAGGCATATTAGATTACCGTTTATTTGGGAGTATTTTATCCCCCTCCCCCACCCCAGTGAGTTTAAACACTCGCTAATTGATTTACGTACAACAGAGTATTATATTCAACATTTTTAAAAATCCCGATAGCATTCAAGTATAGTATCCCGACAGTCATAAGTATATTATAATAAACAATCTTCAGTATAAAATCATTGGTGCCTTTTTAGTATACTCTTTCAATAGACTGCCGGTATGGTATACCGGTAGTGTTTCAGTTTAGAATCATTCTCAGTCTTTTAGAGAAGAAAAATCAGTACAATATCATGAAAGACTGTTAGTACAATATCCCGATACAACGTCCCGGTAGCCTGTCAGTACAATATCCCGATAGTCTGTCAGTTGAATATCCCGGTAGCCTGTCAGTACAATATCCCGATAGTCTGTCAGTTGAATATCCCGGTAGCCTGTCAGTACAATATCCCGATAGTCTGTCAGTTGAATTCCCGGTAGCCTGTCAGAACAATATCTCGATAGCCTTTCAGTAAAATATCCCACAGTCTTTCGGTTCTCGGTACTCTTTCAGTCAATCTGACTTTCTCTCAAGATAAAACAAGCCATTATTTATAATGATTTTGATTAAAATAGCTCAGCTAGGGAAAATCACTTGGAAAAGTAACCTTGCCACAAAGAAAAAAACAACAATCTATATATATAATTCGCCAGCAAAGGTCAAACACACCACGCAGGCTACATATAGATACGCCAGAGTGTGTTTAAATAATGAGTTTACTTGCGCGCAAAATATAATTCCCGACAACTATGCTAAATGATATATATATATATATATATATAAGAATGAGCTAGGTTCACATAACGCCAAAAGGGATATACTTTTTAAGTACGTTGGGATTTCAAAAAACAATCATAATTATTTTCTATTATTTTACGGAAATCGAATAAATTTAAATGCGCAAAAAATATTCTAAATCCACTATTATTTTTGTAAAAGTTTAAGTATTATTATTACAAATTACAAATACATTTAAAGTATCAACTGAGGAACTATTTTAAGCATTTTATAAGTGTTTAAAAGTCATGAAAAATTTAAAAAAAAAAAAAAAATCATGATAAAAAATTTACACCGTAATCACATTTATCGGAAAAACCCAAGCACCAGCCGTTTTTAGTGCGTCTTTTAGTGGGTTGTAATATTGGGAATTAAAATTAATTTGTTCTAAATAATCATGCAAATGACGTCACAGCGCGAAAAGCTTATTTTGCCAAAACTCTTAGGTTTCTTTAAATTTAATAACCGCGAGTGACAAAACTGATACTGTATTTTCCCTCCTTAAAGTAAAATTAATAAATACAATTGATTGCTTTTTAAATTGTTAATAAAACACACACACATTTTTGCTTTGTATGTTTTTACATTTAGAAAGTTTTGCCTATTTTGATTGAAAAACATATACTTTTATTAAATTTATAATGTGTAAATACTAACCTTTAAATATAATTCTAATAAGAATAATAATAAATACAATTAATTGCTTTTTAATTTTTTAATAAAACATACACACAGTTTTGCTTTGTATATTTTTACATTTAGAAAGTTGTGCCTATTTTGATTTAAAAAAAATATACTTTTATTAAATTTATAATGTGTAAAAACTAACCTTTAAATATAATTCTAATAAGAATAATAATAAATACAATTAATTGCTTTTTAATTTTTTAATAAAACATACACAAAATTTTGCTTTGTATATTTTTACATTTAGAAAGTTGTGCCTATTTTGATTTTAAAAAATATACTTTTATTACATTTATAATGTGTAAAAACTAACCTTTAAATATAATTCTAATAAGAATAATAATAAATACAATTAATTGCTTTTTAATTTTTTAATAAAACATACACACAGTTTTGCTTTGTCTATTTTTACATTTAGAAAGTTGTGCCTATTTTGATTTTAAAAAATATACTTTTATTAAATTTATAATGTGCAAAAACTAACCTTTAAATATAATTCTAATAATAAATTGTGGTTTAATTCAATCAGTGCAGCGCAACTCCATAGCCAAATAGCATTGACTAATCCACTTATAACTAAAACAAAAAAGAACGAACCATTATGAAGTGCAAATTATTTTAGTTTGGGTATGGAAAGCACTACATTAACTACAAAATTCTGTCCCTGGCGTCCAGCTGCATAGATAGCTCAGCACCGAAATATCTTAAGGAACTGATTTATAAACATGTACCTCTGAAGAGCCTGCGGTCTTCAACACAGTACTTACTAAGTTTTCCTAAAGTGGATGAAGACATAAAAAAGTCTTACGGAGTGCGCACTTTTGAAGCGATAGCGCCAAAATTATGGAAGAGTTTGCCTCAATCTTTGAGGGGAATTATAAATGATAAAAAAATCATTTAAGAAAAAATTAAATTTAAAAAAAAATAGATTTCGGAGGACCAGAGCGCAGTGAGGAAAATAAAGTGGCATGGATACCATGGAGCATACGTCTCAAAATAAAGCAATGGTTTTGATAAATAATTAATTTTCTTGGGTAAATACATGTCGGAGGCAGGAAATAAGATGTGTACATTTTTACTTCGATGACAACATAGTTAACTCCTACGGTATTTCCTATGTGAAAAAAAGAGATGGTACTCTATATAAGTATTTTTATCGATTAAGAATATCAATGGCGTTAACAAATCTTGGGTACAATTATACAAGTATACCGATAAATATCAAAACCCAATCATTTTACACAATTGAAAAATTAATTTTGAAAAATAGAGATGGGTTAATATTTATTTTCAAAAAATTAAAATATATTTTTGTTTTTACTTTGCAAAAAGTAAAGAGATGTGTATCTTTTTAGATTAACCCTTTAAATTATAAAAAAAAAACCCCACTCAAATCTGTTATAGACGTGAAAACGGTTGCGCGATTCTTCTTTAGATAAAATAATTTTTTGTTTTACGATTTTCTGATAATATATTTATTTTTTTTTAAAGGCAAACATGTGTTTAAATTTTTGCTGAAGATATCGATATATATTGAATTTCTGTTATATAAAATATTTTTTATATCATATATAGAGTTTTTGGTGTAAATTTAAGGCAAGTTTTTTGAAAACAATTTATTGAGAATAAATGTTGTAATTCAAGGGCACGAAAAGGGGTCAATCTAAAGTATTTCTCTAACGTAGTAATTGTCCCTCAATTAACTTCTTTAATGACTAAAGGTGATATAATTAGTAATAATTTAGACTGTGTCATTTAAGGTGTTGTTTAGAGGGGGGGGGGAAGTAGTTTAGGAGCGTGAAAAGGAGTAGGATAGGCCTATAATATATAGCAAATAAATACTTCTCAAAACGTAATGATGTTAGAAACGTAAATATCATTACATTTTTAAAGTTATGAATTGTGACGAGTTTTCGCAATAGCAGTAAGAAATTATTGCAAAGGATTTACCATTAATATCCCGATAACATCGGGTCATTTATTCTAGTATTTAATAACGCAACTGCGTTTGGTGCGTAATAATCTCTTTTCAGAAATGAAATCGTCCCAATTGAAGTATTGTGTAAAAATATTGGGTTTAAAAGTGGTTGGGACATGAGAATATTAATATTGTTCATGGGCGTGAAAAAAAAAAGTGTGCAGTGACGTATCATGGTGGAAGGGGCGTAGCAAATATTTGGATTCTTAAATATGCGTCGCTTGAGTTCATGTTTTGTCAAGTAACCTTAATAGATGGCAAGTTCACGCCGTCAATGTTTGACGGGCTATATCTAGTATAATATATTTTTTATTTTTATTTTTTGCAAAAACAAGTAAACCAGTTATGTATGAAAGAGAGGTCTTTCCTAATATTTAGAAATCACATATCAGTAAAACAAAATAGTTTTGCTCGAATCTCTAAAGCTGAACACACCAATCTGCGTTTAGGCAATACACTTATTTGTAGTTTTGTATGTGAAAAGGACAGCATGATGACGGGGATGTCTTAAGACGACCAGGGGATCAGCAAATGTTCATTTTAGTGGAGAGTAATTTATGAGCCCAATTTCAACATACACGTTTCAGACTTTTCTACTTATTCTGTCCGTGTGAGGTCCTCTCAGCGTATTTCATCTACTACATGAAATTGTCGATGCGACTGAGGTATCATAGACCAGCGGTTCTTAACCTGTGGGATCGAACGACACTTACGCAGGGGTAGCCTAAGACCATCAGAAAACGTTATGTTTATGGAGTAGCAAAGACAAAATTTTGTGTGCCTCGGGGCCACAACACCATGAGGAACTGTCGCGGCCTAATGAAGTTTGAGAATCACTGTCTTAGACATTGAAACAGCAGAAGAAATCCAAAGCTTTTTTTAATTTGTTTAAATGAAATCGTTTACGATTTTCAAGAGAACATCAAATAAATGCCAATTTTTTTTTTCAATCAAAACTAAATCTCCTTAAAAACACAAATTGGCGGACGAAGTCCACTAAAAAAATGATATACATGCGTTGTAACTCGAATAACCAAGGTTTCAAATTTAATATGTCCGCAGAAGACCAGCGCCCCAACACTTCGCGTCCTCGGGCCTGGGGAAAACCTTCAAGTCGGACAAGCGGACATTTACCTGAACTCGGCGGTGTACTACGAGCATTACCCAGGCAACCACACGGCCAACGTGATGCTCAACGGCTGGGCCAACAACCGCGCCAGGTCCACTTTCAAATGCTGCTTCACGACCTCGCTCGCCATGGGCGCGGGAGACGCCTTTGTAGAAGTCCCAGCCCAGGCGTACAACATCTACAAGCAGTACCTCGTGGACATGCAGAGCGCGGAGTATTTTTGTTCTGTCCCCGACCCGCAGTACTCCAAGATCGCAAAGACAGGCTTGCGCTACGTGACCTTAGCCGAAAGCTCCTGTAAGTCGGCGACGAAAGATGTATTGAAGATTGAATACCCGGCGCTTAAGGCCGGCGGGATCGGGATCTGTCTGAGGGTGCTCTACGGATCCTTGAACCCGGAGAAGCTGGTGGAGTGGTTCGAGTACGTGCGGCTCATGGGCGTCGCCAAGGTGGTCGCGTACTACTACGCGCTGGAGCCGTACGGCCTCAAAGTTCTGGAGCATTACAAGCAGATTGGAGTCTTGGATATGATCCTGACGACACCGGCAAAGTCTAAGGGTATGTAGTAGGAGGTTTTATTATGTTCTGTTACGTTTAGGCAAAGTGCTTAGGTAAGGCGTTTCGGTAAGGCGTTTAGGTAAGACTTTTAGGTATCGCGTTTAAGTGTCGCGTTTGGGTAAGGCGTTTATGTATCACGTTTAGGTAAAGCGTTTAGGTAAGGCGTTTCGGTAAGACTTTTAGGTATCGCGTTTAAGTGTCGCGTTTGGGTAAGGCGTTTATGTATCACGTTTAGGTAAAGCGTTTAGGTAAGGTGTTTAGGTAAGGCTTTTGGTATCGCGTTTAGGTAAGGCGTTTATGTAAGGCTGCTAGATAATGCATTTAGGTATTGCGTTTAGAAATCGCGTTTAGGTATGGTTTCAAGGATTGCGTTTAGGTAAAGCATTATGGTAAGGCGTTTAGATAAGGCCTGCGCGCATATGTTAGGAATTTTCATGAACATTGAATTTGTAAGAAACAAATAGACAATGCAAAATATTATAAAAATTTGGGTGGAACGTATGACAAGTTGAAAACATTCTTCTTCATCGAAAAGTAATTGCTTTATCATAAAAGGTAATACAATCACTTCAGTAATTGGTTTCAACCATCTTTGTTACATAAATGACACATCAATCGAAAGTACTTCAATGATCACACCTAAACAGTACCTCATCCATCAATCGGGTTAACAGAGACGTCACATCGCATTACGCAATGTTACTATTTTTAGACAAGTTTTTCATAAAGCATAGTTTCTAACAATATATTTCCACCAACACAAAGCAAATAACAATTTTTTTTGTAAAATAATTTTATAAAACAAATTCGTAAACACGTTTTCGTCTAAGCTAACGTAGAAGTACCGAATAGCTGTTGAGAGATTGGCCAAACGGAACACGGTGGGATGTTTGTTGATTAATACCTTAATAAGATTGTCCAGACGGCACGCCCGGATGTTCTATAAATAGATTTACACCATTAAATTGCAAACCTTATTCAGATAATTCTTATTAGCACAAGGCACCATAAATAGATTGACTTCACTTACAGTGAATAAATTTATTTTCATTCGAAGACACACGGAAAGCTGAATAAACCTTCGGTCGTCGTCCATTGTGGAGACGTGACATGAATGCGAAAGTATCGGAACTACTCCGTCAGTGTAAACAACTTGCCTGACTGAACCATAGATCTATTTACAGCAGTGAACTTGTACCCTTCCAACAATGACGCATATAGAACTAGCTCAGCTCTAGCGGGCACTGTTGAATTGAAGTAGAAATCTATTAGTAAAAGAAAGTTGGATAATTGTCAAATGCAAGGTGAAAGGAAGCTAATCAAATGTAATTAAAACAAAATGTTCACTAGACCGGTACGTAGAGAGGGTGCTTACAAGATTATAAGTGAAAAAAA
>CAXITT010000119.1:485077-490686 GCA_964033795.1 Lymnaea stagnalis
CTTACAAATGGGTCACCTAAGTCCATCGGAAAACACATTTTAAGAAGTAGCAACGAAAATAGTATCATGGTTGGGGGGTCACCACAACATTAGGAACTGTATTAGGATAAGGAAATTTTTTTGCAGCAGACACCAAGCACACGGACGGCCTTTACTTTTAACTTGTAGTATCAGTGGTTATAATCAGTGATTTATTTGAGAAAGTTAGAGCATTGTTACAAACAAAGAAAGGTAGGTAACACTGATTTCAAAAATTGTGTTCTTCGTCTTGAAATGTATCGTATTTTACAATCTCACTTCTCTTTAAAATCTGTAGCAGGCCAAGGTCGATCGACGAAGCAGTCAATGCTGGAAAAACAAATGCTGGTGGATAACGTCATGGCGGCAAACGGATGCAAACAGCGGATGTCAGGATTCGATTACGTCGTCGTCATGGATACCGACCAGTTCATCATTCCCAAGGGGAAGTTAAACTCTTATTCCGAGTTGTTGGCCGTGAGTCGTTCGAATCTCAATTCTTTGATTTTTTAAAATGGGATTTACACAAATATAGAAATCATTTGTTTTGAAATGATCAGACGAGTCCTAACATGTCTATCTCCGACAATATGTGGTGTGTAAAGCTCAAGGCCGTGGAGGGAATTTGAAGCATAACAATATTATTTGGGGAGAATTCACAATCAGTCTTTTTAAAATCTTGTGCCGACATTTATCGTCCTCAAAAACGCTGTTACAAGTTTTAAAATCATAAGGCAAACAATGAATTTTTTACAAGGCAGGTACGGTTTTATTTGTGGAAGGTGCACAGTGCACATGATTTAGAAAAAAAAAAGAAGAAAAAAGATGGTATTGGACAAGAGATGATAAAGTTGTGATGTTACAATTGGGATGATACAACTGGGATGGTGCAATTGGGATGATAAACTGGGATGGTACAATTGTGATGGTACAACTGGGATGATACAACTGGGATGGTGCAATTGGGATGATAAACTGGGATGGTACAATTGTGATGTTACAATTGTGATGGTACCACTGGGATGGTACAACTGGGATGGTACAACTGGGATGGTACAACTGGGATGGTACAATTGGGATGTTACAATTGTGATGGGACACCTGGGATGGTGCAATTGGCATGATACATTTGTGAGGATACGATTGCGATGTTACACTTGAGATGATATAATTTTTATGATACACTTGCTCCTCAAGGGTGGGGAAAAATCCAAATTTGATTTAAAAAAAAAAAAATTAACCATATAAACTTTACAATAAATTTAGAAACTGCTTTTTATATGTCATTGTTATGCAACTGAATGAAGATTAAAATGTTTAACATTTATTAATTTTAAAAAAAAAAGCAATCAGAAAAAAATGTATGAGATATTTGTAATTTTTGTGTGTGGCTATAAGTAGATTTCTTTAAGTCTAAATAAAGACTTTAAATATCTATATCTATGGTTACATCATCTATCTATTTTTTATATCAATGAATCTGAAATATTTTCACCAGGAGACCCTGAAACGTCGGCCAGCGTCATCAAGCTTCAGATTCGACCAACATGTTGTGTTCATGAACTGGAACGCCACAAGAAAGTCACCGCTTCATGTAAGAAGGACAACCCATTTTTATTAAAGCCCTTGTTCATTGTTTATTAGAGTAGCTTCCCCTAAGTGGAAAAAAAAAGTCAGAGTGAGTCCTCTTTGAGAAAAGTTGAAGAGCTCCTGCTCAATCGTGTATTTTGAACATTTCTAATGATCAGACTGAGATGCAGCGAACATGTGAATTTCTTTAGCTCAGTGTTTAAGTTGCTGACTCGGAGGAAAATGTTTGAAATCTAAAAGAGAAAAAATGGAAGATTATTTTGGATTTAATTATAATTAAATTGGGTTTCGATAAAGCTCCTAGGAATAGGACACAATTTTATTCAACATTTTTTCTTTCCTTTTAATAACAACAACTACTACAACAGAATACTCCTGCAGCTTAATTACTAGTAACAAAAATTGTTATTATACAAGAGATTGTTACAGCCTTAAATTCAGGGGCTCTCAATATTTTTGCATGACGGCTTCCATTCTTGATATGACACCACCGTGTCACTTACGACCCATATTTCCCACACCACCGTGTCACTTACAACACATATTTCTCATACCCCGTGTCACTTACGACACATATTTCTCATACCCCCGTGTCACTTACAACACATATTTCTCATACCCCGTGTCACTTACGACACATATTTGCCACACCACCGTGTTACTTACGACACATATTTCTCATACCCTGTGTCACTTACAACACACATTTCTCATACCCCGTGTCACTTACGACACATATTTGCCACACCACCGTGTTACTTACGACACATATTTCTCATACCCCGTGTCACTTACGACACATATTTCTCATACCCCGTGTCACTTACGAAACATATTTCTCATACACCGTGTAACTTACGACACATATTTCTCATAGCCCGTGTCACTTACGACACATATTTCTCATACCCCGTGTCACTTACGACACATATTTCCCACACCACCGTGTCACTTACGACACATATTTCTCATACCCCCGTGTCACTTACGACACATATTTCCCACACCACCGTGTCACTTACGACACATATTTATGATACCCCCGTGTCACTTACGACCCATATTTCCCACACCACCGTGTCACATACGACACATATTTCTACCCCGTGTCACTTACGACACATATTTCCCACACCACCGTGTCACTTACGACACATATTTATGATACCCCCGTGTCACTTACGACCCATATTTCCCACACCACCGTGTCACATACGACACATATTTCTCATACCCCCGTGTCACTTACGACACATCTTTATCATACCCTGTGTCACTTACGACACATATTTCTCATACCCCGTGTCACTTACGACACATATTTCTCATACCCCCTGTCACTTACGACACATATCTCTCATACCCCGTGTCACTTACGACCCATATTTCCCAAACCACCGTGTCACTTACGACACATATTTCTCGTACCCCCGTGTCACTTACGACACATATTTCCCACACCACCGTGTCACTGACGACACATATTTCCCACACCACCGTGTCACTTACGACACATATTTCCCAAACCACCGTGTCACTGATGACACATATTTCCCCACACCACTGTGTCACTGACGACACATATGTCTCCAAACTCCTGTGTCTCTTACGATAAATATTTCCCACACCACCGTGTCACTGACGACACATATTTCCCACACCACCGTTCACTTAGGACACATATTTCTCATACCCCGTGTCACTTACAACACATATTTCTCATACCCCATGTCACTTACGACACATATTTCTCATACCCCGTGTCACTTACGACACATATTTCTCATACCCCCGAGTCACTTACGACACATATTTCTCATACCCCGTGTCACTTACGACACATATTTTTCATACCCCGTGTCACTTACGACACATATTTCTCATACCCCGTGTAACTTACGACACATATTTCTCATACCCCGTGTCACTTACGACACATATTTCTCACACCACCGTGTCACTTACAACACATATTTCTCATACCCCGTGTCACTTACGACACATATTTTTCATACCCCGTGTCACTTACGACACATATTTCCCACACCACCGTGTCACTTACGACACATATTTATGATACCCCCGTGTCACTTACGACCCATATTTCCCACACCACCGTGTCACATACGACACATATTTCTCATACCCCCGTGTCACTTACGACACATATTTCTCACACCCCCTGTCACTTACGACACATATTTCTCACACCCCGTGTCACTTACGACACATATTTCCCACACCCCCGTGTCACTTACGACACATATTTATCATACCCCCGTGTCACTTACGACACATATTTCTCATACCCCGTGTCACTTACGGCACATTTTTCCCACACCACCGTGTCACTTACGACACATATTTCTCATACCCCGTGTCACTTACGACACATATTTCTCATACCCTGTGTCACTTACGACACATATTTCTCATACCCCGTGTCACTTACAACACATATTTCTCATACCCCGTGTCACTTACGACACATATTTCTCATACCCCGTGTCACTTACGACACATATTTCTCATACCCCGTGTCACTTACGACACATATTTCCCACACCCTTTACGATGAAAAAGAAATGCTGTTAAATAAGAACAAAATCAGTTCTGTCTTCCTGCACCCCCGGACATTGTCCACTGCACTTACAGATTTTAGATCCCCTGCTTTAATTAATTAACTTCATACCCACCTGGGATTCTAGGGAACCTTGGGAATTTATTTTGTTCTCATTTTGCCCTATACTTTTATACATTAGATTTATCATAAATTATGTAAAGATGTTATTAAATTGACCCACAGTTGGTTTCAGTAAAAACGGCAATATGTGTGTTCAGTGGCGTAGCCAGAGTTTCCTCGGCGTAGCTAGAGTTTCCGCCACCCCGGTGGAGGGGGGCGACCCAAACATTTTGCCACATTTTCCACACAAAAAAAACACACAAAAAAACTCTGTAAGCTGGACGAAAATGCGGCTCGTCCGTGTAAAGAAAATATGTCCGCACGGGGTGGACGGTGCCCTCCATACCCCCTTCCACACCACATTCCACACCCCATTCCACACGCCCTTCCACACTCCTTTCAACACCCCCTTCCTACGCCACCACATGTGTTTAAAAAAAAAAACAACAATAATGTAACCCCAGCTCGACTGTTTCTTTCCACTCATTGTTCGTGTCTCATTAGAATGGTTTAATACAAGACAAACAAAGTAGAAATGTTCTTTGTAAACTACGGTATTAATTTATCCTGTCTAAAGATTGAAATTCATAAACTGTCCTATTAATTTACCCTGTCCAAACATTGAATTTGACGAACTTTCCTATTAATTTACCATGTCCAAACATTTGAATTTCATAAACTGCCCTATTAATTTACCTTGTCCGAACCTTCAAATTTCATAAACTGCCCTATTAATTTACCTTGTCCAAACCTTGGCTTTTACAAACCGTTCAATTAATTTACCTTGTCTAAACCTTTGAATTTCACAGATAACGAAGCACACGACGAGAACAAAGTCCTTCAGTTACGCCAACAATGTCACGACGCCGTGCTTGGTCTTCAAGCCCCAGCGGACATTTTACGTGGGAATGGACCAAGTCTTTACCCGGACACCCTTTAAATTGTAAGTTTACCAAAACTATATATTAAAAAATACAAGGCAGAGTCCATTTTCATTTTTAGGCCAAGTTTGCAAGGAAATGTGTTGTTTTTTTTCTTCTCTTTACACCTGTAATTTAAGACACCCCTAACAGAAGTGAAGTTTTAGTAAATGATGTAAGGGGGGGGGGCAACCCACGGTCAAGTGGTAACGTTTCTTCATCTACTTCTTATATATCTTAGGGACCCACGGTCATTGGCTTGATCATTCTGGCTCCTATTTTTACGTAGAAGGGATTCGCGATGCTTCTGTGCGTGGAATTGAAGAGAATATTTCACTGCTGGCAAAGGGCTCCTCAGGGAGGGTATCAGGAACCGGGGGGGGGGGGGGGTTAAAAAG
>CAXITT010000119.1:490797-529088 GCA_964033795.1 Lymnaea stagnalis
GGGGAGGGTGGGGAGGATAGTGACGAGTTTCTGGAGCAGTGGACCAGCCCATTTCATTTGACTCGCAAGATCTTCAAGGAACCAGATTCATGATTTGGAAAATTTCAAAATGTGATTGATTACTTGAAGAAGTCTTTTTAAATGAAAACAAAACCACTGTGGAAAATAGTCCGAATGTATAATAAATCCAATTAAATTGAAGAGTGTCTAGATGATTACTTTTCAGGTGTACTGGAGTTGTCCTTTTAAATTCCCAAGGAAGAAAAAAGTGTTTTTTCCCTGCGACTCCCCCGGATGCGATCCCCCCATGCATACGATCTCCCCGGCATGCGGCCCCACCCCCCCTGAAAGTGACCCCCCGGCACAAAGGAGTGTGCCCACCCCAATTCTACTATGTGATGATTGAAATACCATTGTAAAAAAACACACTTTTGTTGATTTTGTAACGAACGCAAGCAACGTCATTTAGATGATAAATGTCAAAATAAATCACTTCTACTTTTGCCAGGAGTTATGAGTAGAACTTTAGCCTTACCTTAAACTATAATTTTTACTATGAAAGATCAATAATTGCGCTTTAAAAAAAGGGACTAAATAAGAATATACATTTCTAATTACCAATACTCATTCTTTTCTTTTTTTAAAAAAATGTTATTATATTTTCTTCAAAATAAAAATTATAATTAAAAAGTACGAAGTAATAATCTCATCACAGTGATGCATGCTTAACGTTAAAGCATTAATTTGCTACAAGTTTATGTTGTCCCATGTTTAATACCAAAATCTCTACAGCAGCGAATTTTTTTTTCAGATTTATTTGTATTAATTGAAATTTAATATGAAATCCAAACTTCTATAAAAATCCTTCAAGAAATTTATTATGAAAAAGCAATTGAATAACTGCCATTGGAGATTAAATTTTATAAATTTTGATTGTTAAATTGCATAAATGAAAATGATTTTAAAATTTCCTAAACGAAAATAATTTCTAAATTTCATAAATTACAAGGATTTTCAAAAATAAATATTGATAATTATTCTTCCGATTCAGTTTGTAATTCAGTTTTATCATGATCGCATCATGATTTAATTACAATACCATAGCTCTAGCCCCGAGTATTCAAAACGTCATCATCTTATTCCCCAGTGAGCAAGCGCCGTCAGAGATTTACGAGCTGTTCCAGTACAGGTTCTGCAACAAGGCCTGGCGCGGTTGCCGGGAAACCCCTAAAGTTACGGACAACGCCATGCTGGCGCACGAGACGAAGATCGTCGACCGGATTCTCAGGCTGCCCCTCGCGGCCTTGCTCCCCAACAACCTCAACTACGTCACGTACATGAAAAGCTGGCGACAGAAAACCACATAAAGATTTATCCTGACAACATAGATATAAGGCTTCTTAGTTTATTGCTCGTGTTGTAGCCGGACCTTTACTGCAAGGGCCGTAACTATGGTGGAGGGCTAAGTCGTTGGCGGAGGTAGACAGAGAGTTTCTCGCAGTGACGTAAACTATGAAAGATAACTGTGTTGAAGACAGCGTTTATATAATCGGGATGAACGGCGACAGAAAGAAATCAAATTTGGATTTTTCAGCGTATGAGGAACGTTTCAAATTATTTCGTTTTGAGTTCGCCCCATTAAAACTAAACCTCGTATGTTGAGTCCATTGACGGGATTGTGCCACTTTGGGGAAATGATGTGCGTCAACCAATGACACGAAGCCTGTTGAGGTTAATGTAAAATATAATATCCATGGCAGGGAACAATGCGGCTAGTTGAACAGAACACTTGGGAAAGGAACGCTGTGATTTGTGGAAGTGAACACTGTGGCTAAGGGAAGGGAACTTTGCGACTAGTGGAAGG
The DNA here is from genome assembly GCA_964033795.1 of Lymnaea stagnalis. NCBI lineage: Eukaryota > Metazoa > Mollusca > Gastropoda > Lymnaeidae > Lymnaea > Lymnaea stagnalis. The sequence continues at coordinate 492,662 of CAXITT010000119.1, forward strand.
GAAATATGTGTCTTGTGGAAGGGAATACTTTGGCTAGTGGAAGGGCACGCTGTGGCTAGTGGAAGGGCACGCTGTGGCTAGTGGAACGGCACGCTGTGGATAGTGGAACGGCACGCTGTGGATAGTGGAAGGGCACACTATGGATAATGGAATGGCACACTATGGATAATGGAATGGCACACTGTGGCTAGTGGAAGGGCACGCTGTGGCTAGTGGAACGGCACGCTGTGGCTAGTGGAAGGGCACGCTGTGGCTAGTGGAAGGGCACGCTGTGGCTAGTGGAACGGCACGCTGTGGATAGTGGAAGGGCAAACTGTGGCTAGTGGAAGGGCACACTATGGATAATGGAATGGCACACTGTGGCTAGTGGAAGGGCACGCTGTGGCTAGTGGAAGAGCACGATGTGGCTAGTGGAAGGGCACACTATGGATAGTGGAAAGGACACTGTGGCTTGTAAAATGAATCACTGTTGCTACTGGAAGACGACACATGACGGGTGGAAGGCGACGCCACGACGGGTGGAAGGCGACACCACGACGGGTGGAAGTTAACACTGTGCCTAGGGAAAGGGAACACGATGGCTAGTGGAAAGAAACGCTTTGGCTAGTGGAAGAAAACGATGTGGCCAGTGGAAGGGAACACTGTGGCTAACGAAAGGGGCCACTCTGGCGAGTGAAGATCCCACTTTGCTTCTATAATCATAAATATTTGGTAAATATGAAAACTATACACATGACATACGATTTAACACAATATGATACGCTTCCAAACTAAAGCATCTATTTTGTCAAAGTCTTTGGGCTACATATTGCGGAGTCTGGAGGTGTGCACAGGATGGACAGGGTTTAAAGGTCACAAAGTTGTAAAAGGGCAGGTGTCTGGGTGAAACTGCAATGAAACGCTTACTAGATTTAATCAATACAACGCTTCGTTACGAGTCTTCTGGTGTCATGTGTCAAGTTTCCGGACTGAGCTTGTGAAATTTTAATGTCAGATGACATGAAAAATGTTAGGGCTATGCTTGTTAAATATAATGTAAGTTGACATTCATACGAAAGATTAATTTCCGAGTATTACTGATAATGGCTGATAAAATGATTTATTATTATAATCGCCATTACCGCCATTCATGTTGATATGTGTGTGTCATTGTTGGTTTAATAGAATCGATATGTGTTAAAAAAATCTGTGTTTTTTTAAGCTGACGCAATGGATAATAGTGTATTAAAAATGCGTTGAAAGGGACCAACATGAAATACCTTACAAATGTTTTAGATAAATTATTTTTTAAATAGAAAAATTATCACTGTTTTGTTAGTTTTAAAATGTTTGTGTTTTTGTTGAGTTCTTTCTTTAAAAATAATTTTACCAATGTAAGAAACATCACGTTTCTTCTTCAACACACCCCTCCCCTGTTTCCTTACATACACACCCCTCCCCTGTTTCCTTACATACACACCCCTCCCCTGTTTCCTTACATACACACCCCTCGAAATGAAGCATCAGGGAAAATTTGATACAAGGAGCGAACTAAAAAATATTGCATTCATTGTTGCCTCAATACTACGGCATGGCCCTCGCACTACAATACATCCCGCGCCCTACAACACAAGCTTCGAACTACATCACAGCCTTCGCACTACAGCACAAATTTTACACTACAACACAGCCTTCGCGCTATAGCACAGCCTTTGCACTATGGCACAGCCTTCGCACTACAGCACAGCCTTCGCACTATAGCACAGCCTTCGTAATACAGCACAGCCTTCGCACTACAAAAAAAAATTCACACTGCAACACAGCTTTCACACTACAACACAACCTTCACACTACAACACAACCTTCACATTTCAACACGACCTTCACATTACAACACGAACTTCGCACTACAGCACAGCCTTCACACTACAACGCAGCCTTCACACTACAGCACAATCTTCTACCAGGGCTGCAAAATAGTTGAGGGTCTGCCACAAGGTGTTAGGCCAGCTGAAGTTTAGACATTGTGGACTTTGAGGGTGTCCTAAACACAGTCAATACATCGAAAAGCGTGAACTGTTCTGCTCATGAAATAGGAGTGGCATTCAGTGAAAGTTTGCGAATATAATTTAATTGACTGGCCATCTGAACATGTATCCCAAAAATGATGGTTTGATTATGTATGTAAAATACAATCAACCCCTTAAAACATACAAGAAAACTAAAATACTTTATAAATACTAATTTAAAACTATTAAAAATCAACCATAAAGACCCCACACATACTTTGCTAACCGCTTAAAATATACACGGGAACTAATTAAAATATAGGAAAAGTAAAAATACAATCAAAACACTTTGAGAACCACTCTTTAGAAAAATTAAAAGCCTCTCAATAGAAACTTGAGACCAACTCAATAGAAAATTTCATAATTCAAACCACTCATTAGAAAAACTGAGAATAGAAAATTTAGAACCACTCATTTGAAAATACACAATATTTACCATCATACTTTGAGAAGCACTCATAACAAAAATGAAAACTAATTAAAAATTTAAGGAAAAATAAAAGACAATCCCTTGAGAACAACTTAAAATATACAAGTAAACTAATTTAAAAAAAATAAAAAATAAAAGACAAAAATGTCCACACCCCTTGAGAATCATTTAAAAAATACAAGAAAAACTAATTTAAATCAAATTACACAATGAGAATACTAATTATTTTAAAAAAAAATTGACAACCACTCAACAGAAAAAAAGAGATCCACTCAATAGAAAATTGAGAACCACTCATAAAAAAATTATGTAATAATTACACAATTAAAACACATCTTACAACAACGATTGAAAAAACTGAAAAAATTAATCGATAAAATCACTCTTTTGTTTTTAATATCGTCTTTGATAATGTTTTTAAAAGTAATTTAAGAATTTGATTAAAATTAATTACAAAATAATCAAAATAATTACTCTTACAACAACAGAAATCAAAGGGAGGTAATTATATAACCAAACAAATAATTAGTAATTATCGGGCTATTGCCCCTTGGCGGGTAAACCCATCAAAAACCCGCCATAATCGTTTCCTAAATAACATACTACTTACGACGCCCAAAACAGTTGCTAATTACAATTAATAAGATTTATTTAAGTCGTAATATAATTACAAACAAAAGAGATATAATTACAAATGATCAAATTACCGAGTATGAGAATATCTTGGACCGGTACACAATTAGTACAATGTGCCAATTAATAACGATGAATGCAAAATAAACACATATCAACACACAAAGGATAATACTATTGTCTCGTTAAGTTAATAATATCTAACTTCTCTGTCTCAATCTCCGTGAACCTCTTTTTCTGCCAATCCCTTATAGATGCAGCGTAAGCACTGCCTCCCAGAAACTAGTCAGACATTGTTTACGTTTCTCGGCAAATCGAGAACGTCCGACAAGATACTAGGCGACAGACTAACCATGTTTAATTGGTGGTCGGCAATAAACACTATAGAACAATGAGAATTAACCACGCCCACAACAAACGTTAGCGTCTGCTAGGAATCTAATTTGGGGTCAAGCAAAGTTCACGCACGGGGAAAAAGTGTCCTACATAACGCATCGCTTTCTCTCCGTCATCCGTGCCATAACAACGGGCTCCTCTATCTTGTCAGTGTGTTTGTTGTCGACACCGTTGCAAAGTTACAACATGTCTTACACTCATCATCATCTAATAATTTCTTTTCAATGCAGCCGATGTCACTGCCCCACAAGGTGCTTAACCTTTACAGTTCAGCCCGCATTGACGCAGCCGATTCATTTCACCAACTATTTCCGAAAAAAACCGAAAGATAATATTGCGCACCAAACGCATTTGCGACTTTTTTTAATTTTAAAGATTCTCATTTGGCGCATTTATCTGCAAATTTTGTTTGGTGAAATCAGTGGCATCATAATTCCTTCATTTTTACTTTGAAAGATAGATTTTTGTTGCTTTTGTTTTATATTGGTGTGTGGGCCACACTAAAATGAGATTGACCTCGCGAATGTAAGCACTGTCGACCAGTCACTTTAAGAACCATTATTATGCCGGTATAGGATCTTTTTTTTTTGTTTATAGCATCCAGTTGATACAGATTCGATCTAATTCCATCTCCTTATCAAAATTAGAATAATGTTTTTGGGGGACGGTGACAACGGGATTCACAGTTATACGCCCCTGAATTAGTTTGCGTTTATATTCGGGCCTGCACCCAGTTCATCCGTAGATATCTTTGAATGCATGTATTATTATTATTGTTATTATACGTGGTTCTATATAGCATGGTAACCCCCAGCCTAGGGCTAGGCTCACCACGCTGTACATACATTTCAACAAACATAATCAAAAAAACGTTAATACAAATTAATTGACGTACATTAATGAAATAAAACAAAACCAATTTATATTTAAAACTATTTGCATCTCAAGCCATAAATTCCAGTACGTAAGAAAAAAACACAACAAAACTATCAGATATATTTTCTTCAGCGTGTGCACAAATTCAGACCAAAAAAAACAGGTTTCACGTCCTTTTTTCCCATCCCAATAATTACGGGACTTGAAATATAAAATTCAGTAGACATGTTTGCATTTACTTCTCACATATTAAATACGGGTTAACATGTAGTCTTTTGTGTGGTTGTGAGTGTTTTTAGCATGTCGACATAGCTTCGAGGTAGAGGACATGCCACAGACCGGCAGACGTCACCTTGCATTACGTCATGTTACTATTTTTAGACAATAATTTCGTAAAACATAGCTTCTAACAAATTATTTAAGCAAACTTATAGCAGTAAAAATTTGTTTGTAAAATAAATTCTATAAACTCGTATTCTGCCAGGTTGAGACCCACTGCGCTGGCTCACATAAACGTAAGAACAGAACAGCTGTTGAGAGATTGGCCAAACGGGATACAATGATGTTTTTTTATTCAATCTTAATTAGATTGGCCACGAAGTACTCCAGGATTTTCAATGAACAGATGTCATCCATTAAATGACGAACCCTATTCCTTTAAAATCACACAATACCAACAATATAAATAATACATCATTTAAAAAATAACATAATTTTTAAAAAGATGATTTTAAAATATTTTTTATTGATTTAAACTGTGCGCCCTTATGGCGTAAAGGGTAAAGTATTAAAGTCAGCGTAGGCTTGAGACGCTCACTGCTGTGGTTTGCACCTCGAGGTAAACGGAACAAGGCCCACAAATGAAGATACTAACGATTCTGGTGGTCCTATGCCTGGCCCACGCAGCGGCTGGCCACCCCACACGGTTTACGAAGAAGCAGAACTGGCAAGGCATATGTCACAAATACTACGGCTACTGCCAAAAGTTGGTATTGTTCGATGTTTGTTTCGTCAAAAGCTAGACTCTAATCCCTTTCTTTTCATCTTAAGACAAACACGTCAAGAATGTTTTAAAATGAGGCATCAATTGTTCAAAATTCATTTGAGAAATTACAGTAGACACGAGGATAATTGCACAGTTTCTTTAACTTAATCACAGGACAAGATCACCGTTTCTTTAAAATGAGAACAGGACAAGTTCACAGTTTCTTTAACATAGGCACAAGACAAGGTGTTACAGTTTATATGACGTAGCTACAGGACAAGGCCACAGCTCCTTAACATAGGCACATACGAATATCAAACATTCAAATTATTGACAGGAAATTATTTTTTATCTTTAAAAATGGAATCATTAAAATGTTTTAAGTAACTCACGTATCCGTAGTGGATTAAACACCTTAAGATGATATATAAATAAATAATTGTAATATCCACAGTGGATTAATCAGCTTGAGATAGTACATAAATAAACAATTTAAGAATCCACAGAGGATTAATAAGTTTAAGATACTATATAAAAAAATAGTTGAAGTATTGACCTGTCCATTAAAGTTAGTAGCCAATTAATATTTGACCAATAATTACTGAGTGGCTGATTTTTAAAAAAAAACGATTTTAACGTCCTCAAAACACCCCCTTCCCGTCCCGGGCTGGTCTCAGACGCCCTCTAATACGGTTTCTACGTGTGGTTTCTACTTTGTGAGAAGGTCACACCGTAGCTGGTCCAAAAAGGCTGTCTAGGAGGAGTCCCCTCATCGGCTCCATACAATGTACTGCATGACAAGAACGCAATGCCCTTGTGGTGTCAAAGTTCAAGCAGACCAAAAAAATTCAAATGTCCAAACCAGTAAATGAATATTTTATGAACTGTCCTGCGATTGGGCTAGGGCCTAATTTTTTTTTTTTTTAAATTCCCTGCATCTGCAACTTACTTTCAATTTCAGAGCCAACTGCCCGCAACTCTGCCAGGATAAAGGCTTCGGGAGGGGCGAGTGCATAGAGGCGCACGAGGAATGCGCACCTAATATTCACGACAGCAAATGTTACTGCAACCCGTAATGTGGAGCATGAGAGATGGAATATTGGAGAGAACATTTGGAAAGAATATTAGGTAGATTCCGGTTGAGATTCTTTAGAAGAAGACAATCATTGCTCGGTTAAATGTCACGGCATTGTTAAAGTTATCGAAAGAACCATCTGTTGCTGTTTTTGTTGTTGATTTGTTGTTTTTTTTAAACGGTTCATATCACAGAGCATTCAGATCAAACTATTTAATGAATGTCATTGGTATCAATTAATGTCAATGAAGATAGATCAACTATGGAATAACATTTCCATAATGTATAACGCCAACACGGTAAATGAAAGACAAGGTTTTTTAAAAAAATGGTGCTATCTTATGAAATTTTGAAGACATAATTTTATATGAAATTTAATTTTTAAAAAAGTCAGTTTTTCTAAAGATTACGAACGAGTAAAGTATTTTGGCATAATTTTTTAATCTCTTTTTTTTAAGACAGCCCTAGTGAAATGTCATCGTGGATTTGAAGACATACTCTCATATTTATTTATTTAATTACTTAGGCATTTTTGTATAGCGCTTACCTTAAAGCTCTAAGCGCTTCACAATTATTAACAACATGCAAATTATTTAAACTGCTAAAGTAAAATAAAAAGGAAAAACCAGAGACACTAGAATAGTAACAACTATGTGAAAAATGACTATAGAAACAGTAGCTTAAACATTTAAATGGCTATAAAGACGAGTACACTTTGGTATAAAATGTAATAAATCATTTTGGTTTTCTTTCTCCTAAGATTAAGAACAAAATGTATATTGATATAAATTTAGAATCTCTATATTAGAGAAAAGCCTTGGAGAAAAGCCTTGGAGAAAAGTCTTGGAGACAAGTCTTGGAGAAAAGTCTTGGAGAAAAGTCTTGGAGAAAAGTCTTGGAGAAAAGTCTTGGAGAAAAGTCTTGGAGAAAAGCCTTGGAGAAAAGCCTTGGAGAAAAGTCTTGGAGAAAAGTCTTGGAGAAAAGTCTTGGAGAAAAGTCGTTGTGGATGCATAAAAGGCACGAAACGCTGAGAAGGACCAAAAAAAAAAAAAAAGTGAACACAAAAACGACAAAAAACTGAGACCTTCCTAAACAAAAACAAACACGTTTGATCTAAGTTCTTCAAGTAGATTACTTCACCATCCTCCCAATTTACATCATTTAAACCTTATACCTTCAGTACAACCTCTATGGCGCTTCAGGAAAAATGCCAGAAGCAGAATCTTGAGCTATTCTCCACATATGTAGACCGGCCCATGGCTTTTGACACTGCCAGCTAGAAGAGAAGGTCTTTCTAAGGTGAATGCCACAAGAACTTTATGTCAACGGTGCAGCAGTGGCTAATGGCACCAAACAATATTGTTTCCTGTTCCAAGAGGCTAATGGCGAGAGACAAGGCTGTGTCCTAGCTCTAACACTTTTCAGTCACATGTTTCTTCATGGTACTCACACAGGCGGCTTTCCTCAGCCTCTTAACATTTTAAAGCAAACCCCATCTTCGTTGTGTTGTGAGAATGTCAGAAGACGGGTGTTTGGCAAGATAATGTTTTACGGTTAGCATGGAAAGTGGTTTGCTGGTTGGAAGAAAACACGCTTTAAAGACAATCTAATGGTTTAATGAAATCGTTCGATATAAACCGGGACACACGAGAGGGTTCGACTAAAGACCTAGCATCTTGCAGTTTCGCTGCACACAAAGGCTCCATACAACATGAAGTTAACAGAACAGCGGCTGCAGGGCCAAAAAAAACTAACAAAAAAAATGTCATGTCTGACAAGTACAGGTTAACTCTGCACCTGGAGATGTCCCATCAATCCCCTTATCTAATTTCATGCTAGAATTGGTCTCATCAGCCATCTGCGCACCCACAGACACAATCAGCCATCTGCGAACCCTCAGACAGAATCAGCCATCTGCAAACCCTCAGACACAATCAGCCATCTGCGCACCCTCAGACACAATCAGCCATCTGCGCACCCTCAGACACAATCAGCCATCTGCGCACCCTCAGACACAATCAGCTATCTACGAATCCTCAGACAAAATCAGCCATCTGCGCACCCTCAGACACAATCAGCCATCTGCGAATCCTCAGACACAATCAGCCATCTGCGCACCCTCAGACACAATCAGCCATCTGCGCACCCTCAGACACGACCAGCCAACTACGCACCCTCAGACACAATCAGCCATCTGCGCACCCTCAGACACAATCAGCCATCTGCGCACCCTCAGACACAATCAGCCATCTGCGCACCCTCAGACACAATCAGCCATCTGCGCACCCTCAGACACGATCAGCCATCTGCGCACCCTCAGACACGATCAGGACCATAAGGAATCGGATAATTGAAATCATCTTGATTGATTTCGACGGTGGACGAACCAAACAAAGTGTATGCAGAATAACCTCTTGAAATATTTTTGATATTTTTAAAAATTATTCATGCATAACCAAGTTTAATTCAAATACAGTATAATAGAAAACATTACGTTAACTTAAAGTTTGGAGAGAATTTCTATAGCCACACAAGTTAGCTTTGAAAAGAAATTCATCAAAACCTCTTTAATAAAAAAATCTACACAAAATGAAAAAAATCTTACTGCTTAAAATCACAAGGTCTGCATTTACGTGTATATAAATACAGGTCTAGCTTATTTGTGGATTACATTTATACTGGTATGATGAAGACGAGTGAGTTATAGAAATATTTATTTTAAGAATTCCGTCCCATCAAAGTATGTTCAGAGCCACACAATAGACACGCCACACAATAGACACGCCACGCCAATACAAATGCTTTAATCGAACCAGCCAGTTGGGCATTGTCCTTAAATCGATTCCAATTTAGCTGCATCGTCATCTACAGAAATTGAATTCAGTGATCACCATTGTTGTGGAGTAATATATATATATATATATATATATATATATATATATATATATATATAAATATATATAGCTTTGCCGAACAGTTCTTTACTAAAAGATGAATTGCGCACCAGTTGGTGTCCACCTCTACGTTTAATCGTGTGCACATCTAAGTTTTAATTGCGTGCACATCTAAGTTTGATTGTGTGCACATCTAAGTTTAAAAATAGCTCATTTTTAGTAAAAGTATTAAATTGTTTAAACTTTGGCAATAGCTTTGATATTATAATATAACCCAGCTCTAACACTATATTATATATTATAATGTATAATAATATAAAGAAAACTTGGTGGATCCAAGTGTTACAAAAAAAAGTTAACTCCACATTTTCTGTAATATATGCCAGACTTAAAACAACAGTCGTACAGACATTCAAACAGACAGTCCAACAGACAGTCCAACAGACCATCCTACAGACAGTCCTATATATATTCCAACAGACATTCCATCAAACAGTCCTACAAACCTACCGACATTCCCATAGACAGTCCAACAGACCGTCCCACAGACAGTATGACACCATGCGCGTAGCTCCTTATTGATCAATAAAACTTGAAGAAAAAAAATAGATTTAAAAAGAAACGAAACAAATGTGTCGGCGAGAAGCCGTAAACCAAAACGGCTAGGGGGAATTAAAAACCTCCTATTCGTGCTGTGGACAGTTAAACAAATTAAATATCATTCGTGAAATAAAATTCCAGGTACATAACTTGCATTTACGATCTACAACAACTTAACCCGGGCGCATGAAAGGGATGTGGAGAGGGCTTTCCGCCCAGGGTATCAGTTATTTTCTATATTTTGAGAGGCAGGCTTTTGGACCAACAGCTTTGTGTCGAGTATGGGAGTTCATTAATATTATTGTTGCAACTGAATATTCTGTTTCATGACACGCGGTGTGCGTCTTTGAGAGATTAAATAGTAAGTGAACGCTCTTCCCGCGCTTGACTTGGTGACGTATTTTGAAGGACTTGCGTTGATTCGCTACAAGTACGACGTATTACAACGTGTGGAAGAACTTAACGAATTGACCAATCTATTAGAAACTGGAGTTGACACATTGTTTTTTTTTTTTATTTTTTTTTGGGGGGAGTGGACGGCTGAGCTAAAAACCGTCCCCGGATGGCACTTGACCCTACCTTCGTCACTGCAACCCAATTAAAAAAAAAAAAAAACANAGGGATGTGGAGAGGGCTTTCCGCCCAGGGTATCAGTTATTTTCTATATTTTGAGAGGCAGGCTTTTGGACCAACAGCTTTGTGTCGAGTATGGGAGTTCATTAATATTATTGTTGCAACTGAATATTCTGTTTCATGACACGCGGTGTGCGTCTTTGAGAGATTAAATAGTAAGTGAACGCTCTTCCCGCGCTTGACTTGGTGACGTATTTTGAAGGACTTGCGTTGATTCGCTACAAGTACGACGTATTACAACGTGTGGAAGAACTTAACGAATTGACCAATCTATTAGAAACTGGAGTTGACGCATTGTTTTTTTTTTTTATTTTTTTTTGGGGGGAGTGGACGGCTGAGCTAAAAGCCGTCCCCGGATGGCACTTGACCCTAGCTTCGTCACTGCAACTCAATTAAAAGAAAAAAAAAACATCCTTTTTAACAATTTCAAATGGTTAACAAAATTTATTACAAAGCAATATTTAAAATTATTATAAATATTAAAAGTTTAAAACCATCAATAGTTCACACATAAATATTTATCTGAATTTTTATAAATAAAAAAACCAAATCATTCCCATAATTTGTACTAACAACATTTTAAAAAAAAAATGTAGACCCAATAAAATTGGATGAATCTCTAATTTACTCTAAATTGAATATTCTATCCGCTACTCGGCTTTCAACCGCGACCGCCTGACGTACTCCTGGTAGTAGTAGTTGGTGAACAGCGTGATCATGCAGACGGCGTAGAATATTGCCAGGAAAACGAACCCTTTCAGGTGAAAGTGACAGTGTGTCCCCACGTAGATGCAATGTCCCAGGATGATGACAAACTGCGTCTGTTTAAAGGTGGAAAATAAAGTCAATAAAAAAAAGAAGGTTTTTTTTTTTACATTCGGGACATGCAGTCTATTTAGGGATTGAGGAGAGTTCTGGGAGATTCGGGACATGCAGTCTATTTAGGGATTGAGGAGAGTTCTGGGAGATTCGGGACATGCAGTCTATTTAGGGATTGAGGAGAGTTCTGGGAGATTCGGGACATGCAGTCTATTTAGGGATTGAGGACAGTTCTGGGAGATTCGGGACATGCAGTCTATTTAGGGATTGAGGAGAGTTCTGGGAGATTCGGGACATGCAGTCTATTTAGTGATTGAGGAGAGTTCTGGGAGATTCGGGACATGCAGTCTATTTAGGGATTGAGGAGAGTTCTGGGAGATTCGGGACATGCAGTCTATTTAGGGATTGAGGAGAGTTCTGGGAAAGCGTAGACGGCTATGTAAGATTGAAGAAAATTTAGCTGCTCTTTAAAAACTGCTTCAGTGAACGCTGGACAGGTTGGTAATGGGAACATGTGGGGACAACAACCAAAACTAACAAATACAGCAAACAATGCTATTTTGCATATGTAAAAAAGAGGGGGGGGGGAATGTAACACGTAAATTAAGCGAAAATGTAAAATTAACAATTTTTAAATTAATTAGAACAACAAAAAAAATTGTGTTTAATAAAACAAAATATGTTTAGCTTTAATCATGATTATGCAGATTACAAAAGTAAATGTTTCAACAAAGGCCTTCCACAGTACCAAAAAAACACCCCATAATCCTTACTAGAGATGAACATATATTGCTTTATTGACACACGTTGTTTATATCTGATTAATTTTACTTTAAAGCCTTATCGCAGTCCAACAAACAGTTTGTAAAAGCGGTTCTCATAATAATATTCGTGGACATTAAAGCTTAAAGATTTTAGGACCCGTAACGAAAGCGCGTTTTAATTCTTTGCGCTCATTTTTACACTGACCAAAAAAACCAAGCGACACACTGACCAACCAAGCCACACGCTGACCAATTATGTGCCATACTGACCAGGCCAGCGACACACTGACCAGCCAAGTGACAAACTGACAAACCAAAGAAAACACTGACCAACCAAGTTACGTGCGGATTAATGAAGATATGCCCACTGGCTTTCAGTTTTGCCTACATCTACAAATTACAACCACTCATATACCCAACCACTCATATACCCAACTACACATATACCCAACTACATATATATATCCAACTACAAATTTATCCACCTACACATTTACCCAACTACCCATATATACCCAACCACTCATATACCAAACAACACATATACCCAAAAACACATATACCCAATTACACATTTACCCAAATACACATATACCCAACTACACATTCACATTTGTCCAACTATACATTTACCCAACTACACATATACCCAAATACACATTTAACCAACTACACATATACCCAACTACACATATACCCAACTACACATATACCCAACTACACATATACCCAACTACACATATACCCAACTGCATATTTACCCAACTACACATATATACCCAATTACACATATATACCCAACTACACATTTACACAACTAAACACATATACCCAACTACACATATATACACAACAACACATTTACTTAACTAAACGTATATACCAAACAACACAATTACCCAACTACAGATTTATCCAACTACACATATACCCAACTACACATTTACCCAACTACACATATACCAAACTACACATATACCCAACTGCACATATACCCAACTACACATATAACCAACTACACATATACCCAACTACACATTTACCAAACTACACATATATCCAACTACACATATATACCCAACTACACATTTACACAACTACACACATATACCCAACTAAAAAATTTACAAACTACACGTATACCCAACTACACACATATCCAACTGCATATTTACCCAATTACACACATACCTAACTACACATAAATATCCAACTACACATATACCCAACTACACATATACCCAACTACACATATACCCAACTGCAAATTTACCCAACTACACATATATACTCAATTACACATATATACCCAACTACACATTTACACAACTAAACACATATACCCAACTACACATATATACACAACTACACATTTACTTAACTAAACGTATATACCAAACTACACAATTACCCAACTACAGATTTATCCAACTACACATATACCCAACTACACATTTACCCAACTACACATATACCAAACTACACATATACCCAACTGCACATATACCCAACTACACATATAACCAACTACACATATACCCAACTACACATTAACCAAACTACACATATATCCAACTACACATATATACCCAACTACACATTTACACAACTACACATATATACCCAACTAAAAATTTTACAAACTACACGTATACCCAACTACACACATATCCAACTGCATATTTACCCAATTACACACATACCTAACTACACATAAATATCCAACTACACATTTACCCAACTACACATATATACCCAACTACACATTTACACAACTACACATATATACCCATCTACACATTTTCCAAACCACACATATACCGAACTACACATATATCCAACTACACATTTACCGAACTACACATATACCTAACTACACATAAATACCCAACTACACATGTACCCAACCACCCATTAAAAAAGTGTACACCGTGACCAGGACATATACACACAAATGCATGGACACACAGCTATGCAACTACACATCTGGACAGTGCCAGCGACACGTGCTTGGACTTCATCTCACCAGTTGTATTTTAGTGACGTATTTCTTCCACCACAGGTACGGCTGCACAGCTGGGCCCAGCGCCGAGAGACCGTAGTATGTGTACATGATAACATGTACAATGCTGTTTATTACAGCGTGGAACACGGCTAAATAGAGACAAAAGGACAACAGTATGTTCAGATAATACATATTGTTTGTCAATATTGTAAAAAATACAGATATATCAAGCATTTAATAATTTAAAAAAAAATGATTTTAAAAAAACCAAAAAAACTTGCCATCAAAGACGAGCTAAAAAGAATTAAATGGTTGAATTTTTTTTACAATCCCTCAAAATTTATTGCGGAAAAAATAGATTAAGGAAAAAAACAACAGATTGTGCAAAAGTTCAGATGAGCACTCCATGTAGCCAGAGGATTCGAAATGATTATAGACGAAAGTTAACTATGTTTTATTTTTATTATATATTTTTTTAACTACAGACTTTTTATGCACAGTAGATTGAAAGAATTTGTAAAAAAAAAAAAAAAACACATCTACCTTCAGGGCATTTAAACTCGTCTTTGATGAAAAGTCTTTTAAAAGCATTTTTTTAAAATGTTTATATTTTCTATAGTTTAGTATTGAAATTTTAAAGTTAAATTATCCACAAAAATAGAATGATTTAATTATTTAAATATGGAATGCTTACAAAATCCTGGTAAAGGGGATTTAACTCTTACCTAGACATAAAAATTAAAAAGGTAGATCCTAGCTTACCCAAACTCACTCTCGCAAACCTACCCACCCACCCACTCATTCTCGCACCCACCCACCTACCCACCCACCTACCCACCCGCGCACGCACCCACCCACTCACTCACTAACCCACCTACCCAACCCACCACGCACCCACCCACCCACGCACCCACCCACCCATTCCGTCAATGAAGCAGACGTGGCAAGCCTACGATAACCTGAGCGACATGGTCAACCCGCCTCAATCCCCTATGATTTTATTCCCAAAGTGTTAGTTCACCAGGTGAACACTGAACGAGAAATCTTAAAATGTCCATTGAGTAAAAGAAGAAAAAAAGCGCCTCATCCACACACAAGGAAAACAGGCGTGCAGGGAGAAAGCCTTCAATGAACACGGGCTATGATCAAAATTTTGTAAGGAGAAATCTGCTGAAGCATCCTACAAATGGTAAACAGTTTTTATTTCTTCTAAAAAAAGTTATATTGTTAACTTGTGTTATAAGAAATTTAGACCGCGATAGAGCTTTTAAATAGATTAATGAGACACGAACAATTTGTGTCAATACCACGATATATGTTAAGCTTTTATAATAATTGTACATAATACACAAGTAAACTTTTCGGCCTATGCCTTCATTAGTGTAACAACAAAACATTTAAATAAGTATAAATTAAATTTTCATTAAATATACATATATATATATATATATATATATATATATATATATATACATATAAATTAAATGCTCATTATATATATATATATATATATATTACCACATTAAATACTATCTAAAAAAGAAGAAAAAATAGAAGAGGGGAAAAAACAGACAGAAAAAAAAAAAAATAATACACAAATAAACTTTTCGGCATATGCCTTTATTAGTGTAACAACAAAACATTTAAATAAATATAAATTAAATTTTCATAAAATATACATATATATATATATATATATATATATATATATATATATACATATAAATTAAATGCTCATTATATATATATATATATATATATATTACCACATTAAATCCTACCTAAAAAAGGAGAAAAAATAGAAGTGGGGAAAAACCAGACAGAAAAAAAGAAAAGAAGAATGGAAAGGAAGGGATTTGAAGTAAACTTTAACAAAACCAAATAGGAAAAACACATGGCTGCAAGGTAAAATTGTGGATTTGGTTTATCCCGTATTGAGTCAACATACCAACTCTTTTTATTAATGTTTTCTCCACATATATCTTATCCTGTTTGTGACTAGTATACAGTATACCAGTAACTGCGATGACTAAAATTCCACCATGGTTAGGGCTATTGAAATGTTTAGAGCTCGTTTATTTACGCTACTGATGTCTTCTAAACCGGTTCCCAAAGGCGACCCACCTTGTACGTACAATTTAACGTACTTTTTACTAAGGATGGTGTAAATCAAGTTGCGACTTGTGCAGGTAAAGCTATCTTTATTTTAAATATTTCCAGAGCGAAAGTGATCTTGTCAACGTCAATCACGTTGGGACAAGTGTTACAACGGCTATGGCTGCAAATTTTGGTGCCTTTATGTGCTTTGATAGCAGGTAGGTGGCTTCTAGCTTGCATGCCCCAAAGGCTATTGTCCCTCAGGAAAGCGAAAAGAGGTTTTCTAAAAAAAAATCTCATAGGTGACAGGGTCTGCCATAAGAACTGAGCAGCTCTTCAGAACCAGAAAACGAGCTTTAAGGTTAAGAGGTTACCACATTGTTATAAGCTTTTTATAAAGCATCGTTTAAAAAAAAAGTTTTGACTTCATTTAATAATTTATCCTTTATTTACATGCTATGTAATGTAATAAAAAGAAGAGGACGAGAGGAAGTAAACACAATAGGACTGGAGGAAGTAAACACAATAGGACTGGAGGAAGTAAACACAATAGGACTGGAGGAAGTAAACACAATAGGACTGGAGGAAGTAAACACAATAGGACTGGAGGAAGTAAACACAATAGGACTGGAGAAAGTAAACACAATAGGACTGGAGGAAGTAAACACAATAGGACTGGAGGAAGTAAACACAATAGCACTGGAGGAAGTAAACACAAGGGGACGTAAGAGAGGAACTAGAAGGTGGTGGTAGGGAGGAAACACAAGAGGACGGGAGGGAGAAGCGTGGGTTGACAAGGGAGGTTGGTATGTAATGTTACTGGGGTTGGTTATAGAGGTTGGATCTCTAGATGGGTTTACCGGGGAGGTTGGTATGTAATGTTACTGGGGTTGGTTATAGAAGTTGGATCTCTAGATGGGTTGACCAGGGAGGTTGATATGTAATGTTACTGGGGTTGGTTATAGAGATTGGATCTCTATATGGGTGACAAGGGAGGTTGATATGTAATGTTACTGGGGTTGGTTATAGAGGTTGGATCTCTAGATGGGTTGACCAGGGAGGTTGTCTAGAAATTTTCAGCTGGACTTTAACACTGCTGTTGGGTGAAACATTTGTTAAAATGTAAGAACCGAGAGTTTCACCTGAACATTGTAATGAGCTAATACATCATGGAAATAAGTGTCAGCAGTCTCCAGAGCTAAAACATCATAGCAATGAGTGTCAGCAATCTCAAGAGCTAACACATCATAGCATTTAGTGTCAGCAGTTTCCAGAGCTAACACATCATGGCATTTAGTGTCATCAGTCTCCAGAGCTAACACATCATGGCATTTAGTATCAGCAGTCTCCAGAGCTAACACATCATGGCATTTAGTGTCAGCAGTCTCCAGAGCTAACACATCATGACATTTAGTGTCAGCAGTTTTCCGAGCTAACACATCATGGCATTTAGTGTCATCAGTCTCCAGAGCAAACACATCATGGCATTTAGTGTCAGCAGTCTCCAGAGCTAACACATCATGAAATTTAGTGTCAGTAGTCTCCAGAGCTAACACATAATGGCATTTAGTGTCATCAGTCTCCAGAGCTAACACATCATGGCATTTAGTATCACCAGTCTCCAGAGCTAACACATCATGGCATTTAGTGTCAGCAGTCTCCAGAGCTAACACATCATGGTATTTAGTGTCATCAGTCTCCAGAGCTAACACACCATGGCATTTAGTGTCAGAAGTCTCCAGAGATAACACATCATGGCATTTAGTGTCAGCAGTCTCCAGAGCTAACACATCATGACATTTAGTGTCAGTAGTCTCCAGAGATAACACATCATGGCATTTACTGTCAGCAGTCTCCAGAGATAACACATCATGGCATTTAGTGTCAGCAGTATCCAGATCTAACACATCATGACATGTAGTGTCAGCAGTCTCTAGAGCTAACAAATCATGACATTTAGTTTCAGCAGTTTCCAGAGATAACACATCATGGCATTTAGTGTCATCATTCTCCAGAGCAAATACACCATGGCATTTATTGTCAGAGGTCTCCAGAGCTAACACATCATGGCATTTAGTGTCATCAGTCTCCAGAGCTAACACATCATGGCATTTAGTGTAAGCTGTCTCCAGAGCTAACACATCATGGCATTTAGTGTCAGCAGTCTCCAGAGCTAACACACAATGGCATTTAATGTCAGCAGTCTCCAGAGTTAACACATCATGGCATTTAGTGTCATCAGTCTCCAGAGCTAACACACCATGTCATTTAGTGTGAGAAGTCTCCAGAGCTAACACATCATGGCATTTAGTGTCAGCAGTCTCCAGAGCTAACACATCATGACATTTAGTGTCAGCAGTCTCCAGAGCTAACACATCATGGCATTTAGTTTCAGCAGTCTCCATAGCTAACACATCATGGCATTTAGTGTCAGCAGTATCCAGAGCTAACACATCATGACATTTAGTGTCAGCAGTCTCCAGAGCTAAAACATCATGACATTTAGTGTCAGCTGTTTCCAGAGCTAACACATCATGGCATTTAGTGTCATCAGTCTCCAGAGCTAACACACCATGGCATTTAGTGTCAGAAGTCTCCAGAGCTAACACATCATGGCATTTAGTGTCAGCAGTCTCCAGAGCTAACACATCATGGCATTTAGTGTCAGCAATCTCCAGAGCTAACACATCATGGCATTTAGTGTCATCAGTCTCGAGAGCTAACACATCATGGCATTAGTGTCAGTAGTCTCCAGATCTAACACATCATTGCATTTAGTGTCAGCAGTTTCCAGAGCTAACACATCATGGCATTTAGTGTCATCAGTCTCCAGAGCTAACACATCATGGCATTTAGTGTCAGCAGTCTCCAGAGCTAACACATCATGGCATTAATGTCAGAAGTCTCCAGAGCTAACACATCATGGCATTTAGTGTCATCAGTCTCCAGATCTAACACATCATGGCATTTAGTGTCATCAGTATCCAGAGCTAACACATCATGGCATTTAGTGTCAGCAGTCTACAGAGCTAACACATCATGGCATTTAGTGTCAGCAGTCTCCAGATCAAACACATGGCATTTAGTGTCAGCAGTCTCCAGATCTAAAACATTAAGGCATTTAGTATCAGCAGCCTCCATACTAACGCGTATTCCGTCCTTTCCCAAGACACACACTGAAACATATGGTGAACGATCTTTCTCTTTCTGCGCCCCCAAACAATGAAATTCTTTGCCACTACACATACGCAATATACCAACCACCCAGGCCTTCAAAACTGCACTAAAAACATATCTTTTTAAATTATACTACCCTGACTGATTCCCCTCCTCTGACCGATAAACGATCTTGCTGGCTGCCGTCCATGGTTTGCCTTGTAAAAGTTATGTAGTGGGGTGGGTGAATATACATTGCTGTACTTTTTTTCATAAATTTATTTTATTTTAATGTCATGATTATGTCTCTTGTGATAAAATTTGTATGTACAGCACGGTGAGCCCAGCCCTCGGCTGGGGTACCGCGCTATATACGATCTCTTCTTCTTCTTATTATTATTAACTAAACCCCTTTCATCATCATCATCCTACTCCTCATGTCCCTTAGTCCTTGGACCGTTGGGGCGCCACAGATGACATGTGAACCATCCTCCTCATGTCTCTTAGTCCTTGGACAGTTGGGGCGCCACAGATGACATGTAAACCATCCCCCTCATGTCCCTTAGTCCTTGCACCGTTGGGGCGCCACTGATGACATGTGAACCATCCTCCTCATGTCCCTTAGTCCTTGGACCGTTGGGGCACCACATATGACATGTGAACCATTCTCCTCATGTCCCTTAGTCCTTGGACCGTTGGGGCGCCACAGATGACATGCGAACTATCCTTTTCCATTCGTGCGTTGTCTTCTGCACTACGCAAAGCATCGCCCAGTGTTTATGCTGTCCACTCTTTGATGTTACCCTTCCATCCTTTTCTGTGTCTTCCTCTTCTTCTCTCTCCTCTTTGGTGCCCTGCAATATTTCTTTGGCAAGCCCTTGTTTCTTGTTACGTGGCCGTACCAATGTAGTTTGCGTTTTTTCACAGTCACCAGTAGGTCATCGTACTCCCCAATGCCTGGCGAACCTTTTCTTTCACTGTATCATTGGAGATATGGTCTCTATAGCAGATGCCAAAAATGCTTCTGAAGCATATCATCTCCATCGCCTTTATTTTCCTTTCAAGATCGGCCGTTAATGTCCAGGATTCGCAGGCATACAGGAAAATGTAGAGGACTAATGAGCGCATCAGCCTGATTTGGTGCTGGAGGCTATATTTTTGTCATTCCATATTTTCTTGAGCCTCTTTTAGTGCTGATGAAGTCTGTGCAATCCTGGACATCATTTCGGGCTTGGAACCTTCTTCTGAGACTATTGCTCCTAGGTATTTGAAGTGGCCTACAATCTCTAGACTTTCCTCCCCGACCTTAATTTCAGTGGTGATGCCTGTGGTGTTATTTGTCATCAGTTTTGTCTTTTCAGCACTGATTAGCATGCTGTAGGACGACGAGGTCTTATCGAGACGCTTTACCAGGTTGGCTAGCTCTTCTTCGTTCCCAGTCATTCCGTCTATGTCGTCAGCAAAGCATAGGTTGGTGATTGTTCTGCCACCAATGCTGACTGTCCCTTCATGCGCTTCCTGAGCATCTGACATAATTCTCTCTAGGAAGATGTTGAACAGGGTGGGGGAGAGCAGGCAGCCTTGTCGTACTCCAACCGTGGTCTTGAACCATTCCCCGATGTTGTTGTTGAGGAAGACTGCACTGGTGGCCTTGTCATAGAGGTTGCATATCATTCTGGTGAGGTTAGTGTTGATGTTGTAGTACCTCATGGTGGCCCATAAAGCAGCATGCCAAACCCTTTCGAAATCGTTCTTGAAGTCCACAAAGACGTGGTATAGGTTTTGTTGGTGTTGAGCATATTTCTCACACAGTATTCGGAGGTTTAGAATATGCTTACCATACTTAGTACACCCCTTCCATACTTGCTACACAACCCATGATATGCCTCCCCCCCCTGCTATGCTTACTACACACCCCATGCCATCAGGGCCGTCTTAAGAACATAGGAGGCCCTGGGCACAGCACCACAACACACCAGGATAGTTAGATGACGGGCGAAGTGGGGCACTCGCCCCATGCTCATTAAAGTGGGTGGGGTGCAAACAGTTGTGTCTCACAACTAATTTCACTAAGACAGCGGTTCTCAACCTGTGGGTCGTGACCCATTTGAGGGTCGAACGACCCTTTCCCAGGGGTCGCCCTTAGACAATCAGAAAACACAATAACTCTTAAGTTATGAAGTAGCGACGAAAATAATTTTGTGGCTGAGAGTGGCAACAACTGTACGACAGGGTCAGGGCATTAGGAAGGTTGAGAACCACTGCACTAAGAGGAATAACATTGTAAAAAAAAAAATTAACCTTCAATAAAGTTCAAATAGGTTAATTCAACTTATTCATTAACAAAAATCATTCCAGTGCAATAATGGTTTTAAAACATCAGAAATACATTTGAATTCATCCCATATGATCATAAATTATCAGGTTCTCCATTTATTACTAAGTCTTTCTGCCTCATGCCTCGATTTTTTTTTCCTGATCAGTGTCAACTGATACAAAGTCCAGGGCATCTTGTTTTTTTTTTCGAAACGTTGACGGCAGCAAAATGTGCAGACCCTCTTGTGTCAGACATATGCTTTACGACGAGAGATTTTCCTAAGGAAAATACCAGAACATTCCATCGATGGGTGAAAGCTGAAAAAAGGGTATATAGGCGCTGAACAAAGTCAAAGTATATTCGAACTTGTAGACACCACGCTGCTGCTTTTAAACCCACTAGGTTCAGGCTGTGTCCAGCGCAATGGACATACATGGTAAGCTCATGCTTGCAATCCAGTGTAGCGTCCAGCATATAAATTTTAAGCTTTGTCATACGATTGACCACGGCAAATTGAAGGCGGAATTTCGTTCTCATTCAGGAAATCCAAAACAGTCTATGTTAGATCCTTTGATACACAACAGTGTCTGTTTGATCTTTTGCTCCATGTGAAAATATGGAAATTAACTTGATAAAACGTGTGAAATGTCTGAAGTGGAATCATAACTTATTGAATAATACTTTGACTCTTTAATTTCTTCCAGAATAACACAAAGGACATGTTGCCCCATTAGATCAATACATTTTTCTCAAATATTTAACGACACAAGTAATGTGTCACCCTTTGCAGCATTTCCATACAGTTTGAGATACTCATCCAAAAAAAAAGGGTTAAATTCACTCAGCAGCTCTAAAATACCTAAACAATTTCCATTGTTTACTTACCCAATAGTTTGACCCAAACCTCTGGAGGCAAGAAAGTGAACGCCATAAACCCCACGAGTCAGATCCTTATGCCAGTACTTCTGTTTTGACCTATGGTCTTTGATGAATAATGGACCTAAACACCTAAAGCTTCTTTCAGCCGAAGAAAATATGCAGTCATGTCCTTGCGATGCACTTCTCCATTTTCATGTTCTACAATTAGATTTTTATGTTTCCAGACCTTAAATCCTGATATAGCAAAGGGAAATACCTTTTTGGACAATAGAGATGGCACGCAAAACAATATAAGCAACTTTGGTGTGGTGAATAGAGAAGCCATTCAAGTTTTACAGACTCACTCAGAATACAAAATATTTTTCTGTTGAAAAAATATAAAGTTATTTGGGTTTTGGTTTTGTTTTGTTTTTTAAATAAAGTTACTTTTAAAAAGAATTATTCATTGTTGACCTACAAATTCCTGATATAATGCTAATTAAATTCAGTAGTGCTTTAACTGGCGCTAGGATCGATTTGTCTCCACTAATTTAACTACGGAACAGAGGCGTACCTACGATTATTACCGGCCGGTTCCAACATCTTTGTCTAACATGATGTTTCTAATTTTATTATTTTTCGATTCGTATCTGGAAAAAGTACAACTTGTTGACGAGAGTTATTCCCCTTTAAAAGTTTAAAAAGTATCCAACTTGTGATTTGCATTTATAATATTAATTTTGGAACGTGTCGATAAAATTGTGGGTTAAAAATGGGAAAGGGGCTGTTCCTTGATTTTAAAAAAAAATTTAATTGCCAGAACTTTTCAAAATTCATTAACATAATTTGCAACATGAAGCCTTTATAAGAGTGAGTCTCCTAGAAGCAAGGGGCCCCCTAGAAGCGCGGGGCCCTGAGCAAGTGCCCACTGTGCCCATGTCTTAAGACGGCACTGCATGCCATAATTACTACACACCCCATGCCATACTTACTACACATCCCTGCCATACTTACAACACATCCCATCCATACTTACTAGACATCCCTGCCATACTTACTACACATCACTGCCATACTTACTACACACCCCTGCCATACTGACTACACACCCCATGCCATACTTACTACACATCCCTGCCATACTTACTACACATCCCTGCCATACTTACTACACATCCCTGCCATACTTACTACACACCCCATGCCATACTTACTACACACCCCATGCCATACTTACTACACACTCCATGCAATACTTACTACACATCCCTGCCATACTTACTACACATCCCTGCCATACTTACTACACACCTCATGCCATACTTACTACACACCCCATGCCATACTTACTACACACCCCATGCCATACTTACTACACACCCCATGCCATACTTACTATACATCCCTGCCATACTTACTACACATCCCTGCCATACTTACTACACATCCCTGCCATACTTACTACACACCCCTGCCATACTTACTACACACCCCTGCCATACTTACTACACACCCCTGCCATACTTACTACACATCCCTGCCATACTTACTACACATCCCTGCCATACTTACTACACATCCCTGCCATACTTACTACACATCCCTGCCATACTTACTACACACCCCTGCCATACTTACTACACATCCCTGCCATACTTACTACACATCCCTGCCATACTTACTACACATCCCTGCCATACTTACTACACATCCCTGCCATACTTACTACACATCCCTGCCATACTTACTACACATCCCTGCCATACTTACTACACATCCCTGCCATACTTACTACACATCCCTGCCATACTTACTACACATCCCTGCCATACTTACTACACATCCCTGCCATACTTACTACACATCCCTGCCATACTTACTACACATCCCTGCCATACTTACTACACATCCCTGCCATACTTACTACACATCCCTGCCATACTTACTACACATCCCTGCCATACTTACTACACATCCATGCCATACCTACTACACATCCCTGCCATACTTACTACACATCCCTGCCATACTTACTACACACCCCATGCCATACTTAATATACACCCCATGCCATACTTACTACAACCCCCTGCGATGTACTTCACGCACATCCACCAGTTGAAGATCATTGTACCGTGGTGAAACACGTGCAGAAACGTGATCTGGTTCCCCTTCTTACGGAGTATGAAAAACACCTGGCGATCAAAGAGAGCTTCAATCAGTCAACCAACACATTCACATGAGCTCACGGTCACAACAGTATAGACCTGAAGCGCATCGATTCCTTATACAGAATCATATGCAAAGAAGCAATTGAAACTCCTGTTATTGATTAATATCATAGCATTCAAATAATTGAACTCCGCGATAACATTAATAAAAAACAAACAAAAAAAAAACCCAAATAAGCCGACAAAAATAAAACTATATTTATAAAAAAACACACCAAATCTCAGTCGAAAAAGTATTTAATATAATTATACCATTAAGTTTATATAAATAATATAAAATAAAAAAGAGATAAAAGGTTTAAAAAAATAAAAAGAGAACAGAAAGAACTCGCCTGCAAAGGTATTTATTTTGTCCATTACACTTTTCACAGAATATCTGTAACTTAATATTTAGTACTAGTTATAGCACGCCAAATATGAAACCGAGTAACGCACATTGAAGAGTCCACATTTTTTCTACATTCCCCCCCCCCTCCTAACCCCCTCCATGTCAATGCACTCCTTTATTTCACGCCCATGAACTATATTAAATATTCGGATGTCCCAACTACATTTAAACCGACTGTGTATTCCACCATATTCATTATTTAGGCGATTTTTTTCCGAAAAGAAATTGTTACACGTTAAACATATTTGCGTTATTTTTTTTTTAAAAACCAACACATCATTTAGCATCGTTATCGGATTTTATTTTCACCGCGCTATCCGGAAATGGACGCAAACACATCGCAAGGAAAATATATCTAAGAGATTTTCTTTAAATACCGGTATATAAAGACTGTAACAAGCGATTTAGGTCTCCTTATACTTACTGTATCCGCTGTCTCAATGTATTTTGAGATGTAGTAGAACCAGCAAGCACTGGCCATCTGGACAAACAGAAAGGGAAATACAGGCCATGTGAATAATTTGTTGCATCAGTTTAGTCTAAGGACAAACTTCTCCCCCACTTTCATTAATTTTATCGCTAAACTTTCCTTTTTTAAAACAACAACTAATAATTAAATTTGTGCTCGACTTCATAAAGTTTGTGTAGAAATCATTCTCAAATAATAGCATAATCTTAAAGTTCAGTTCAAACAATCAAATTTTATTCAACAATTCTTCACGTTTTGCGTCAATGCACACTTTTATTGAGACGAATTTTAGTCTAAGGACGACTTCTCCCTACTTTCATTAATTTTATCTCTAAATTTTCATTTAAAAAAAAAAACAACAACAACTAATAATTAAATGTATGCCCGACTTCATAAAGTTTGTGTAGAAATCATTTTTTTTCAAATAATAACATCATCTTAATGTTCAGTTTAAACGATCAAATTTTATTCAACAATTCTTCACGTTTTGCGTCAATGTACACTTTTATTGAGAGGAATGTGCATCAAGTCACGCTTTTTGCCCTCGGGCGCAAGTTTCGGTTGCCTGATACCGGGATATACGTTTTAGTTGTGTACTTACATTAATGAACTGTCCAGCGGACTTACCCTGATTGCTAGCGGATCATCTGAGTAGTCTATAGGCTGGCAGGTCAACCAATGACCAGAGAGAATGGCACTCATTAGGAACTGAAAGTACATAAAGAATGACGGAGTAAGTCAATGAGCAAGACAATGGGCCCCATACATGTGTCGGACGAGTCGAAAACAAAATTGGCAACCACGGCATTTAAATAAATCAGAGAAGTGGGACTTTCGACATACAGTTG
This sequence comes from Lymnaea stagnalis, assembly GCA_964033795.1. Taxonomy (NCBI): domain Eukaryota; kingdom Metazoa; phylum Mollusca; class Gastropoda; family Lymnaeidae; genus Lymnaea; species Lymnaea stagnalis. The sequence continues at coordinate 519,184 of CAXITT010000119.1, forward strand.
AACAACAGTCATTTTACACTTCTCAATTATTTTTTTTTTTTTTTTTGATTACCAAGACAGGAAAACGCTCAACAGAAGGAGGGGATTTATTAAGTATTAGAACAATTTATCAATGAATTAACTGACACTAATCAATAATTTGAGTAAATTTTTGTTTTAGAAGGTCTTGGTGCATATTTGAATTTTATTTGATGTCTTGTTTCGTCGAATTCTCAAATTTTTAAAAAGAAGTAATAGTTGTTATAGTTTTTAATTGCTTGATGATTGACCTTTCGTAACGTTATTTTTTTTTTTGCTTAGTCGGGACATAACAGGTCGGGGAGAGTGGCTGCCCCTTACTGTTCTCTCTATCTCCATCCATCCCTATGGCGCTAACAGCCATGCAAGGCTCTGGCCTGCCAAAAAGCGGGCTTCCACTCAGACCTGGCCAATGGTTTTCTTTTCCATACTTGGATTTCCCAGTTGCTGTAGATCTGTTCCCACATCATCCATCCATCTAAGCCTATAGGTCTTCCTTTGAGCCGTTTGCCTCTGGGGTTTGGTGGTGTACCCTCTTCACTCCTCTTTCATTTGGCGTTCTTTCTAAGTGTCATGCTCATCGTAGCTTACCTTTTATTTACATTTCTGCTACTTGCCGGGGATGCTGATATAGTCTATAGAATTCCCGGTCAGTTCTTACTTTCCGTCCATTATCAACCTTTGCTGGTCCATATATTGAGGAATCGTCCCTCCCATATTTTTTAAGGGGTCTCTGCCAAATTTGTTAGGGCCATAGATAATGATCTTCCATCGAGCGCCTCGCCAGGTTGCGGATACGGGACAGCCCACCAGATATGGCGGGTACCAAGGAAATAAAATACCCGGAGTGAACCAAAATTAGAAGCTACCACCTTGTAGGAAGTGGAGGGATCCACAAAGGCTAGGTAGCCCTTCACGAAAAGTACACCAGCTACCTACCTGTTGGTTGGTTTTATTTTTTTTACCCCTTATCCAAAAGATATCGATGGAAGAGCATTACCTACGATACGAAAATGCAGACATCCCTTGGACAAAAGACTACGCGGTATTTATTAATGGCAACAAAACTAACAGTCCTGGAACAGAATTCGCCGTCAAGAAAGAAGACGGCAGTGCGGTGGAAGGGTTCAAGCCAGTGAATGAAGGAGCGTTCTCTTTGCGTGTGCGAGCGACAAGGTTCATCAAAACATTTATCAATGCTCATTTGGTTTTAATATCATTTTCACTTTGATTTCGGCCATGGAGACTTATGCTTATTCTCTGCTTATAGTGATCCCTTTCAAGTAGTGGTCAGAGTCTGCATCTGCTGCATGATACCTTCTTAGGTCTACGATGTCTCATACATGCCACGGGTAAATTAGAGCACTGAATTAGAAGACTAATCACAAGTAGGACTGGACTATGTTAAGAGGAGAACATACAGATAAAAACATTAAATTAAGAAACCATACTTTGAAAAAGTAAATCCATTCAAATAACTTTGATCTTTATGAAATAAAAAATACCAACTACTAACGGAAATAAACGAAAGAATATCGGCCGCCAACAGGGCATCATACTTCAGTAGTCAGGAAACACTCAAAAGCATTAGAAGTAAAACAAATAAAACTATAAATGCAAAAGAAGACCTAGGCTTAGATGAATAGAATACGTGGTAAAGCATGGAAAAGAAAAGTATTAGCTGGGTCTGAGTGGAAGGAAGTGATGACGCAGGCTGGAGCGGAGCGCCACAAGGATGGCTAGATGGTCTGAGTGGAAGGAGTGAGAATGCAGGCCAAAGCCCTGCCTGGGGCTTTAGTGCCACAGGGATTGATGGGCGGATGGATTTGGCTTTTAACCAAAAAAAAATTGGCAACTCGCAGACGCGACATATTAAAGCACACACACTAAAATATTGCCCTACTTGCACCCAGTGACATTACGTCAATCATTGATAAATATTTAATATATAGTTCTTAACACAAGACAAAAACTTGAAATAATATATCAATAAATTAAAGATCATACTGTATCTGTTTTAAGCTGTTCTGCCTTATTACTCTACAGGATAAAAAATATCTTTTAAGAATCAAATTTTCCTTCACGCTTCGCTGCTACCGGTTATTGTAGCAATGAACGGTTAGCTTTGATCTTTTGTAGGGATACCTGACGGCACGGTGACTGGGCGCGAGCGGTCGACGATTTCCGTTACATACGAACATAAAAAGTAGGCATGGTATTTACAGGCGCTGTTCAAAATTTAATTTACATGGCCACTTCCACATTGTATGTATAAGTATGATAATCAAAGGAAGTAGCGTGTTTTACATATGTGTTGTGAAGCAAACTAACGTAGAACAGTGTACGACCATTAGCAATGTGTCAGACGATAGGACACCAACCAGCATGGAACCGTGTATGACAAAGGGCAGTGTGTCAGACGATAGGACACCAACCAACATGGAACCGTGTATGAAAAAGGGCAGTGTGTCAGACGATTTGACACCAACCAACATGGAACCGTGTATGACAAAGGGCAGTGTGTCAGACGATATGACACCAACCAACATAGAACCGTGCATGAGAATAGCCACAGTGAAAGATTGTTCCTACTTCTGTACTTTCCGTAGTGCCTATTCGGTGTGATGTGAAAATGCAGTCACGACATTATATCCTTTTAAATCAATATATGTTACTCTTGTTCAAATCAAGTCAGCATATTTCAACATTCGACGCAGAGTCATAGTCCAACATGTATGTAGAACGCATCGTCTCACACACTTTTAACGGGATTGAGTTGTGCTTTGGGATCCAATCCGGAAATTTGATCGAAAAAAATTTCGTCGAAGGTAAAGTGGTCGAAGGCAATATGATCGAACGTAAATTTTGTCGAGTCTCTTTTCAATTTTTACTTTCGAATTTTGCATCAAATTTCTTTTAAAACGAATTATTTTGTTTTACTAAATAGTATAGTGCGTTCAAAAAGAAATTTGACGAAAATTTTAACGTGCGAACGGAAAAAAAAGAAGAAGATTCGACCAAATTTCGTTGATCAAATTACCGTCGATCAATTTACCGTGGACGAAATTTCTTTCGATAAAATTTCCGGTAACCCTTTGGGATATGCCATCCCGCTGAGAGTGATTTCCATTACATAGATATGTGTATATATATATTGAAAGCGTCCATTAGCAGAGTTGCTATAATTTAGGTTTATTGACTCACAAACACGCACACAGATAAAATGATAATAGTAGTCGGCTGTAGGGAACGTTCAGTGAATCTTAACATTTTTCGACTCACAGAACACTTTCAAAATCAATGCGTCATTATTAGCCGTTAACCGCTTATAAAATTCCACTATGTTGTATTTGGCTCTTAGGGCTTAGAAATTAAAGTGTGGTTTTCAAAATAATTTTAGTATTTCTATTATTTATATGTAATAAATTATAATATTTACAATATAATTTTATGTATTTGTTATACTTTAGAGTATTTTAATTCCTTTTGACTGATGCCCAGGTAAACGCAATAGGTTGAGAACCACTTTCTAAAATCGATCTAAAATCTAAATGTTTTATTTGCTAGTCTGTACGTTACCTCCTTTGTGATGTAGAAAGACAGCGCCACCAGCCCAAAGTTAAACACGGTGAGGAAGTGCCCTAGATCAATTGCCTTTCTGTTCTCCATCAGCTTCGGGCCAACCCAGACCACGGCGAAGTAGCCGAACATGGCGGCCAGGGCTGGCAAGGGGCTCGCCACGAAGAGCCATTGCTCAGTTCTTGGATCTGTTTCGAGAACGGGGGATGTGATATAACACGTGTCCTAATCCAGTTGGCTATTTCCAACCGAAAAATTATCTTAATTGAAAAAAAACAACAACATAAAAACAACCTGAAACCAAAACATATTTGAAAAGAAAGCAGGACACGCCAGGAGCAATGTGCTTTGTTTTATATATATAGATATATATATATACATTTCTTCTAGTGTGCCCTGCTTTCTCTTGACACCCGGCACTCGCTACGAGATTTCATGTTTCATATTAATAGTACTGAGTGTTGAAAAAAATAATAAAAAAAAAGAAGCGATAACGCAGTGAGCGCCATGCGTGACAATTGAACTCAGGTCAAAAGTTTGAATTCTTTTCTTAAATTGGGTGCGAATTGTTATTATTTAATAAAGATTCAAGGGTATGGTGTCTGTAGGAACGTTGTTCAAAGGCAGCTAGGGCGTAGGAGTGCATGCATGACTATTCTTCAAAGACCGGCATATAGTTTAGAAAATGAGAAAGTTGACACTTTTTTCAACGCTTGAACACCGGGTATTTTTAAAAATTACTTTAACCCACCGGGTGTTTTTCTTTTTTACACCAGACCCTGTGTAAATAAACTCATTCCGTTCAAGTCCTAGAATAGATAAATAATATATCTACTGACATGTCGTATTATTTGTTACAACGCTATTATATGACCTGCCCTGTTGGGAGCAGGCATTGAAATGGAAACTAATGATAATAATGACAGTGGCAAGTTGTGATAGATGTGCACAATCGTAAGACCATTGTGGTGGTGCGCATAGATAGAATGCGCTAAATAAAAAAATAAAATAAAAAACAAAAAAAAACAACAAAGACGCAAACAGTGCTAAAACTCCTGCAGCCTGAACGCAAACTTGTCTCTGTCATAGGTGCATTAACTCCAGCTTCCAAAAGTGCTCCCGGTTTTGGGAGGGAAGATACGCTGGGCAGTTACTGCCTGGATTTGGAAAACGTATTTAGAGTTGACCATTTATTTTTTGCTTTCATTTACAGTTGTTTGTAAAACGAGGGTGGGGACTGGGGGGGGGTGGGTTCGTTTGGACTAAATTGTACTGTATCCACACCTCCAGGGTCTACGCCGATTATCCTTCAAATGGAACAGAAACGATGTCTCCGTTTAACGGTTATTGAAGAAAATAAATGTTATTGTCGTACAGGGCACAGGTTGGGACAAGCTTGACAGAGCCAGATGGGCGAGATGGAGGCTTGTTAATTTTGAGCAGCGGTTCTCAACGGTCGACCTTCCTAAAGCCGCGATACTTTGATACAGTTCCTCGTGTTGTGTTGAACCCACAATCATACAGTTCATTATTGTTTTCGTTGCTTCTTCATAAATGTGTATTTTCCGATGGTCTTAGGCGACCCCTATGTATGGGTCGTTCGACCTAATATAAGGTCGTGACCCACAGGTTGAGTACCGCTGTTGTGGAGCATCAAATTTTTTTGGCCCCGGTGTAAGAGGATCAAGATTTTTAGGAACGTGCAGATCGACCAGACTGACCCCCCCCCCCCCAAAATACCCCCATCCGTTCACTGAGTACTTTTACAGTACCGGTGAAACCTCGTACCAATGGAATGCATAGCCTACACAGTTGTCTTGGTCCATCTATTTAAACTCCATATTAGACTTGTTCTGTTACCATCATTCCAGAACCAATCCCCCCCCTCCTTTTTTCATGAACCACTTAAAAATAACGGTAAACCGCGAACACTTCTTTTTCCCTTCCGTCGAGAGATCCATTTGTAAAAAGAACCGCCGAGCCTACGATTTTCATTATCACTACCGGGGACACGAGGCGTCTGGAGCAATGTAATCAAGGAGACAAATTGACATGCGCGTTTAAGTTGCGAGAGTTTCAGTACGGCTATATTTCGCACATACTTTATGTATATATATAATATGTATAAATGTATCTTTTAAGTTGGTGTTCATGGACCTGTATTTACAAGCGCACTCATGATCAAACCCTCAAACTGTACCTGCATTGGTCACTGCCGTCTTGTACAGGTCAACTAGAAAGTTATCCCCATTGCTCCTGTTCTGCTCCATTCTTCTGTCAGAGCACAGTCAGCTTGACCCGGTGTTGCAACTTTAGAAATATTTCATCTGTAAAGTTGATTTAAAATAATTCATGCATGATAAAAAAAAAGAAAGAAAAAAAAAACACCCTTTTTTCGACGTGTTTAATCTTTCGCGTTGAGAAGTTAAGAAGAGGAAATGATTAAGTAAAGACCAGTTTTGTACAGGTTAAAGTTCAAAGGTTGTGTCTATTAGTGAAAAAAAAATAATCCAAAAGGATTTTTTTTGTTTTTGTTTATATGATAACAATGAGACTTTGAGGCATGTATGACGGCATTGGAAAAAAAGAAATTAATAATTGTCTAACTTCAATATCTGATCAGCATGCAAAGTTATGTTTTTGAAGTCAAAGTTATGTTTTCTTAGCCAAAGTTATGTCTGCGTGACAAGTTTATGTTTGTGCAGTCAAAGTTATGTTTGAGCAGTCAAAGTTATGTTTGTGTCTTCAAAGTTATGATTGAGCAGTCAAAGTTATGTTTGTGTCTTCAAAGTTATGTTTGAGCAGTAAAAGTTATGTTTGTGCCTTCAAAATTATGATTGTGTAGTCAAAGGTATGATCGTGTAGTCAAAGGTATGATTGTGTAGTCAAAGGTATGATTGTGTAGTCAAAGGTATGATCGTGTAGTCAAAGGTATGATTGTGTAGTCAAAAGTATGATCATGTAGTCAAAAGTATGATGTTGTAGTCAAAGGTATGATCGTGTAGTCAAAGGTATGATATTGTAGTCAAAGGTATGATCGTGTAGTCAAAGATATGATTGTGTAGTCAAAGGTAGATTGTGTAGTCAAAGGTATGATCGTGTAGTCAAAGGTATGATTGTGTAGTCAAAGGTATGATTGTGTAGTCAAAGGTATGATCGTGTAGTCAAAGGTATGATTGTGTAGTCAAAAGTATGATCATGTAGTCAAAAGTATGATGTTGTAGTCAAAGGTATGATCGTGTAGTCAAAGGTATGATATTGTAGTCAAAGGTATGATCGTGTAGTCAAAGATATGATTGTGTAGTCAAAGGTAGATTGTGTAGTCAAAGGTATGATCGTGTAGTCAAAGGTATGATTGTGTAGTCAAAGGTATGATTGTGTAGTCAAAGGTATGATCGTGTAGTCAAAGGTATGATTGTGTAGTCAAAAGTATGATCATGTAGTCAAAAGTATGATGTTGTAGTCAAAGGTATGATCGTGTAGTCAAAGGTATGATGTTGTAGTCAAAGGTATTTTCGTGTAGTCAAAGGTATGATTGTGTAGTTTAAAGGTATGATCGTGTCGTCAAAGGTATGATGTTGTAGTCAAAGGTATGATCGTGTAATCAAAGGTATGATTGTGCAGTCAAAGATATGATTGTGTGGTAAACATTTTGTTTGTCTCTTAAATGATGAACACAGGATTTGACATTTGGAACATTCAAACACTTGGAACCAAATTTTGAAAAAATGATACACATTTAAAAAATTTAGATTATTTATACAATGTAACATTTGGCTACCTACGTATGTCATCCGTTGAACGGACTGAGCACACACGATAATTCAAAGTGGCCAATATTTTCAATCAAGTAAACTCCACTGCGTTCATGTCACCCACAATTTCGAATGGAGTGATATCAATCAAATAGTTTGTTCCTACACCGCAAACGTCTACATTGCCAGCTGCCTCTGTCAACAGCTGTGTTTTGTAGTGGACACCGATTAAAAAAAACAACAACATTGACTTCGACAGCACAACTTGTATCCCAGCGTAGCCGCGAATACATTATTCACGTATCACTTATCCTTCAAACTGAATGTATTTCGACACATTATTCACGTTTTAAATAATTATAGTGTACAATTTCAGATATAAAATTATCTTTCCATAGTGTCGGCAGAGGCGGTTCAGTAGAAAAGAAAACATAACAAAAACCACTAGGTTGGAAGACAGTGGCGTATATAAACTAAGTACCACTCGGGATGGGGGCTAATACAAATTTAAAAAAAAATATTACTGGTTGTGGAAAATACTATGCCTAAATATATATTGTATATGAAGGAAGAGCAATACAATGAGACGACACACAGAATCCAACCGCAATGTTGTGTAGACTAAAAATAACTAATTGTGTATACGATACAAAACATTAAAAACTAACTGATGTTATACAGACCATAACTATCTGATGTTAAATGGGCCAGATACCATAGCTATCTAATTTTAAATGGGCCAGATACCATAACTATCTGATGTTGTATAGGCCAGAGACCATAACTAACTGATGTTAAGTAGACCAGAGGCCATAACTAGCTGATGCTAAGTAGACCAGAGACCATAACTTACTGATGTTGTATAGACCAGAGACCATAACTATCTGATGTTGTATAGACCAGAGACCATAACTAACTGATGTTAAATAGGCAGAGGCCATTACTAACTGATGTTGTTTAAGCCAGAGACCATAACTAACTACTGTTAAATGGGCGAGACATCATAACTTACTGTTGTTGTGTAGGCCAGGCACCAAAAACTAACTTATATTGTATAGGCCAGATAGCAAGAAAAGAAAAAGCTTATGTTGTATGGGATAGACTGCAAAAAATAACTAATATAATATTGGCCGGACATCTAAAACTAACTAATATTATATTGGCCGAACAGTAAAAATTAACGTACATTGGATAGGAAAGATAGCAAAAAATAACTATTGTTGTATAGGCCAGACAACAAAATCTAGCTATTATTGTATAAGCCTGACATTCAATAACAAACAAAATAATTGTATAGCAAAAAACTTATTAAACATGCAAGTCAAGCTGATGAAATTCAAGTGCTGCCATTTCTGGCTCCTACACTAGCAAACAATTTGCTATATAAACAAAGTATGCACACTGTAGTAAGAATGGTGACAGTGGGTATTTCGAAAAATGGGGTTTGCGTGAATAGTTTCAAGATAAGATCTGTTGACATGTGTGTTAACTTCGAGCTTTGAGGGTCTCCGCCGCATGTCGTCAGTCTGTAGTCACCCTGACTGATGATGACATCACGGTGGTGGTGAAAAGTTGGAGTGACCTTGGGAGAGACAGTTAACAGGTCGTGTGGGTAACATCTTATCACCGTACCATGGGAGAAACAGTTAACAGGTCGTGTGGGTAACACCTTAACACCGTACCATGGGAGAAACAGTTAACAGGTCGTGTGGGTAACACCTTAACACCGTACCATGGGAGAGACAGTTAACAGGTCGTGTGGTTAGCACCTTATCGCCGTACCATGGGAGAGACAGTTAACAGGTCGTGTGGGTAACACCTTAACACCGTACCATGGTAGAGACAGTTAACAGGTCGTGTGGGTAGCACCTTATCACCGTACCATGGGAGAGACAGTTAACAGGTCGTGTGGGTAGCACCTTATCATCGTACAATGGGATGGACAGTTAACAGGTCGTGTGGGTAGCACCTTATCACCGCAACATGGGAGAGACAGTTGACAGTAGCACCTTATCACCGTACCATGGGAGAGACAGTTAGCAGGTCGTGAGTGTAACACCTTATCACCGCACCATGGGAGAGACAGTTAACCGGTCGTGTGGGTAACACCTTATCACCATAACATGGGAAAGACAGTTAACAGTAGCACCTTATCACCGTACCATGGGAGAGACAGTTAACGGTAGCACCTTATCACCGTACCATGGGAGAGACAGTTAACTTTAGCACCTTATCACCGTACCATGGGAGAGACAGTTAACAGGTCGTGTGGGTAACACCTTATCACCGTACCATGGGAGAGAGAGTTAACAGGTCGTGTGGGTAGCACCTTATCACCGTACCATGGGAGAGACAGTTAACAGGTCGTGTGGGTAGCACCTTATCACCGTACCATGGGAGAGACAGTTAACAGGTCGTGTGGGTAACACCTTATCACCGTACCATGGGAGACACAGTTAACAGGTCGTGTGGGTAACACCTCATCACCGTACCATGGGAGCGACAGATAACGGTAACACCTTATCACCGTACCATGGGAGAGACAGCTAACAG